>JAGXJF010003678.1:0-517110 GCA_019208055.1 Stipa capillata | reverse complement strand
GAAATAATACTCCGACATTTCCATTGTAGCCACTCTTCCACTGTAATATAATCACTTCTCCAGGTTTGTAATATTTTAGAAGGTAATTTCCTCTCTTGTGTAAGCTGTTTGGGGGTTCCCGAAAGGGAAAACCATATGTAAACTAGTTTATGGAAATGTAGTATTTCTGCTTTGAAAATCCCTTGGTATTTTTAGCTTCAGTTCTATGAGACGGGTTTTTATACTAAGGACCCTATAGGAGAAACCTCTGCGGTAGTTCTCAGTTGAAGCCCTGCACATGGCATAGGGTATAGAGGACTCGGTTTTCGCTAGAGAAGTGTTCCCTTCGGGTGGAACTGCCTGGGGAGACGATAGAAAACCTATCCCATATGGTTGCAGCTAGAAGTATCCGGGGAAAGCTTAGCTACTTCTGAAGTAAATTAGTGATAAATATGGTGAGTACCGAGTAGGATTTTTACAACTGATAAGCACACACCCGGCTGTCTTGTTGGTCTCGCCAACCCACAAGATTCTGCAAGAACGCTAGCGCTGAATATTAACCGTAATCAGTAGTGAAGAATTTGAATAGTTTTGGATAGTATCGTAGTACCTGAATAGTATCATGAATAGTGTTTCGAATTTTGAATAGTAAATACTGTTTTGAACAGTAAAAGTGAATAGTAAAAATAAATAGTAAAAGTGAATAGTGTTTCGAATACTGTCTGAATAAGTCTAGTAGTCTCATCGTGTCTCTGAGATAGAATATAATCATTGTGTCTGAATAGCATATCTCGAAGACTGCATACCTAGATTTAGAGTGAGTCGTAATCTTTAAATCCTGGTATCAGAGCCTGGTCACCATTGAAAAATTAAAATATCTAAATCTAGAACTAAGTACTGGTAAAATTGTCAATACAAAAGACAATAATAATATAAGGTGCAGATTAAATTCCTCTGAAGAGCATAGTTAGCATACTTCACATAGCCAGTTAAATTTAGTGGTCGATTTATTACATAACTTTTATATAACTTGGGGTAGAAGACAGGACGATCTAGACCTCAAATTAGACAGCATATATAAGGAGTATAAAAGGCTTGAAGAGCAATATTCCCTTATCAATAGTAATATAAATCTAGTTTTAAAAACATTAGAGGATATTAAGACAAAACAAAGGATAGTCAGCCAAAATAGTGACTATATCAAAGAAGATATAAGATCAATTGGTAAGAAACTAGACTTTCCATTAAAAGTAGACAACCTATCTCTTAAGAACGATAAGTCATCAGAATACTTAAACTTTGAGTTAGAAATATCTAAAGTTAAGGAGTTAGTGCAAGAGGTAAAAAAACATAAGAGGTAAAAAAACTTAGTTAGAAATATCTTGTTCTGATATGACTGAGTCTAGATCATCTAAAGTTAGATGCCTCACAACAATATGAGGACTTTTTAGACTCTTTAGATGAAGTAGGAATACATAATCTAGAAAATGCAATGGAAGCGGAAGTAGATATAGGAGTAGGAAAGAAAAGAAGTAGGTACGGTGAAGGTTCAGTAAAAAATGAAGGAGAATTTGAGAGACCATCTAGAGTTTCAGGAAACTGGCCTCCAGAAAAAGAGGAAACCTCATATAAGTATATTCCTGGCCAATATAAATACATGGGATCTAAAAGAAGAGATTTTGAAAGGTCAGTAAAATTTCAAAATCATAAAAGTGATGGTGCAATATTGAATCTAGCTGCACATGACCCAATTGATTGGCCAAATATCATAAGCATATGGAAGGGTTTGGTGGTCCAAAAATACATTCAAAACCAGCACAATATAGGAAATAAGGTAGAAGACATGATTACTTATTTAGAAACATTTTTAGGAGAATCTGCGAAAGTCTTATGGGAAGAATGGGTAGAAGGCAATCCTAATAATTATACAGAGTTAAAAAGAGCAGGTAGCAACCCAAACAATTTTGTAAATATAATATCAAATATTATTATAGCAGAAGATCCAGAACTAGGATACACCACACTACAAAATGAAAGGTTAAGAGAAATTGAGAAGTTGACGCTAACAAATTGGAAAGGTATAAAGGAATTCTCACAACACTACTTATATAATGCTACTACAGCCAAACAAGGTTATAACAAAGGAGTCGTTGAAAGATATTTCAACAAATTACCAGATCCTTTAGGAAGCATGATATTCGAAGAATATAAAAAGGAAACTGAAGGTTCAGTTATTAACATATCACAAGCTATAACATTTGTATTCAAGCAGTTAAGGAAAATATGCACTAGTATAAAAGCCTAAAGGTCTATGAAGCATTCAGACTATAATTTCTGCAACAAGATAGTTCAAATACCATTAACATATGGTGAGGAGAGACCTAAGAGTAAAAGATATCATAGACCCCAAAGAAGAGATAGTAATAATTTCAGAACAAAGAGAAGATATTTCCTTAGAAGATCAGATAATAAAGCTCCATTTTTACATAAAAGGAATGTAAGACGTTACAATCCAAGAAAGAATTATGATAACACATGCAGATGTTTTATATGTAATTCACCTGACCATTTAAGTAAGACTTGCCCAAATAAGGACCAGAAAAGATATTCTAGCAAATATGAAGAACAAGAACGGGTTTTAATAGTAGATAGTGTAAATGAAAATATATTAGTATGTGATGATGAAATAAAGGATGATGAGTCGATATATTCAATTATTGAAACAGATGAACTTAAAAACAATGAAGCTGAATACGAATCAAGTAATGATGATATAGACCTAATAGATGAGTTAGCAGGATTAAGAATAGAGATGATGAATCAAGTAAGCTGTGAGCATGATTGGATTAGAGGTAAAGGTGATTATAATATAAAATGCACGTTCTGCATATATTATCCAAGTCAGGATAATAGAGCTACTTGTAGTCTATGTTTAAAACAAGCTTGCTCTGAATGTTTAAAAGCAAACAATCAAAGGTGGAGAAGAGAGATAGAATTACAACCAGAAGGAGAAATATTGTCTAGTAGGGTTAGAATCTTAGAAAATAGGGTAAATAATCTAGAAGTAGAAATAGAAGATTTAAGGAATATTTTAAAAGACAAAGGTTCACAAGAAGATAGAGTGGTAGAAAACACTGAGTTCAAAGAAGAAACTATAACCATGAAAGATAGCAAGGGTGCTAAATTAATCCGGTTAAATGAGGTTATAACTAATTTTGGGAATAAATATATAGTTAAATTGCCATTTAAAGAAATATAAGGAATAAGAATCCTAGTTAAAATAAAACTAAGTACAAACGTCACCTATAAAATATTAGCATTAGTAGACACAAGATGTACAAAGAATATCATCCATGATAAATACTTTATAAAGTGTCCTAAAATAGTCCACACCATAAATATTGATAAAGCAGAAACTTCGACAGACATGTCAGGAATAAGAAAGATTCATAACCAGTTAGCCTATAATATAGAATTATACATAAATGGAACGAAATATATCATAGATGAAATCACAATAAGGGACTTATCCATGATAAATGATGAAATGATTATTGGCCTAAGATTTTTACAACAATCAGTGCAAACCACTATTATACATGAACAAGGTATTACATTTATCCCATATTAAGACAATATTCCATATATTTCAGAAGTGCGAAAGCGTGGTGGAACTACCAAAACACAAAACTTAAAAATTTCCGCCCTTTGAAAGTACGGATATGAAACCTGAAAGAATCATACAAAATGAACTTAGTGAAAATATAGAAGAATATTATGTGACAAATTCTTGCATAGAATGCATTGGTCTGCAGTCATTCGCACCAAACTGGTATAGAGACATAAAATCAAAAAATGATATAGATAGGATAGTCCAAAGATTAGAAGATATCCAGATAATTGGAGAAATACCTATGAAACATTAGGATAAAAACTCTATCATTTGCAAAATAAACATTATAAATCCAGATTACATAATCACATGTCCAATAGAAGCTACTCCGAAAGATATAGAAGAATTTAAGATACACATTGAAGAGCTATTGAAATTAGGAGCAATAAGAGAAAGTAGAAGCCCACATAGATCAACAGCCTTTATAGTTAGAAATCATTCTGAAATAGTCCGAGGGAAGTCTAGGATGGTTATTAATTACAAAAGACTTAATGATAATACCATAGATGATGCGTACAATATCCCAAATAAGCAGGAATGGATCAATAGAATACAAGGAAGCAAATATTTCTCAAAATTTGATTTAAAGGCCGGTTACTGGCAAGTAAAAATGGCAGAAGAATCTATAGAATGGACAGCATTCACGTGTCCCCAAGGACATTTTGAATGGCTTGTAATGCCCTTAGGACTAAAAAATGCCCCTGCTTTATTTCAAAGAAAAATGCAAAATATATTCAATGAAAACCAGGACTTCATACTGGTCTATATAGACGATTTGCTGATATTTTCAAAATCTTATAAAGAGCATATTGCCCACTTAGAAGTATTTTTTAGAAAGGTAGAACAGAATGGGTTGATTTTATCTAAAAAGAAAATGGAAATTTGTAAAGAAAAAATTAATTTCCTTGGTCATGAAATAGGAGAAGGCAAGATTTATTTACAAGAGCATATCGCAAAAAAGATCTTGCAATTTCCTGACACTATGAATGACAAGAAGCTCTTACAACAATTTTTAGGAATTGTGAATTATGCTAGGAATTACATAGAAAACTTAGCAAAGCTTGTTGGGCCGTTATATGCAAAGTTAAGAAAAAATGGGCAAAGATATTTCAATTCTGAAGATATTAAATTAGTAAGGCTAATAAAAGATAAGGTTAAAGAATTAAAGCCACTAGAATTGCCACTAGAAGATTGCTATTTAATTGTCGAAACAGACGCTTCTCAATTAGGTTGGGGAGCAATATTAAAGCAAAAACGGAATAAATATTCAGCAAGGACAGAAGAAAAGATTTGTAGATATACCTCTGGAAGCTATAAGTTAAAGACAGTAAATAATACTGATAGAGAAATATTAGCAATTATTCATGCTATAAATTCCTTTCGCTTATATCTAGGATTTAAAGAATTCACAGTACGAACAGACTGTGAAGCCATATGTAGATATTATAATCAAGTCAATAGCAAGAAAAGCTCAACTAGAAGATGGGTCTTATTTGAAGATATTATTACTGCAAATGGTTATAAAGTTATATTTGAGCATATAAAGGGCAAAGAAAATATATTACCAGATTTATTCTCTCGTTCGTCTATTTTGCAGGAATGAAGAGAATGATGGGATTTAATGGAGTTGAATCATTCAGATTTGGAGCTGAGAATAAACTAAGAATCTTTCCACCAAATTCTTATAAATTCAAACCAAAAGATCATATTGTGCTAGACGATATTCAAGAATGCATTTTAGATAATTTCTGGTACCAATATAATAATAGGCGTGAAGACAAAGGGTATATGCTATCAATATTGAATAGTCTTGCGGAATACTTCAATAATCTAAATACTTCAATGCCTATGTCAGAGAGTCCAGAAGTTGTAGAACATATAGAGCAAAAGCCCTTATATGTGGTGTTTGAAGGCCAATTACCAGGTATATACATATCATTCGAGGAAATAGTTTCCCAGAAAATAGACGCTAAAATATCTGGAGGAATTTCGTGGAAGAAATATACTAATATTGATGAAGCTCTTTCTCAAGCTAGAAAAATATTAGGTATAAATTATCATATGGAACCTGCAGCAAAGGAATATATTCAAAAATTTAAGAGAGCACGAAATAAGAAAGTACCAGCCACACCATATCTAGAAGTTCTAAAAAAAGATAATGCTCCAAAGTTCACAACGTATAAAGAGTGTCTGGTGAAGGGAGTAGATCCCTTAGACGGGGAATATATAGATTGGAAGATAGAAGAAAAATTTGAGAGCATAACCCCCCAATGGAAAAAAGAGATCAAAGAAGACATTTTAAAGGACTTAAAAAAGGAAATGGATGAAAAATTTGAAGATATGAAAAAAATATATGAAGAGAAGTACGATATATCAATTTCTGATGAAGATATTATGGATATTGCTGGACATGGATATATGATATATATACTTGGTACCGAAGGAGGAGAAAACTCGTTAGGAGTCAAGGAGAACAACGGCACGCAGTAGCGGAATAGAGGGAGGAAGAAGAAGGCCGGAGGAGAAAGAAAAGAGCAAAAAATTTGGTAAGAAAAAGACCATTTGTCGGCGAATCGATAACACATCAATTACCATCCGTATCTTTTTTTTCTTTTCTTTTTTGCTAGCTTGCTATAGACATTAATTTTCTTAGATAATTGAAGTTTTTATAAATTATAACCACCAAAGAGTTCAACCTCTAGCCTCTGCATCAAAGATGCACGCAGCTAAAATATGACAAAAAATTCAAATACGTCGGGACATATCCCGATTAGAAAGACAACATAATAAGGAAAATAAAAAAACATCATGTAGCGATCCTCAACCTAGACCACCATCTATGATGGGTAGATAGCTTCCTACATACCTCTCCAGCTGGATAAATGCCACCACCATCAGTTCACGTTCCTCCGGACGCTGAAGCATAGACAAGCCAGTGCATACATAAAAAAATAACCTACATAGGAGAATTTTTCTCTTATTAAACACCATATCGTTTCTGTAAAATTATAGTGACTAACATAACGTAGGTACTCCTACCACGAAAATTTCCTAGTAAGTTTGTCTAATCCAGAGAGTCAATGTCTAAACACATTAGAAGCACTACTATGGGATACAGATTAAAAACTAATTGTACTATGCGCCATATAGACCTAGCAGAATTACAATGGTAGATCAAATGTTTAATTGTTTCATCACATTCGCAGAAGTAATATCTTGGACTACCCTACCAATTTCTAAAATTTTAGATTACCCTTCTAGTTTCTTTTTAGGAGATTATCTTTTGTTCAAATGATGCCGTTTTTCAAATACCACGGAAAAATCTACACCTCATGCAATGTACACAGCTACAATACTTCATTACAGATCCCCTACGCTCGCAATAACTGCTCATAGATCGATCGATCTACTTCATCTCCGAGTTATTACACCTTGGCAACCACTTGCCGTCTGCCACCATTTACTCTTCCCCACCTGTCCCTCTCCTCCTCCTCCTCCTCCCCCTTTAAACCCTCACCTCGCATGCTCTCGCCTTCCCAGCTGAGCTGAACCCCCCGCCACTGTGCTCGATCACCTCAGCCTGCACCTCGCAGAGTTCGATCGAGATGCCGATGGCCAAGTGGTGGTGCATTGCCCCTCTCCTGCTGTGCCTCGCCGTGGCGGTGGCAGCAAGGGGCGTTCCCGCCCGCGACGACTGCGACACCGTCCCTGTTGGGGCGACCGGCCGCGACGGCGCCGGCGCTGGCGTGGAGGAAGCCAAGACCGTCTTTTCCGGGAGCAATGGCGGCGGCCTCTTCGGCGGCGGCCTCTTCGGCGGCGCCGTCAATGGAGGCCCGCTCGGCGGGGGCATCGCCGGATTCGGCCCGCACGGCGGGTTCGGGGCCGGCGGCGGACCGTTCGGTGGGTTCGGTGGGGGCTTCGGCGCTGGCGGCGGAGGAGGAGGAGGCGGCGGCGGCGTGGTGCCTTAAGGTGACCGGAGCATGAGCGCCCGTACGTAGTACGTGTGTACATGCATGCATTTCTTGGTGTAATAAGATTTGCCTCTCGAGTCTTGTGATTAATGGTGTCATGTGCATGGCTCGTACTGTCGTAAAGTCAGCGTTAGAGATGCCTAAGTGTGTGTGTGTGTGTGTATAATTAAGCAGTGGCTAAGACATGTGTCAGTGTGTATGGAGTTGAGTCGTGTTCTAGTGTTTCGATATTGATTTGCTAAGCTTCAAACTTGTGTCATGTTCATCTGAAACGTCGCTGATTCGTAAGCAGTACTACTACTCTTTTGTTACGAAGAAAGTACGGATGCCTTTCCCAATGCATATGTGTTTAAATAAGGTGCTAAATGCATAAAGAGACTTAGCAACTAAACTCCCCAATGCATAGGTGTTTAGCTTTTTGTAACTAAGCTTTTTTCATTTAATTGTTTAGCAACTAAACTTTCTAATACATAGATGTCACATAGGCATTTGGCATAGATCCGCGCGCTTAGCATCGGTTCTTCCTGGAGACACCAAAATTATCTCTCTCCTTCTTAATTATCTCGTCACATCATCTTTTTGCCTATGTGGCATGTTTTAGCATCAGTCTAAGTTGAAGTATTGTGAGGGGCCTAATATACTCTGGTGCTCCAAAACAAATGTACTAAAATAACCAAAAAGTAATAGTGTTGTTATTAAAATTTTAGTACCTTCCTAGTGTCGAGTAGCATGAAATCGAGTGCTCCTTCAGTAGATATTTTGAAGGCACGGTGTGACTTCTTGCTGTCTCCTAATTTAAACATTGACCGTTAATTTGCGTTGCAGGATATTGTTCATGATAACATAATGCACTTGCATTCTACGGGGGTAAATTTTCTCCACCTGCCTGTCTGCCTCTTTCCTACTTTACGCTGCACCAGCCAAAAAGATCCCACGGCGAAGTTACTCGCCCGTGACACGTAACGCTCTCTGCAGCCTTTACAGTTTGCATGGAAACGGGGCTCACGCAGTGACGCAGCTCCTGGTTTTTAGCTTAAAAGTTGAAAGCACTTTTTGGTTTTTAGCTTTCGTAGCTTGTCTAATTATTTTTTTAAATTTTTATTATTGAATATCTCAATTAGTTTAATCTAATAATCATTTTACCGAATGACCTACGATATATCCACAGCAGGCGGCTCACATCAGTTTTTATATAACATACAGTACACAACTATAATCTACTCTCCCAGAGCCTAACCGGGCCATAGTATCTTATGCCATGATCATCGCCATCCACGGTCGCATGAAACTGTTGCGTGCCACTGACTGGTAGGGCCCCGCAGCCTGACGGCCAGGTGGGCGCACCGCCGACCGGTACCCACACAGACACACTTCGGTCAATCTCGTGTCACTCGACTGCACGGGGCATTGAAGCCGTTTTATTGATGAGTCGCAGAAATGGCCAGTGAAGAAGTTCATGTCTTGGCTTTGCCTCTTAAATTTGCAGCAGTGCACACGGGCTAATGTCGGCAGGACAGGCGCTCCCCAGCTGGGCCAATTGAGTGTTGCCAGGTAGGCAGATGCTGGCCAACTCAGCGTGGTTGCGCAGAATCAAAATCGCACTATACTACGTAACTTAACCGTCAAAGTTTCTAACTTAGATCAGGGTACAAGAATCTGAGAATAGTTTCATCACCATAGCTGATTACACTCGAATCAAATTAAGCCACTCATAGGCCACACGGTAGTGCTTCACGCAGGCTCAACTGACAAATGAGGCCCGTGTCACAGGCTCCCAGACCATCTCAAGTCTTACCACGAGCTCAAGACGCAAATCAAATAGCTTTGCTTAAAACAAGTTCTATACGATAATAATAACAACAGTTAAACAAGCCCCAAGTATAACACATCAAAAAAATATGAGCCTCTTGGCAAGGACCAGCGTCATACAACAACACATCAGCATGACAGGTTCTTCAACAAATCTGAATACCTCCTAGGCTCCCACAGTCCACATTTCGGGAACAATTGCCTACTTGGATGAAAATGGATAATCTCCTTGACCAAACACAGGCTAATTTCTGAATAAGGGAGCCAATAATCCCTCAAAATTAGATCGAAAATCAATATTATTTCTTCCCACAATTTAACGGTAAACTACGACAACAATTATGGGGTAAACGTAGTAACATCTACTCATATAGCGGAGTGAAAGAGGGTAGCATACAAGCTATACATCAATAGCATCCAAAAATACACGACACTCCCAACCCATAAACCCAGTCACTATCCAACACAGCAATCAACCACGGCACCAGGGACACTCGGACCACCAAGAATCTGGACAGGAAGACTCAGGACTAACAGAACAAAAACCATAAGGTCTTTTTTTTCGCCAAAAGTAGGCGGGTATTATAGGGCAAGGCGAATGAGGCGGTCTGATGTCCACCCTCACTTGTTGCATTTGAAGCCATGGCACACGGACAGGATGATGATGAGAATGAGCGCGATGATTATGCCCAGAACAATGAGCTTGATCTTCATATTCTGTAGCCACATCTTTCTCCGCACCTTTGTGCCCTGCTGTCTAAAATCCTGTGCCTGCAAACCGTAGATTTGAATTGTCTTAAGGTACAGGTATATAGATTGGAGTATAAGAATGAAGTGCAGCACTGACATGTTTTGATTTTCTTTAATAGCAAGCCAGTATTCTTTTATGTGTTTTGCTATTTCTTTCTGGCTTTTTTCTGACAGTTACTAGTTGCCATCAGTCATAGAAGGATCTAATAAGCAAACTCAAGTATCATTATCAGTGTCAAATACATCTCCAACTATCAATAGTCTAATACTAGTATCCTCTTCAAGGTTAGGACCAGAGCTCGTATTATTCCGCATGAGTGGGATAACCATGGATGGTAGGCACACATGTCAACTTATACCCACCAGCGAACTCTCACTAGCATTGTATATAGTACCATTGTACGTAGTTGTGGCAATATATACGGTGCAGTCAATCATCAGAAAAATTCCAAACATGTCAAAATCAAAAAAGTATGTCCAGGTCCATTTAGTAAATTTAGATGCATATCACTTAGAACACATAATGTAGTATTTCTACATATAGGCATCTGCCTGGAAGCTTGTTAGTCATCTGACAGAAAGCTACTGCTATACCAGACTACACGATCTGTTGCTCTTTGTGACAGTCATCTGTGTCATGACATCAATATTCCAACCAATTAACTCTTCTAGCAATGAAGGATGTTTCAGATAATGAAGCGAGATCTGCTCTAGGAATAACAATATTTTAATTAATGAAGCCATCTGGTCAACCATGTTGTAGTAATAATGATGTTTCAACCAGCAAAACCAACACAGTTCTTGCAATGATGCTTTAGGGGACTGGGAAGAACAAGAGTATGACTTCTAAGAAATTCAGGACCTTGTTAGTGACTGATTGATTCATTACGCACTACAATCCAGACCATACCCATGTTTCATAGTCTCACTGGGATAGATCCAAGCTAACTTGTATCAGTACATTCTCTTCAGCATATTACATAATCATTCTTGAAAGATTCCAGGCATTGGTAAAATGATTTCAAGTATAATCTCTTGGTGCTATGCAATTGTTCCATGCAAAAAATTCCAGAGATTAAGGTAGCATATCAAGACCTGAGAACGCAGGTTTTCAGTCTTGTCAACAAGCAGCTCAATCTTCTCACCACGGTCAAGAACCTGAATTTCAAAATTGTAATAGAGAATCAGAAACACCCTTGAAATGTCTTGTCATTTTCAAACAGCATAATGTGTGGAATTTCTCTGGATGAGTTTATACTTATTACAGTACCTTCTCAATGTTTTCCATCATAACTCCTTTGACTTCAGAGACTTGGGCTTTAACCTTAGCAAGCTTGTTGATCTCCTCGGGGTGGTCGACACAATACTGCATGTGCTCTTTAAGTTTTGATCTTTAAATATTAGATAAACAAATGTTAGGCATGGGGGCAGGGGACATCACATCTTGCTTAAATATCGCATAAGCAATAAAAAGAACATACCCAAACTCTCGGTTGAGGCTGCTTGCTGCAGCAGTAGCTGCCTTCCCACCACCATATCTTTTGGTGAAATCATCCTTAACTCTGTCCAGGAAAGCAATGGGAGTTTGTCGCCCAACCGATTCAACAGCAACCACACAGTACGCTGCAAGAAAAATTGATAACTATTATCAATGCATACTAACAGCTTAGAAAGCACAAAAAACTGGCGGAGAAAAATCCAAGGATATTTTCCAAAATGGATGTCTCATAGGTCATTAAATCTACATGATGAAAATACTTGTTTTATATTAACCTAAGAAATAATAAATAGTTCCAAAAATAGAATGTGCACAATAGCTTGCCTTATTTGTTCTCGAACAATGCAATCCAATCAAATGGGAACTTTGCGGCGTACCCGGAACTAAGAAACCAATACTGCAGCATTTATTATAGCAGACTGCAACCTCTTCTATTAACCAAAGCACCAAATGGAAAAGCGATTGAGCTACACAGCCATGACATAGAATAACACCCACAAGGATGACAAAGTAGATGGCTCCTCCGATCACCAGAAAGCATGATAGCACAGGTAAGCGTCATGCCATTTCACCAAACAAATTAACACGCCCATCCTAGATGCACAGAAATCTCCCTCACGAATCCCTGATCTGCAAAAGTTCGCAATGGGCGCCTCGAACATCGAAGATATTCAATATTCAAAAAACACCTCTTTAAATGCAAAACGCCTATATTTTCTCCTACCATGCAAATATCCAGGCATCCTAAAAATAGCCAATTCCGAGACCTCCTCTCCCTCCAAACTCCCAGGCATATCTCAACTTGAACTGAAGCCTAAACGGCTACCTTGCTTGCTAAGCAACAACCCGCAGGACTCAGATTAGAGCCGTCGCAAACGGCGAATCCAATCCAAATACTCGAGATGAACCTAGTTAGGCAGATCGAGCAAAACCGCGAGATCTACACACGCGGAGGGAACCCAAATCGAGCACGCAGCGCATCAGATTCAGATTCAAGCAGATCGGCGCGGGGCGGGGCCGATCGGGATCGAGGCGGGAGGAGGAGAGGGGGCACTCACTGAAGCCGTCCTCGACGAGGTAGTTGAAGGTGTGGCCGTCGCAGTTGTAGGTGAACTTGTTGTTGCTGGCGGGGAGCTTCTGGAGGCACTGGGCGGCGATGGTGGTGAAGTTGCCGGTGAACTCAGTGTACTCCGCCAGCACCACGGTGCCCCGCGCCACGAACGCGTAGATCAGCGACTGCTGCCCCATGGCCGATCCTCGACTCCTCCCTCTGCTTCTACCTCTTCCGCCGACGCGGCAGCCGGTGCGGTGCTGGAGCTCGCCGGGGGCGGGAGAGGGGGACGGAGGAGCGAGGCGTGGTGAGGCTGCGGGGAGGGGAGAAGGGGAGAGAGGGGAAAGGGGGATGGGAATGGTGGGCGAGGTGCGCGTGGAAAAGGTCGAAAGAAATCGAACTCGAGGTGGGTGGGGACGAGGGGGGCTTTTTGCGCGTTGGTCCTCGACGGATCGCGCTATTTACGGTTAAGCTCCTCTTTTGACCAGTTTTATGATTAGTAATTCTTTGTAAATAAGGTTTTGTCATTATTATTTTTTGATTTTCAAACGCGGTTTTGTGATCTTTGGCACGATGACAGTTATGGCTTATCTGTTAATATCTAGGTGCAACATCATTATATGAGCTATACTCACACGTAAGCATTCCAAAATTCAGTGATCGATGTATCATAAAAAGTATGCTTTAAATACAAGATAGACGAGCATAACTTGTTCACGACAAAACCACGCATAGACACGTGTGTGTATCCACTACGAATGATATTGGCCATATATGTTTTAGATTTCCACCAAGTTTAGGTACCGAAATCAATTAGAGTTAACAAATACTGGGAAAAAAAAGGTTTTCTAATTGTTGTCTTCATCATATCTCGTGAATTTAATAAAGTTGGATATTGAAATTTCACAAAGATGTAAAACAGACACTCACGTTGATCATTCTGCGATAATTTTTGGGAACTCCTAATTTCTGTATTTCGCCCCCTCCACACACAAAAACAAACCAAAATGTACTGTCATCTTCGGTACTAGGATGAGGTGTCCATTTGATCCTAGTTAGTGGTTACACCAACTGCTGCCGCTATTATGGGTGCTTGTTTGTGATACATTGATAGCTGAAGTGTTTTTTAAAGTCCTGTATAGATCAACCATGCTGGACTTACTGAGCCATGAAGCAAGTTAAATCGAGTAGAGGTTCCTTTCGACATAAATCAAGAGAACTGTGAAAACACAAAAAGGCTTTTGGTAGTACTGGTAGCGTTTTACTGGCAAGTGTAGATATATAGTACTTGAGGAAAACTTCAACCAAATTTAACTACCGTCGGGTTCGATGAAAAGAATTGGTAAGATTATGATTTTTGTGACTAGCCATTTTCTAGCCAAAAACTTGACCAAAAACTGCAGTAAGTTTGGTAACGCTGAAATCTGGCCTGATTTCGACGTTGTTTTGTCGAATGATGGTCCTTTTTTTCTCACTTTTGGACCAATGAATGTGTGGTGATATAGCTGTTGCGCCGTACGTACGTTACCCCGGAGGAGGTGGATTAGCCTACGAGGCTACGACACCTTAGCTAGTAAGCCTGCACGTACCAGCAGATAGATTCCCCAATTTCAGGCTAATCAACCTGATCTCCATCTCGCTTGCTGCGATAATTTCCAGGATTTCGGGATAAACACGAGGGTGATTATTAGCTGGGGAAGAAAAAATGTTGGCAAGAGCAGCTGGTTGCCAACGTAACAGCGCATCTGTGCAAAGGGAAACACACGGCGCAACGCAAATGCTGGACACATTTTGCCGTGCGTGTCATCAGCTTTTCTGCTGTACGTGCTGCCTCTGGAACGGAGTATGAAGGTCCAAGGAGCAAGCGCGTAGGACTTGATCGTGTTTCTTGCACCGCGTACGAGTCAGCAATTTTTGCCTCTTCCCTGCAGGTAGCTTCCGTCGCCCGCGTGCATCTAGATTCCAGAGCATCAAATCTGAATCTGCATCTGCATCTGATTACCACACGCGCGCGCAATTAAGCTCGTGAGCACGATCCATCTCCTCCTCTCCTTTCCCATATAAGGCACAATTTGACTTGATGCGGTCTCTAGAAACAGACTTTGGTCGTTAATTTTCTTTTTTCATTATACTAATTCCCCTGTTTGCATTAGTTGTCATTTTTTATTTTTACTGTTTAAAGATGGAGATAAAGTATTAGTCACAATTTGCAAAGCATAAACCTTAAAAAATCAATCGCTCCGATCCTACATGTAAGCAATTTCAAAATCTTAGATAGTTGAATATTTTTAAGTTTGATCATTAATATTAAAAATCATCAGTATTAACAACAATAAATTGATAATAATATATTTATCATAAAATATATTTTTATAATTTATAATTATTTTTATTAGAAATAATATGTTTTAAAAGATAATGATCAAAGTGTAATTTTAAAATAAGAGATCTAAAAGATGGCGTCGTTTTCCCATATTTACCGATTGCCTCGTGGCCAGTACTCTGTCACAGGTTTGATTAAGACGGACAAACCAAGAAGGTAGAGACAGCACCTCAAGAGGGATCGCTACTTGCCGCTGGTTTCTACAGCACCATTCTTATTGCTCGTTTGTCAGGCGTTGGATCTCACGCTGCTGCAGTGTATTCAAGGTAGGGGAGACAGCAATCAGTCACGAGAGACAACTGGACTATGCTTTCCGTGCACGGCCGTTTGAATAATGACGTGATTGGGCGACATCGTTAGCTGTCTCCTCGCGTCCGAGATGGGGTTGATGCCTCGCTTCTCTTTCTTTTACTCCCGTTTTTGTTTGATCTGGAAGTTGAAGTTATTTAATTGTGTCAATGGTAAGCCTCTAAAAAAAATAAACGGATTATTTATTTCTCCGTTGTCTTTATTTAAATCTCAATTATAAACCCTTAGATCATATCTAAACCTTTAGATCATATCTAACCATCTTGACCCTACGTCACTCTGTATAATCTATAGACTAAAAATTATAATTAGATTTTACTAAAATTGCACACTTTCGAGACTCCAATTTTAGACTTAATAGTATGCAATTATAGGTGAGTGTAATTTTAAAAAAAAAGATAACTGAGAATTAGCAAAACTGAAAAGTAAATCATAGAGGCTTGAGCGTTTCTCAGCTGGTAGAAATTGTTGCCGAACGTCTCACCTATCTAGGCTCGAATTGTGCTGATGGCTATTGGTGTCAAGAGATTGGAATTAGCAACCAGAGAATTTATGTCCCAGTTAAGGTGACGTTTTAATAATAGGCTCTATAATTATTGATATATATTTTTTAATTATGTAGCTTGTCATTTTCTATTTTTACTTTTTTTGATATAGATTATGTAATGATTTTGTGATAATTTTGACTGTACGTATCCTCGAGTGCACCAGCTGAAAGAAAATTATTTTCTATTATTTAAAAATTCTAGCTGGAACGAAGGACGTCATGCTCAATTGCCTGTTCGTCTAGCCCATGCTTCGAAAAAAGGTGTGTTAAATAGTATGCACCATAATTATCTTTGCTTGAACTTGTACGTGCATTTGTGTCTTTTTATGTTTGTTAACTATCAACCGGCGCTGATCCATGCTAATCATAACTAAACACATGAGAAGCCATCCCAAAAGTTGTAAAGGATGTCTCAACCAATTTTTTTGAGTTAGAGAGGCCGCGAGGGCCCTAGTTGTATAGTAGATTAAACCGAAAGATACAATGAGATACTACATATCTTCCGGGGTTTCAAAAAGAGAACTGAAAGAAATGAAACAGCAACAGAGAGTACATGCTACTCCACTATAGATAAGTGTAAAGCTGCAGCTAATCCATGTCACGTCCCCATCCCCGGGAGTAAGCCTCGGGAGGACGATACGAAGACTGGCCGTCGAATCACCTAACCAAGCCAGAAGAAGACTCTGAGCAGCTTTTCGCCACAATCCATAGGAGCGGTGAACGAACATCGACCTCGAATCTTGGCGGGTGAAGATGGGTCCTCCTCTCTTCCTACACTGGTGAGGGTGCCGGAGGCGAGGGCGCCCGGCGATCTAGGCGGCGTAGTAATGGATTTGAGAAATCACCTCTTCGCACTTTGTCTCAGACGAATTTAATCGCACTTCGTGCCTAACATATAACAGTATTTTCTTAAAGTTGAATCAACCCAACCTGAATGAACTTGCATGGTCTCACCAATCAAACACTAGAATGATCCATGCTTCTCACTTCGTCTAGCCTCCTCTCACAAATCAAACACTAGACTCCACAGAGGGCGGGAGCACACAGTTAATCCCTGAGTAGCGTTTTTGATTTTGGGGTTTTCAGACATGTTCCCCTAAAAAACATATCACCTTTGTACATAATTTCTTTATCACCTAAACGAAGAGGCAGAACTCCTTTTGTTTTCTCAAAAAAAATCAAACACTAGACTAAGGAGTTGATAAGAGAATCAATATATGTAGTTCAATGTCGATAATCTGTTTGGAACGCGATAATTTCACAACGAAGGGTAATCAGCTTGTCAAATAGAATTTTCTGCTTTATTGAAGCGGTCATCCAAATTTTATATCTTTACTTTTACTTTTATTTTTATAAAGATATGAGTTGATAGTTATTCATTCACTTTACCGAAACTACTTTTTAAGTTGCCAAGAAATTACCATAATTGACATTCATTTTATGTGGTAAATATATGCCACGATTTTATATTATAATTAATTTGATTAATACATATTTTTAATTGACATTCATTTTATGTGGTGGATATATACCACGATTTTATATTATAATTAATTTGATTAATACATATTTTTAGATAATTATTATTTAACATAAAATTAGAGAATATAATAATACAAGCGTCTAAAGAACTCATGGAATATATTTTTTATTTCCTAGTGATATACGCGTGCATTTAGCTAGTGCAGTAAATACTTCCAATGTCCTCTGCACTCTGCACCACATTGTTTGTCGTGGGAGACGATGTGGAACAAAAGCGACAAGCAAAACAGTGCGTATATACACAGCTCCAAGGAGTGGGGCGCCTTGCTTTAGCGTGCAAGCTACTTTCCTTTTCATTTTTCCTCCGATCCATTTGCTTCGTTGCCTGCCTGGTTGTCGTTTTTCTGTAAGCCGTGAGAGAACGACCATCTATGGGTAATGGGCTTCATTTGGGACAGCTAACCTTTCTGCTTCCGTTGGTGATCACGTGTTCAGAAGAACACATGGTTCGTTATTCGCACAGAGAACATACATTTGCATGTGTTCTAAAAGTGCATTGTTTTTCTTTCCCTCGATTGGTAGTAGAGTTTAGCTCGTGTTGGGCCAGCTAAGCTTCTAAGGCGGATCTGATGCAACCGATATTCGAGATGTATTCTTTTATAACAACTTTCTGAGATGTATAACATGCTATAACATACACCTTCCATACTATTCACTGTTCACGTCGCATCGATTTCTTTTGTGCGTGTGTGTCTCTGTGTGCATTACGTATATCAATATTATTTTTTTACTAAAGGTTGCAAGTGTATATATTATATCTTAATGTTCATCCATAGTATTTTTTTCAAAAATATTACTAAATTTCTGTAGTGGGCAAAACAAATTTCGATTACATCCGCTTTAGCCACGATGCTTTCTACTAGTTTGTAGTTTTGTAGCGTGCCGTGCCTGATGAAAACAAATTGCACGCTCCCAAACCGGTCCGGACCCAAGTCCGACCCAGTCTAGTCAAATAGCTAGCTACTAGCCACATTTTTAATTTTTTTTCTCACACATCACAGCTCTTCTTCCAGTCTCTTCCTCAACACTGAGCTCCTCCTCTGCCTCGGCGCCACACTGCCACCGCGAGCCGCCGCCTCCCGATCTGGCCACGCCGCCCGCACGCGCGCGCGCGTGCGAAACCCTAGAACCTTCTCCACGCCCATGGACCCCGCACCGTCGCTGGCCGCCGAGCTCTGGCGGCCGCTCCACCTCGAGGTCTCCTCCGTCGTCAACGACCGGAGCAACGGCAGCCGCGGCTGCGGCGGCGGAGCTGGGCGCAGGAAGCCCCGCCGCGACGTCGCGGCAGCACACGACGACGAGCCGTACAAGGTCGTCTCCACCTCCGGCACCAGCGGCGGCCAGGACTCGGTAAGGCTATTAGCTTCTACCCTCCGGGCGGGGGGACGCGCGGCGCCATTGGATGTGATCTGTGTCGGGCTGGTATGTTTGGGTGCTGTTCTAGCCTTAGGGAGCTGAAAATTGTAGCTTTAACGGGTATTGAAGTACTGTCGCCGTGATCTGCTCGTTTATATGCTCGGATGGGCTGATGTCTGTGTACGGCGGTAGAGACGCAGCGCAGTTAGCTTGGGCGACGCAGTCTGATTAGCTCAAATCAAAACAAAACATGCTGAAAGGAATGCGCATGGTCAATGTGGTTCAACTAGTCTGGATTCTGGAAATGCTGGGTGCTGAACAAGCTGGAGGTCAATGCCATGTAGTACGTCAAGGTCCACCATTTCTTATTCATGATTGAGTTTCTTTCCCGTTTTAAATACGGAAAGTAAAATTATGAGTATTTCAATGTAGATGATTCGTGCAGATACTTGTGTTTTTCCACTGTCTATCTGATGCTCGAATTGACTGAAAGTTTGATATTCCATTTTGCAGGCTGATCCAGAAGCAAAACGTTTGAAGAAGATGAAATCTAGTGATAACGATGATAATTTAAGGGCAGAAGCTCAAACAGATTCAGGAAATGCTAGTAAGGCTGTTGATAAAAATCCTACACCACCAGAGCCACCAAAACAAGACTACATCCATGTGAGGGCAAGAAGGGGTCAAGCAACTGACAGCCATAGCCTTGCAGAAAGGGTAAGCTTTACAAATTTTTAATGGCTTTTTCACCCTGGACTTTTGTTTGTTTAACTATAGAAGTTTTGATATTCCCTTACAAGACTACAATAGTAGTGCCTAATTGACCACAGAAATTGGAATTCTCAAATGTTGCTATAGGTGGATTATAGGTATTCAACCTGGTGTTCCAGCAACTTACTGTTTGTTTATCGACAGGCACGACGAGAGAAGATAAGTGAACGGATGAAAATGCTCCAAGATCTTGTCCCTGGATGCAATAAGGTATACTCTGAATTCCACTATGTGCTAACAAGCTTCAGATAATAATTCATCATGCTCTTTGTCCTCTCCAAGTCCTGTTCCCAGTTAATGATTCTGTTCTGAAACATTTGTTTCATTTGTAACTTTGTCAGGTTGTCGGGAAAGCATCAGTTCTTGATGAGATAATAAATTACATCCAGGCTTTACAGCGTCAAGTTGAGGTATGCCATTTTCAATCACGCCTTGTGTGGAATCTCCTCTCATCTATGTACAAGACTTGAAGTACCTAATTTATCTGTTTTCTGCAGTTTTTGTCCATGAAGCTTGAAGCAGTAAATGCCCATGTGAACAATGGAGTTGCATCTTTTCCATCTAAAGATGTAAGTTTTGTCAATGGGTCTAAATAGTTAGTATTAATAACTGAGCTTACTGGATTCATGAAAATAAAATCTGCTTATGGTGAATTGTGCCATATCCTGTTTTTGCACATAATTGAGTAGTTCAAATTGACCTGATTGCTCAACTTGCACTTTCATGTCTTGATACTATGCTCTATGCTATGCTACTCATCCCAAGCTATATCGCTTTATTTTTCTTAGTGATTTTGTCCTTTATTCTTTCAGGATGTATTTTTTTTTCTGAAATCTGAACCTTTACGTGCATATTG
The DNA here is from genome assembly GCA_019208055.1 of Stipa capillata. Classification (NCBI taxonomy): domain Eukaryota; kingdom Viridiplantae; phylum Streptophyta; class Magnoliopsida; order Poales; family Poaceae; genus Stipa; species Stipa capillata. The sequence continues at coordinate 496,615 of JAGXJF010003678.1, read as the reverse complement.
TTCCCAAGTCATCAGCCAATCCATCTGAACCATTGAATTTTTTTTCTCCTAGCTTCAGTAAAATTTTGCCTTGTGATTCTAAAAATTATAGTTTTGGCCGTGACTTATTCCTAAATGCATATGCACAAATTTAACCCAAATGTTCAAAGCCCACCTGGCATTTCCACGTGTTGGTTTCAATTTTGTTTTTGATGTTTAGCAATATGGTCACAAATGTCGTTGAAATTATGGCAAGAGCCGCTCTTCAAACTCATGCTTTGGCCACTAGTGTTTAGCTTGAAATTTGAATGCTAAGGTTGAGCGCATCGTTCTAGTGGCATGTTCGTTCCGTTTCCGTTCACTTTTGTGCTTTTGCTCGTCTTTAATCTTTTTCCTATAAATATTTGAGTTGGTGATGATGGTCTATCTGCCATCCCACCTCCTTTCCACCAAAGGTAACTTCTTGACTAGTGGAGCCATCTCTCCATGATTTTTATCGTCTTGTTTTAAGGTTTTTAAAACATATCATGTATTATTTTTATGGTTTTGCTATTTGTATGTTGCTTTGTTTTTTCTAACTCAAAGTCAATTTATATGGCCATGGATTTTGATGGAGACTGATGTGCCATATGATTGGATTTTTTTATATATATAAGAAAATGTGTGTTTTTAACCCTTCAACTATTGGCTGAGTGCACATTACACCCTTAAACCCTAAAACCGGATCTACCCACACTATTCAAAAGTAGTTTTGATTATTTCAAAGCAGTATTAGATGGTTTGGCGTCTACATGTCAAGCACGTCACCTCCAAATCATCCAAAGAGGTAAAAACGAAATGTCAGATTCTTTGTAAAATTCAAAATAATTTTTTTGTTTTCCTTTGGTTCTGAAAATTCAAAACACAAATAAATTTTGTTTTCAAAAAATTAAAATAAAAAACCCGACCAAACTTCTTCAGTTTTGAAATTTTTGGGAAATCCTGAATATTTTCTCTCAGTTCCTTTTACCTAGTTTTTTTTTCCTAATTTTCTCAAATTTTCAAAATCAAAAAATTGTTAGATTTTTTATTTTGAATTTTCAAAATCGGAAAAAAGATTTTTTTCCCTCAAAATTTCATGATATTTCATAACTTGTTTGACGATGTGGAGGTGAGGTGGCTAACAAGTAGGCACACTTATCTAAAACCGCTTTGAAATGGTCAAAACCGTCTTGGAATGATTTGACGGTGGTATTCTATTTGGTCTTGGGGGTTAAATTTGTCCGGTTTTAGAGTTCAGAGATGTAAGGTGCACTCAGCCAATAGTTGAGAGGTAAAAACAGTTTTCCGTATTTTTATTATTTTTGTAGCAACTTTCGAGTATTCAGTTAGTCTATTAAATAAGCTTGCAGTTTATATAGTTATATTAAGGTTCAAATATACTCAATTCCTGTTCCATGTAGGTTGGTGCTCAGCCATATCATACAGCTCCTGCTTTGACATTCGATCCACAAACACCAAGGGAATACACTCAGGGACGAACCTCGGAGTGGCTTCACATGCAGATTGGCAATGCTTATGAAAGAGTGACATGAATAAAATGTGGAATTACGTTAAACAGAATACCTTTTGGTGGCCAATAAAGAGTACTAGGATCAATCAAGTCCATGGTCCTAGGTTTGCTTTTCCAAGTTTTCTTGTTGTCATATTTTTATTCCTAATTTGGGGGGCACGGTGCCATGAATACATTCATTTGGGAGCACGAACAGTAATTTTTTCCATCTGGATCTGTGGACGATTTTCTGTGTTATGCCTACGAGAGATGGAAAGGACTGTTGCATGAAAACGGTGATGCATAAATAGTTTGAAACTTCACAATCGTATGAGATGCCATCATCAGACTCCCTTGGGCCGATGATTATTCTGCTGCTTCTTAGGGAAACCAACTTATTTTATTAATGTTTGCTTCTTTTAGTATGATGTACTGCGAGATTCACCACACCAGCTAAGGACCGTTTGAAGATGCAGGATTTGAACTGTTTCATGCAAAATTCATGTGTTCCATACGGGCTCTCCCAAGTTTCTGTAAGGTCCATGAGAACGATGAAAAGCCTCTCTGAATTTAAAGGCGCGATTGCAAGATTCAGTTTCTTTTCTCTGTTTGATTTATTTTCGACAAGTCCGAAATGCGCATCTATCCGTGTCATTTTCGAGGTTGCTGCGCCTGGTTATCGTGGCACGAATCAGGAGTAAATGACAAACAGGATGGTCCCATACCTTTCCTTAAGAACGACCGTGCTGCGACCACGAGTTAGACATCTGGATGCGCCGAATTGCAGACGCAAGAACCCTAAACTGACGTTTTTCCCTCTTGTTCCAAAGGCATGTATAATGAAATGATATAAGTCTGTAAGAAATGCCACATAGGCTATTTAATAAGGTGGAAGGAAGAGAAAAGAAGAAAAAATGAGTATGTTGTCATTTTATAGACAGATGGTATTTTAACCGTTGTATGCATACAATCGGTATCCCACACTCGCAAGTAGTGGAGTTTTACACCGACAACCTTATAGACAAATTATTATACATGTTATCTTTAGTATTGTCTATAAATGACATGGATGATATTAGAGATAACCACCTAACTGTACCATTGTACACGCCCCGAGGTCACAAAAAGCTTGGACAATCTCTCGCTTTGCTAGCTGCTTTTCAGTTCGGGTTGTATATGTGATTATCGGGTAGGTAACCTCTATCAAAACTGGAACATTGTCTCAATCGCCCGTTCATCTATTTCTTTTCTTACAGATTGAGAAAAATATTGAATGGGATCCCATCGCGACATTCGTGATGCATATCCAACGAACAACCTTCTTCACCCCTGGAGCATGGCCATGCGTGCCATGCGTATATCTTCTTCCTTGGAGTAATTCCAGCTTCTTCTTTTCCCACTCACTTCACCGGGGCGAGGGGACACCTCCGCCCATGGGTTCGCCACACCTCCCCCTGTTGTAGAGGAGGTTGGGCCATTAATGAACATCGAGGAGAGCAAGATAATAAGGTGATGACGACGTGAATTTAAGGTTGGGGGGTACAGGGCGGTGGGGTGACGAGGTCGCAACTGGAGAAGCAGAGAAGACATGGTGGTTGGTGATGAGAGAGGAAGAGGATCGGACGACATGGTGATTGACGATGAGAGAGGAAGAGGATGGAGAGAGCTGGCTGTCTAGACTTAGAGGGAAGATCTGGTTGGGTGCGCACTACCATCCCATTTCAAATTGCACTTAGCCATAGCCCATGGGTACTTACTGAATTCTGCTTTAATTGATCAGCAGAGCTCCTGTGTTTAAAAAAAAGAGAATGCACATGTGGAGCTACTATTGTCTCCTAGATGTGCTCGAGTGCGCTGCCACCTGTCTCCTAGATGAATGTGCTGCTATTTTTTTTAGGGCTAAAAGACATGATATACTTGGAGCAACAAAACTAGGAGCATGGTGATGATCAAGGTTCAAGCTTCAACATACAAGAGAAAGATGAAGCTAATTCAAGATGATGAAAGATCCATACATGAGGGTGACGAACTATTTTATGCCTTCTAGAAGCATTTGAAGCCACCGTGAAGCTATTTTGAATTTTGTCGAAGAATACATAAACTATACATCGATATTTCGACCATCTACACTTAGGAAATATTTAGAGAGTTATTTAAACCTATGGTGCTCTGTCGACAAGTCTTAAGGTCCATGTAATAAAAGAGGTCCAAGAGGGGTCCAAAGAGAGTCATATGACTTTCCACCTCCCCCCTAAAATTTCTGGAGTTCCCACCCCCTTGGACGTCTCCTCCTAGTTCTCCACCTATAAATAGCCACCAAACCTCTTAGATTAGATTATGTTTTGTTTAGTTTGAGTTAATCATTGCCGCAACTTCGTTTAATCTCTTGTTTGGCGAGAGCAACAGTTTTACTGCTATCGGAACCCAAACATTTAGTACTTCAGTCCTACTTTTAATTTTAGATTGCTATTGTTTGTTCTTGCTTGTTATTCGATTGCTCTCATGAATTAATCTTCGTGATCAGGTAGATCGTGCTTCTAGGAAAATCAATAATGACTTCGGAGTTGGTTCAGTGACTACGTAGTGCAACGGTCATCGTACAGTTGTAGCTAGGTCATGAGAGTTATCTCCAATAATCGATATACTTATCCGAGCGGTTCACGAAGCTATCAGAATATTTGTTTATGGTTGTCAGCGCATAATAACATCTCCGCACTCGTATTTGTAAGCCTATTTAGAAAAGATGAAACCCCACGCATTCTTGCCATATCTTTATGTTAGAGGAGAATTGTAAAATATAACACCTCAATCATCTATTCTAAGCATAACAAAGGGGTGTTGAATGTGTCTGAGAAATTCTATTAAATACACTAGCTGTGAGTCACAAGGTTCAATTAGCTGATAAGTCATACTAATAGGGTGGTAACCAATGTATTACCATGTGATAACTAATGATGACAAGAAAAGTTATCGAAACATATCCGTATGAGATCTAGTTTTATTGCTTCGTCGTAGCGATCTTAATTGTGAAAAAGGATAGTGAAATCGGAGAAAAGATTTGAGCTGCAAAACATTTTCAATTTCAAAATTAGGAAAAAATGCCGCTAACATCATCTCTCTTGTCTTCTTGCTGTATGAAAAAATAGCATGTGTTGGAGACTCACGTTAATCCTCTTCACGTCATCTCATGCATGCAACATCCAACAGGCGCGTGCGGAGGTCACTGGTGAAGACCAAAATTTGCACATCCGATAATTGGATTTGTCGATACAACAACAAAATTAGCATTTATTAGACCTGCCGATGGCATGGCACCCAGGTATCGTCAAGGAGGACATAGCCGGCCCTCTGGATATAGGGTGGGCCGGGCCGACAACTCGGAGTCCGACTTCTATACGAGGGCGCCTCATTGACTTGGAGTACAAGATAGGGATAAATACTTACCCGGCAATCCCGGATTCTGTTGTAACTAATTAGGAAACCAATCTGTAAGCCGATTAGGACTCTTGTAACCCTACCTCGGTCGTCTATATAAGGCCGAGTAAGGATCCCCTGATCGGTAAGTTCTCATACGCTTTCACCAGTTTCCATACTCTTTACACATATAGTCTAAGCAGCCTAGAGATCTGTTCTCGAGGTCTTGCGGCACTCGGGATACAAGCAATATCATACACCAAACACAGAATGTATGGCATTACCTCTCCTTGAGGGCCTGAACCTGTCTAAACTTTGTCTCTCGTGTGCACCCATCTAGATCTGCTGTGCGTACGCTGCCCCGCATTCATTATTGCCAGATTATAACACCGACAAGACCAAAAACAGCAAGGATAAACCTAACGTTTCTCCTTCATCTTTCCACCGCAACACATCCGTACTTGAGCTACCCGTTGCCACGCAGCATGCCAAGGTGCTTGTCCTCTATCACTGAGGAATGGCCCACATCGACGTAAAGCCTGACGACATCCTTCTTGACACCCGTAGCAATAGGGAACGCGGGCTGCCAACATGTACTGTCCCTGCTACTACTCTTGCTTCCAGATCCCATGCTCCTTGCTCCATGCAAGATGCAGATTCTCCTCTGATACCTCAAGCACCCGCATGTTCGCCTTCATGTTTCACTATCCGTCGCCGAATTCATCTTCTCCGAACCTCACTCCACTTGCCTCTGCTATGAGGTCCTCCACGACGTCATCCTCGAGAAGACCTACCCCGTTGAGTTCACCACCGTCCATGCCCTATCCAACCTAGACAAGATGGGTCATCGTCATCCACCTCTGCTAGCACACCTCACACCCCCTGTCTATCTCGAGAAAACTCCTTGTTCTCGCTAGTAGCAGAGCGTGAGTGCCTAAGCGGCTTTGACACGGGTGCCTGGCGGCTGAATGATGAAGGAGAAACATTCTTATTTTCTTGATGATTGTTTTTTACATATCTTTTCTCTCACTTTTGATCCAGAGAATGCTAGTTTTGTTGTTGTTGTGTTGTTTGATGAGGGAGAAATATTGCTATCTTCTTGCTACTTTGATTTGCCATTTTACACAATGGCCATGTGCCCTTTTGGCTTAATTACTGACCCCTTCTAACAACCTTCTGAAAAATGCCCCTGTCCCTGCTCATCTAGCCCCTCTATCTCGCTCGTCATTGTCCTCCTTCTACTGCACCGTTGTGGTTATCACCGAAGCTCCGCGTTCCTATCTCTTTCCCTTCTCCTCCACTACCGCTCCACCATCACCATTGCCACCACCACCACCACGCTAGCCATCACCTTCCCACAGTCGAAGCCCTTAGTGTCGACCCGCCTCGCTAGCACTGCCCACCACCCATCGACCACCATTGCTCGCGTTGCACGAATGTTGGAATAAGCCATCATCCTATCAAGGTTAAGGAGTCAACTGAGCATCTTAGCGGCCGGGTTGAATACCCGGATCGAACCAGAGTTCACGCCGCCCGCCCTGAACAAATAGAATAGGAGATGTGGGCCACAGGTCGCACATAAGCCATCGGAGGCGGTTTTGCTGCGCTGCCTCTAATCCACCTCCACCATCTGTCCCCCCTCTAGGCCATCTCCCTAGATGCCTGTGAATCCCATGTAGCAAGGATCGAACCCCTATGATCGTGGCCAATCCTCATCGTGTCGAGTAATCGGTTAGCCCCTTCCCGTCCTGCTTCCCCCTCCTCCCGCTTCTTCTTCCTCCTCCCGTTTCTTCTTCTTCCTCGATCAATCTTGCTCCGTACTAATTTTGTTGCTGTCGCGATGTTTCCGTGAAGACAGAAGCCGTGTCCATGCTGTGAAACCTTGCTTTAGGCCTCAAAAACCCCATCATACGAGCTCGACTACCGCAACACTACCCGAGTCGCTGGACCAACCTACACGCAGCCATGGAGTCCCGAGTCCCGACCCTTATTTTTCACGTTGACGCCTCGCACCCGAACCACGACCCACCCGAGTCGCCTTTGCCAATCTTACCCCTCGCCTTCCCCGCCCCCTGTTCCACCCCTAGACGGAATCCCACTTTTACCCCTTCCTCCCCTCCTCTCCGCTGCCTTCTCTCCCCATGGCCTCTTCCTCCTCACCCTCCTCGCCTCCCGCCTCCCCCTCCCACACAAACCCTAACCCTCACGCCGACGCAGATCCCCGATCTGCTCCCTCCATGCCCGGCGCCAGCGACGGCGAAGGGGCCTCCCCCGCGTCGCCAGAGCAGCAGCAGGAGGAGGCCGAGGCAGCGGCGGCGCCGGGGAAGGAGAGGCGGGAGGCCCCTGCGCCAGCGGAGGAGGCCCCGACACCTCGGAAGACGCGGCTGCCGCGTGCGTGCAACAGCAAGCCGAGACCCCCGCCCCCGCCGCCGCCGGAGCGGCCGCGGCGGCGCGCCGCGGCGGGCGCCGGCGCGGACGAGACACCGCAATGCCGCGTGGTCACGCCGCTCGTGGCGGAGCCCGAGGCGCCCGCGGAGCTGCCGCGCTGGCGGCTCCGCTGCATGTGGGAGCTCGGCTCCGTCCTCAACTTCTTCCACGTGCGTGCCCGTGCCTTCCCCTCGTGTCCCCCTGCCCGTCTCTCGCTCTCGCCGCGCCCCCGTGGCCGGCAGCTCGGCGGTTTGGGTTCCGTTTCGTGGCTTGGGCTTCCGGAGCTAGGGTTAGGGTTTGACGCGGCTGTCGCACTGTTTTTGGTGGCTGTAGGTGTTCCGGCCTTTGCTGAACATCACGTTGGAGTTCACGGCGGAGGATCTCGAGGCGGCACTTATCACGCCTAACAGTATTCTATATGATGTTCACATGCCACTGCTAAAGGTGAGCTCATTAGTTGTGCAGTTTGAAATTGAAGCCACCTCTCGTCTCTCTGGGTTGGCATAAGTTGTGTACTTCTCACTGCGTGTGGGAGTGCGCGAGGGATCATCTTTGGTTCATGATCAACATAAAAAGATGCCCTTGTGCTTGCAAGAAGTAAAAAGTTGTTCATTTTCTGTTATTGTGCTTGCATTCTTTCTTTTAATGAGTTTTGAATGCCGCCTGCAGTTATAGGAGCTTAATGCTGATTTTTTTATGCTCAAGCAATTAAGCGTAGTACACTAAAAAAAAATAAATCCTACATTAACTGTTTGAGCAAATGCTACAATAGCAGCATGTCTATTGTTTTTGGGCTGATGCTTGCTATTTCATGACTGGAGTATACTTTATTCATGTATTAAAGTATATTTGATGTTGGAGCTGAATCGCTCAGCTCCTTCTTCTACCTCGAGTTGCCTCTCACAGCTCACAACAACACAGGGATAGATGATGTTTTGGCCTCGTGCTGCCTCACACAGCCATGAGCTTTTCTTCTTCTATTTCACTGTTTTTTCTCTTGGCACACAGCAAACATGATTACATCTCTTAAGTAGCCTCACGCACGCACAGCCCGCACGCCATACTCGGCTAACACGATCACCTCGTCTAAATCCCTAGAATCTCTCCACGATCCTAAAGACTAGGCCTCCATGTACGCACGTACAGCACAAAGCTAGCTAACTACTACATGCATCTAACAACCTCATGCATCAGTGCCTAGTTGACCGAATCACTCGGCAACACAACAACTACGTACGGACTCGCTGGATCACCCGGCAACTTCACACGGACTCCGCTGCATCGCACAGCACTTCGGCATCTCGCCATCTCGGCATCTCGCCATCCGCTCTCTGCCTGACAACACCCGTAGCTCATCTACTCTACATGCAGAACTGGAACTAAAAGTGCAGATACAATCAGAATCAAGATTAATGCTAACATTTGATCATGTGCTCTAATAACTGTTTTTATTACCTGTTTAGACGATACATGTTATCCAGTCAGTGTGTCTAGGATTGTGGCGCTGAGCTAGCAGATAGACTGCATGTTTCACTATTCTGTCTTAGTTCATCTTTTATGCTCAAGCACTCAAGCACAATAGACTAAAAAATCATCGAATTCTCATGATTGTTGATCACATTTGCAGTCAATTCCCCCAATAACCCGCATGGCTATGGGGCGCGGAACCTGGGTGACCGTCCTATGTAGAAAGCTAAGGGATTGGTGGCATTGGGTATATTACTGATATTCCATGTTGCAAACGATTTTAGATAAATGATGGTAACAACATTCCATTCAGTTGATGAACTAATAAAGATCCGAACTGCAGGTTGCAGAAGGTGATCTACCAATAATTGCATCGCATGGGTTAGTTCAGCACATAAGAAATGCTTGATTAGATCTCCTGATTCAATCTTGATAACTTCTCCAATTGTTTCATCTACAGAGCTGAAATTGAAATGTACAAGGAGCTAGAACCGGCGATTCGTTTAGTGATCTTGAAAGCAATATGCGATATACGTGTCGAGGTTTGTGCTCATTTTATCATTCTAGGGAGAGAATGAAGTTCACCAAAATATGAGTTTAACCTTTTCTAATATGTATTGCAGTAGATAACTATAACCATTGCTGATATTATTTTGGAAATGTTCTATGTCTCACCATTTGTATTTTGTTGTCCCATCTTGGTGTAGATCTATCATAATCATGACTGAAAATTTGAAGTGAGTTTCATGGTTGTTGATTCAGTACTTTAGAAAGCTTATTTCACTAGAAAGAGCAGAATACCAACACCATCAATACACGCCCATTTTTTGCATATTATTTTGAAACAAAAACCATCAGTAAGTAACAACCATTATTTCGGCTTACAGATAAGACATTCAGGTGCCTAAGAAAATTCTTCAGCACTTCATTGATGGGGATTGCAGCAGCAGTTGCTGTCCATTCCAGTCATATGAACTTGAGAAAGGTTTAACAGACATTATTGCTAAAAAGAGAATTCTTTGTTCCTAATTTTCACTGCTGAAGAGTCTTGGCAAGGGCGAAATACCAATACGGACATGAAAAATCTAAAATTTGTGAACAAGATGTGCTCCTTTTTTATATAAAAAATGTAGCATTTCTTGCCTCTTGTCCTTATCCCTTTGTGCAACTGTAGAGGAAGGAGCCCTGCACTAGCTCTGATGCTTCGAATAGAAAAATTATAGTGGAAGATAGTTTGAATAAGTTGATGATTTTTAAGAAACATCATATGCCTGATAGTGCACAGTTTATTTATCTGCGTCCTGTAGAAATTAAACATAATGGAGAAAGAGAGGCAATGTGATATGTTCTGTTGATAGTACCTATCTTTGTAGAGGACAATTTCTCCCAACAGCTGGAATTGTATACTATTTCGCATATGTTTGGAAGTAGGTGACCATTTAGGTTTTTTAGTTAGCTGCATTACATATGTGTTAAGTTTGACGTGATAGCTGACCATCAAGCATACATTTTACAGCAAGAGGATATACGGAACTTCATTGACAGTTCTGTAAAGCATGGTTGTGACCTTTCTACCTTCCGCAAAGAACGAATAGGGGGAGATTCCCTTGGAATCTCATACTGGTGGGTAGCACTTTTTCTGCCATTTTAGATGAAAAGCATCCTGGAAGTCTCGTTGTTAAGGTCCATGCTAATCAAGTCATGCGAAGCAGGTACGAAGATGATCCGATTCTTGGACATAGATTGTATCGGGAAATTAGACGAGTGGAACAGGTTAAGAAGGAACCAGGAAAGAGATCCAGGGGAAAAAGAGTTTCAACTCCTCCAGTTGTTTCCTATCAGTGGGAAACTGTTGCATCCAACTTTGACGAGTTTGGCGATGTTGCAGTAAGTTTTGAGTTCCTGATATATGCTCCATAGAGTGAGTTACTAAGTAGTACTTGCTATTTCTCAGCACTTGTTATTATTTCTACCATCAAGTATGTACATGCTATAATAAACAAGAATGTCTTCAGTTAATTATAAAATGTAGTTACTGTTGATGGTTTATGTGTGCTAAGGTTGTATGGTTTTTTCAGCATATACCATGAAGAGTGTTATATGCTGGATATAATGAATCGGGTTATCCTTTGTCTTTCTGTCATGACTATGGTCGTTAGTAGTGAAAGTTTGCACTTGGTTCGGCATACAAATGTACCTACTTTGTTGGATTATTATCTGTTCTATTACTGTGAAAAGTTATGGTGACAATTTTAGAGAAGAATGATGAAGATAGGTCTTGATGTGTCGCCCTGTTCATAGTCTAAACTCTAAGTTGATCTACATGAGTGCGAAAAGAAGACATTCAGTAGAAGATAAAGCAAATTACTGACATGTACTACGAGCTATTTTGCTGGATTTGTCTTCTCTAGTTCTCCTTTGATTGATCTAGACCGTGTTTTTGGTAAGTGTAACATATCAGTCTCTACGAAGTACTAAAGCATTGTCATCGATATTTTTTGATAACATGCTAATGCTATTTTGCAAAACTTCAACAGTAATGCCACTTTGCAATAGATATTGACCCCCATCTATTGTCTTTATGTTTCAGTAGTGCGTGGTGCTATTGTTGTTAGGAGTCCCTTTTTTGACATATGTGGCTGTGATTTGAGAACAAAATTAGTTTGCATGAAGCATGATAGCAAAGGCATTGTACTGCTAGGATGCAATTTATATAGGATATAGAGGAGAATAATTTTAAATGATGTTTCTTATGCTAAGTAATCAAGTAAAGCTTCTCATTGTACATGCCATAACGGCAGCATGCTAGCGTACATGGCATTACTGTCTTGTAAAACTGGTTCCTACTATGACTGAACTTGCACCATCTAGCGTTCGATTATCTGCACACATGTTTTCAAATTCGTGTTGACGTTAGACAATAAGGCATCAGTATCTAATTGCCCAGTTGTAAGTATAGTTGACTAACTTCCATGGAGCAGAACAGGGTTCACTCAGAAGAAAATGCTGATATGAAATGTTAATCAGATACTACTTTTGACTCAGTTATCATTGTTAATCTTGTGCACTTGTTGATTAATTATAGTTACTTTTCTGTCCTGTTTAGGAAAAGCTTTTTTCAAGTCGGAACAGGACAGAGGTTTCCCTTGGCAAGAAGTTGAAGATTGAATATCTTCCAGAGATTGAAAAGATCCATAAAGTGTGCAGCTTGTTTAACTCAGCCTGGTATATTTGTTTTGCCAGAGGATAGTTGTTTTGAGCTTGTTAATCACAAGCATTGCTTCCTCATGCAGAAGAAGGAGAGGTTGCTCAAAAAGCAACAGAGAGAAGCCCTCCTCCTTGATAGTTACTTGACATCAGATGTTACCACCGGCCGCTCTCTTCGTGATAGAAAGCCTGTGACATATACTTTTGGTAAGGCCCAACTGAAGTAACCGTCATTGTTCAGGTGTACTTCCTAAGTATCATTGCAAACATCACCCGAGTTGGAAAATAGCATCAACATATCACTGACACGGGGCCCCAGGTCCCACTTGCCAGTCTTATTCTGGGCTGCTACTTAGCTAAATTGTCCTTGTCCTTTTGAATGCAATGACACTTGTTTCACGAAGTGCTCAGTCATTAAACTCCAGTTATTCCCTTCACATTAGATGTCCGATTAACCAGCATCACTGATTCACTGTTCTATCACTTATATTTATGCCCTTTGTGAACCACCCCCTAGGTGTAGCGTGTAGGTATTTGTCAGTAACTTACTACCAGTCTTTGTTTCTAAGCAGTAGCAAATTAACGAAAAAATGACACATACCTCCGGAGAATCTAAATTTAAATGAATCATTGTTGGCTGATTCTCGGATTAACCTGGCTTCCAGCTGGATTTTTTTTAGTGAGGGTTGGTTTAAATAATCTCATTTAGTAAACTTCAAAAATCAAAATAGCGTCCTTACTGAGAGGTCACTGGCTGGGAAGTGATACTAGCATGTGGTACAAACTGATCTTGTGCCTTTTGCACTGGTATCCGCTCTGTTTCCTTTCACAACACAAGTTTGTTTATGACAACTAGAATATGTTCTGTTATCAGTCTTATTGATTTCTTTGGTTGATTTCACTGTCTGGTCTAATTTCAAGGTTTGACTTTACTTATGCTGCAGATGACTATGACCGCTCAATAAATGAAGCCATTAAAATAACGAAGTATGTGGATCATCTCTATTACTCGATAAATTTCATTTGGAAGGGAAATTTACCCTTTTTAGAGACAAGAATTTGGCATACTTATGTGCTACAATTTGGCATACTTATGTGCAACATTCTTGGGCAGGAAAAGAGAAAACTCAACGGAGCCTGTTACTACTGTCAATAGAAGGATGCTTACTCCAAGACCGGAGTCATCAAGCAATGGCAAGTTAAATGGTCCCTCACCTCTAGCCAATGAATTATATGATGGAAATTCTTCAAAGTCGGATGACTACCGAGATAGTGATGGCGAGCAAGAAAATGAAACACTTGATCGCAGGTACATGTCTGTTAACATTCATGTTTTGTGTTGTAGCAGTTAACCCCACTGAAACTTATAGGGTTAAGAACATTCATGTTTTGTGTTGTAGCAACCGACGGAGGAGAAGATCTCAGCGATACACACAAGACTTTGTTGAGGCTGTCTCGGATATTGATCCGAACTTTGACAGCGACGATGATATCATGGGAGAGGCGGTCTATGATGATGAATATTTGAGAAGTCGCAAACAGCAGAAGACATCAAGCGCTTCTGAAGAGGATGAAGAGTTCCGGTTGGAAGAGGATGTTGAAGATGACGATGAAGAGGAAGACGAATATTCCGTGAGTACCAGTGAGGATGTGGAGGAGCCCCAACAGCAGAAGAAGTTGCAAAGTTGTGGTCGGCGAGGGGCTAAGCTGAGATCTGTTGATGAAATCCAAACAGGTCTCAGACGCAGCAAGCGTTCTTCTCGACCACGTATTAACTATCAGCAGTATGACTTTTCAGATACGGATACAGAGGCAGGAAATGCAGATAAATCAGATGCATCAGATCCTGATGCTAACTCTGATGCAGAAAATAATATGGAACTCTCGACCTCAAGTCAGGAGCAAGAGCAAGAAGGGGACGATGGCCCTGAGGAACAAAAAGGTAATAATGGCAACAATGAAATGGATGTGGTCCATGCAGTGGCAGCAAATAAAGAACATCAAGAGGATCAGCCACAGCCACAGCAGCAGGCTGTAGAAAAGACGGAGGCTACCTGCGGGGATAGTGAAAGTGTTGGGAGAACATTCCTAGATCTAAACGAGCTTGCACCTGGAGGTGGCTTTGATGACGGGCCAAACCTGACAATGAAAGATGAGGACATGGATAACAGTTAGGAAATAAGTTGTGATAGAATCGAGTGTTAGGGTTGCTATTTCGAGCAAGGTGTAAATGCGTGAAGTCATGGACCATGACAGTAGATCAATTCGCCTCAGATAAGATGTCGCGGCAATATTTGGATGGTCCAATTTGATTGTTGGTACACTGATTTACAGTGAAAAAAGTCGAGGTTTTACTGGGAGCGGGAGCGGATGTGTGGACGAGAGCTTTCACTGGGATCGGGATCGGGTCTGTGGACGAGCTTCAAACATTATCTGAGTGCTATTTGATATTTCGAGGCCATGATGACAAAGTTTTGCATTCCATTATATGTACACTACGTGAAGGGCGCGCATCAATCAATTGCTGCTGTATTATGGTCACATCGATTGATGCTATGTTGCGGTCAGTTCTGTAGAATATGAATTTTATTGCCTCCATTTATGTAGCCTTAGGCATATGATGTTGCTGTGGATCCCAGTAGTATTTCCTAAGGAGCAAATCTTGTACAAGTGAGTGTCTGCTGCTTGGCATTTGAGGAACTCTTTTCCACGTGTAGGATGTAGTTTGAATCTAAGCAAGAGCTATAATTTTGTACTTATATTTGACAACTTGATTAGTTTGGTAAAACCTGTGCAGATGACACTGAGCTCTCGGACTTGGATTCCCCTGCAAAAGGTGTAGTATTGTTTGCAATGTGCTTTGTGTTCGTCCTTCCTGATAGGGGGAGTGCATGCTCTGAAGTTCATGTTTTACTGTATGTCTGCTCTTATCCAAAGTTCCTTGTCGTCCTTGGCTCCAAGCATATAATGACTCCAATCAATGTTATGTAATACCATATTTGTTGCAAGCGTTTATCTGCACTGCAAAATATTCTTTCCTTAGTCTTGAGTTGGCATGGACCCCAGTACATGGTCTTTTTAGTTCAATTCTAAACTGCAAATTCCTTTCCATGCATTTATTATAGGCTTGCTTGTCTCCGAGGTTTTGCTTGTCTCCGATCCCTACTATTAAACAGATCCCGTCAATTTTGGTGTATATTTGCGCCATGTATGGAAGAACCATTTACTCTCTTGGCCTGGATTCGCTGTTTCTACCACTGACATTCACAGCAGAGGTGAGGGGCCTCCATGGCGCATCGTAGGCGGAGGTTGATTCGGGCGGACGGGGATCAGCATGTGGGAGCACAAGCTGCAACGATCTACCCAACAACATGAACTTCGCTCACCGACGGGAACATATGATGAAGAGGCCTATAATCCTGACGGTGCACAGATGTACATGGCAACGAGAAATATGGGAAGCGAAATCCTAGCAGCAAAGAGCAGCGGGAGAAATACACCGCGACCAAAGAGAACAGCAACGCCGGCCAAGAGGCGATGAACAGCAGAGGGCAAGTTGGTCGGACGAGCGTGGGAGGAACGGACCCGGTCGCCGGAGGTGACAGAGGAGGCCGTTGCTGCAGATTCAGCGGGTAAGTACCGAAACAACCGCTCTCCCAAGGCAGGTGGAAAATACAACAACGGTGACTTCAAAAACGGAAATGCTATTCAGTTCATAATGATCAGTTAGTTAGTTACTAACTTGTTAACGATTTCCGTTGGCTCCTCGCGTCGTGCTCTGGTGAAGCCGTTGGCCGGATAAGCCCAATTTTCTTGACCTAGTAACTAATTTTATACTTTTACTATTTTTTAGTTGCTGAATATTTTTATAATCATAGTCACCTAAAATTACATATTACCTAGTCTAAAATTATAGTTTTAAGAGTATACAATTTTAGTAAAATGTTAGTTTGTAGATCATATTAGAGTGAGATGGAGATGAGGATGGTTAGATGTTGATCCAAAAACTTACAAAGATGACCAAGATTTAAAAAATTTAGACAACTTAAAATTGACAGTCCTTAACTTTATGAAAACCAAATTGAGCAGTTAGGAAAATACCATATTTTTCTTGCAGAAAAAAGGGAGAAAACCCTGTTCAGAGGCGAGGCATATGTACCAACGTTGGGTTGGCAAGCAAAGCACCACCCAACTGCGCGTAATTACGGCACAAGATCAGGAACGGAAGCAAGGAATCCAACATGCTGCTCTGATCTACCTCTTTCAGACCAATTCAGATGCTCTCTCTCTGTCTCTCTCTCTCTCTCCCTCTCTCTAAGATCGAGGTACCAGAGAAGAGAGTGCAGAGTAGAAGCCAGCATGGACCCGGCACTGCACAAGGCGGCGGTGCAGGGGAGCGTGGCGAGCCTGAAGATGCTGGTGGCCGCACGCTCCGGCATCCTCAGCTCCAAGACGCCGCAGGAGAACACCGCGCTGCACATCGCCGCCGAGCTCGGCCACGCCGGCTTCGCCGAGGTGATCCTCGGCATGGACGGCAAGCTGCTCGTCAGCAAGAACTTCGACGGCGACACGCCGCTGCACCTGGCGGCCAGGGCGGGGAAGGTGGACGTGGCCGAGTTGCTCATCGACCGCGCCAAAGTATGGTCTGGGTCGGAGTACTCCACGGCCCAGCCGGAGGCACCATCTCCGAGGTCACCGGAGAGCCTGCAGGGGCCTCTGTTCATGACCAACAAGGCCGGCGACACGCCGCTGCACGAGGCGGTGAAGCACGGGAGGAGCGCCGTGGCGCTCAAGCTGCTGGCCGCCGAGCCCGGCCGCGGTCACGCACTCAACGTGAAGAAGCAGTCGCCACTGCACATCGCCGCCCGGGAGGGCCTCGCCGACGTCGTGGCCAAGATCGTCGACCAGCCCTGGGTCCACGAGAGGTTCGTCCCCTCCGACTCCATCAGCGGCACCGCTCTGCACCAGGCCGTCCTCGGCGGCCACACCCGTAAGGACCCGTCACCTACCTCGCGCATTCGTTGGTATATATGTTATCGTGTAATGTGCAAGAGATTCGCCGGCCAAGCAGGGGTGGTAGAGATCTTGCTGGGCGCGACAACGCCGGAGGAGGAGATCGGGCTGACGGACTGGAGCGAGAACAACGCGATGCACTACGCAGCGCAGAAGAACAACGCGCGGGTGGTGAAGCTGCTGCTGAACCGGAAGATGGACCTCGCCTACAAGCGCAACCGGCACCTGCAGTCGCCGCTGCACGTGGCCGCCTACTACGGCTCGACGGAGGCCATGGCGGAGCTGCTGAAGCGGTGCCCGGACGTGGCGGAGATGGTGGACAGCGCGGGGAGGAACGCCTTCCACGTCGCCATCACCAGCGGCAAGGTGGACGCGCTCCGGTGCCTGCTCAAGCACGTGCGCCCCGAGGAGATCGTCAACCGGGTCGACCACGACGGCAACACGCCGCTGCACCTCGCCGCCAGCATGTCCCGGATCCAGTCGGCGCTGCTGCTGCTCAACGATCGCCGCGTCAACCCCTGCGTCCTTAACCAGGAAGGCCAGTCCGCGCGGAGCCTCATGGAGCGGCGCGCCGCCGAGCAGGAGATGGACACCTACGAGATTTACCTCTGGAAGAAGCTCAAGAAGCACGAGGCCTCCAGGTGCAAGAAGGAGCAGCTGCCGCCGGTCGCCACGTACCAGTCCCTGCGCAAACGCAGTACCAGCCACGACGAGTACTACGGGCTCAGCGTCGAGACCTACACACTGGTGGCCACCCTGATCGCCACCGTCACCTTCGCCGCCACCTTCACCATGCCCGGGGGTTACAACCAGGTCGATGGAACGGCCATCCACGGCCACACCGCGGCGTTCAAGATCTTCGTCATCTCCAACACCATCGCCATGTGCAGCTCCATTGTCGTCGTCTTCTGCTTCATCTGGGCATGGCGTGACCCTGTCAAGTTCAAGCTCGAAAAGCTCATGTGGGGCCACAGGCTCACCGTCCTCGCCTGCCTCGCCATGGTAGTGTCCCTCATGACCGCCGTCTACATCACCGTCGCACCCACGGCGAGGTGGCCTGCGTACGTCGTGATCGTCATCGGCGCCAGCACTCCGGCCGCGGTGTTCCTCATTCTGGGCAAAGAGGCATTGTACGTTCCATTGTAAGCCCCTGCAAGGAGTAAATATATAAAAGAAATGAGGGGATTTGATCATATGCCCCCCTTTGTGTCAATGGCGGGTGGCCCCGGACCCCACCAGTCATTCTTTGGGGGGAGGCATATGATCAAACGCCCCAAAAAAAGGGGGCATATGATCAATTTTTCCAAAGAAAATGCTAGTAATGCTTGGTCATATAAAAAAGAGGAAGAAAGAGCTTTTAGAAGTATCACAACGGTTGGAAGAGGAGGAATCTAGCCCCTTGTCACATGATGCGTTGGTTCAAAGATTGAAATTTAGAAAAGAATTGCATTACATTTATACTGGTATCAAAGATCCCACCAAGATTGGTTGTTGAATGGAGATAGAAATACTGCTTATTTCCATAAAGTGGCTAATGGAAGAAAGAGAAAAACAATAATTTTTTCTTTGGATCATAACGGGTCTAGTATACAAGGGGACCAGAATCTTTTGGATCATGCAACCAATTACTATAAGGAATTATTTGGTGCTGCCCCTGGGAACCTTTTTCAATTGGATTCATCTCTGTGGGCTCTGAGGAAAATGGATAATGATTTTCTTGCTAGATCATTTACTGAAGAAAAGGTGAGATATGCTTTATTTCAAATGGAAAAGAACAGGCCCTTGGTCCTGATGGGATTCCTATTGATTTTATCAAACGTGTTGGGAGTTGATTAAAAAAGATACTGTGGCATTTTTTTTAATGCTTTTCATGAGGGAAAGGTTGATATTCCAAGGTTGAATTATGGGATTATCACTTTATTGCCCAAGGTTAGTGGGGCCGAGAGAATCCAACAACAAGCTCATTTGCTTATTGAATTGCCTATATAGGTGGTTAATTAAGGTTTTGACTATTAGATTGGAGGCCCCTATGGAAAAAATCTTTCATGATTCTCGGAATGATTTCGTTAAGAACATAAATATTATGAATGGGATGCATGTGTTGCTTGAGATTTTACACAGAGACCAGAATAAAGAAACAAGTTGGAGTCATCCTGAAGCTAGATTTCGAGGAAGAGTATAATAAGGTCAATTAGACTTTTCTTATGAGTTGTTTGAAATTTAGAGGTTTTTGTGGTATCTTGTGTTCTTGGGTTACACAAGTGTAGAAGAATGGTACAGTTAGCGTGAAGGTTAACAATTTTGAGGGGCAATATTTTCAGAGCCACAAGAGGGTGAGACAAGAAGACCCACTTTCCCCTTTCTTATTTAATTTAGCAGGTGATTACTGATGCCTTACAAGTGCACGTAATTAGTTGAGCTTTTTCAACGAGAAAAAGTCGAATCCACAGAGACACAATGATTGAAAAGTTAAGGGTGAAATACACAATTAACTTTCTCAAATAGTCGTGAACTCTAGAATGCAATAAATAATTAAAATGTGCAATTACTTCAACCAGAAAATAAAATATACTTTGAAATAAATAAAAACAAAAAATAAACAATTCTTAGAAGTAGTATGAAATGTGTTCTAATAGCTAAAATTGAGGCATGAGATATATAGGTTCACTAGTAGCAATTCTTAAACAAGTAATATGGATTATGCAATGTTAAAAGTTCAATCTAATCTAAGAACTTACAAGAAATAAATGAGAAAGATCAAATATTATTAGTAACAAGTAGAATTAAATCTACCCCTTGTCCAACCACCAAGCTGACGTACATTAAGGCTTTTCCTGAAACAATACTAATAATTTCACTAGTAAAATACAAGAGAGGATTACATGGTTGACTGCTCTACCCTATCTTCCCTGTTTATCAACTAATGCAATGCTAAGTGTTAAGCATGGCCAATTGAAGACGCACAATCAAATAAAACTATAAAGAGAACTCAATAGATTAATCTCATGTAAATAATTGATTACGTCAAAGATGGATGGTAATCATACTAACAATTAATGGCGCCGAAGATGGATGACCATCACACATAAATAGATAATGCTACATAACTACTACTATACACCTCGTAGCCTTGATGGATACTCACATATCATGCAATTCATCAAAAGCAAATGAGCGATTTTTCCATACTCAAAGATACCAAGATACAAACCAATCTTGAAGGTTTTGATGAAGTAGATGAAGTACAAGGAGTTTTTAATTTATGAAGGCTTGTTGTTGATGATGAACTATGGGTGGTGGTGATGAAAATTGTAGTTGCTGGCAACCTCCATCTTCTCTGTCCCAAACGCTTCTCTCTTTGTTTTCATGCAAAAACTTATGTATATGTAGGCGAAACTCGGCAAGGGTTCCTACTATGATTTTCCTACAAGACTACATGTTCAATTGTAGTCAAATTTCGAAAAGAAAAAGTTGTCGAACCCATGGGGAGCAGTGGGAAATGGCCCCACAATAAATTGGTAATTGATGCTAAAATATAGTAAATAATAAAAGGCAAGTAATATTTTTGGTAATTGAGAACTGGAGCATTGATAATAAAAATTCAAGAATAATAAAATGCTAAAAACAGTAAATAAAATATAAAGAGAGTGTGTAAATATAAAGACATTCTTGAGGTATGAGGTTTTCACTAGTGTCCACTATGGAATCTATTAGTGCTATGCGGTGTTTGTAGTGTCTATATGTGAGTATTATGCAAACTGGTGTGAAAAAAAAATGCTAGATATGATCATAATTAAGATTTCTTCGACCATAGCATAAATTCTCCAGCTACGTGTGCTAGGTATTGAAGAGAAGCTGCTCTCATATCATCCATCCCCCGTACCATACACTCATAACGGTGCCTATCTATATGCCCATAAAGGTAGTTGATGGATATTTGATCTTCGTACAACATCATAAAGATTAGCAACAAAAGAACAAGACATAACCATAGTAACATTAAACTTCATCCATAACTTCAACTAGGGATCACTCCATATCTTCAAGAGCATAATAAATTACTCAAATATGACAAGAGTGTTCATGACCATAGTGAATACCATAGTTATAACTTTATGAAAATAGAAATAAAACCACTAAACAATTCAAATACGACACCACGTAATATCGATAATACTAGAACAAGCTTAGGAATTCAATGCAATGAACAAAAGTGAAGATTTGAGGATGGAGATGATGATGATGATGAAGATGAAGACCACTGGAGCATGGTGATGATGGCCTCCTTCAATGATCTTGGATGATTTGTGGTGAAATATGGTGGATTAATCCGTCGAAGAAGATGGATTTCGCCTCTCAAAGTGAGAGGAAGAACCCTCTTTGTTCCTCCGGAGACTTTGTAGATCTGTTTCTCCTCCCGTATGCCTGTGTCGTCATGAAGAGAGGTATAAGACGAGAACCCCCGTTGAAGGGCATCCCTGACAGAGGCCCCACTAGGCTAGGTGGTCTTGGGGAATGGCCCAGCCTGCCACCTCCCTCGGATGTGGGTCTCCGACTACTACTTTGTCTCGATAATCCTTCTTTGAAAGTGCATGGTTTTAGTATAATTCTTCGCATAAAATGTATTTTTATTGATAATGTAATTATTTTCAGATAGAATGCATATTTTTGGTGATCCTGAAAATACAAACTTCATTCAATCAAAGTTGTATGAAAGTACTATGAATATAACATAAAAATAATAAATAAATTCTATGCAAAATGCATGTATCAAGCTCCCCCAAGCTTAAATGTTTGATTGTCCCCAAGCAAAGCAAAGCTTGATGAATATGATCCTCATGTTTATAAAGCGATAGTTGATAATATAAATATAGGCATTAATGAATTAAAAGTCCCCTAGTTGACAAGCTTCATAAATGTTAGTTGTTGAGAGGCCAATAGCTAATACAAAATTTTAAAAATCAAAGATTCGCATCAAAAGTCTAACAAGTGAGCTCCACCTAGTGTTCTTTATCATTCAAGCTTGTGAAAGGAACAACTAAACTGAGCAGTAACATGTCAACTTGCAATCTTCAAAGTAAGGTCTCTCAACTTTCATCTCTCTTCATACCCCTAGGCTGCTCAAGCTTTTTAGTGGATCTTGTTTGGAAAAACATGACATAGTAGATCACAAAGCTTAATAAATGTCCAACAAGTGCAATGAGCTTATCTCACGTGTATTTAAAAATAATATTGAGAAAGGGAAGACTCCATAAAAAAAAAGGCTCATGCAACGCAAATTGACTCCAAGACACTAATGATGTCCTCAGCTTCGATGTTGCATGAGGAATAGAGATTTGCCATAACATGCACATGAAGTAGAGATGGGAATAGGGAAGACAGTCAGGCACGATGGGGCCGAGTAAGGTTACTCATGCCCATGCCTGCCAAACATTTTTCCACCCACGGACATGCCTGTCAGCTGTGATGGGTAGAGAACCTCACCAATGCCCATCACCCATAGGTACCCGCCACTCGCGGGCATGCTCGTCAACCAAAAATAAATATGATAGTCCAAATCTAACTAAGAAGCCTTTAGAAACCACAGACCCAAAAGTGATATGCAATAAACACGTACAAGAAATCTTCCAGCCACTTATTCTTGCTGATTCACTCATACAAGCACATATATCTATTGATTTGCAAACAAATACTGTGTATATACAGAAAGAGATTTGGAAATAAAGACCACGTACATGCATGACATAAGACATTATAACATCAGATGTAGGTGCGTTGGTCACGTCACGGACTCACAGCGTGGCTGCTAGTGCTCCAAGGCCAACGGCATTGCGCGCACTTCATCTTTAGGGGCTGATGCTGGCCTGCGTGAGGGGTTGAACGCCGAGGGCAGCCGGCAGCGACACGCGTGAGGAAAGTTCAGTACTGGAGGGTCTGCTTCGGGTGAGGTGCGGTTGTGTGAAGTGCTAGTGCGGTGGAGGTGGCTTTAGGATAAGGTAAATGCACTGCGGGAGAGAGTTGAGTTGGACTGGTTCAACTTGTCGATCCCGCATTTTAGTGTTGTTTGCAGGTAAAGGGGGGAAGTGGGCACGGGTGGAGGTCGCCCATTCCCATGCCCGTTTACCCATCAAGCAAGAGATTGCGCCAACTTACATGTCCGTGGATACTAAAACTCGCCCACACCCACTTCATAGGGTATTTATCCATGGGTAAATGGGTAAATGGGTGAGAGTGCCATCTATAGATGGGGAGGGGGTGGAGGGATGGAGAGTAGGCTAGTGGCGCTCACATCGCCTTGGCACATCACGTATAGGGGTGTGAGGGTGCGACAGGGCTAGAAGAAAGGAGATTAGGAAAAGGTGGCGCTTGGTTAGGTTGACTATATTGTAAGTGGAGCAGGGAAGATGAGGTCCGTTGAATTTAGATCTAAAGGCCTGAACATTTTGACTGACATTGAAACCAACTATCAAGTTCTCGATAGCTGCACATATAATGTATTATCACAATATCACTACAAAAGAAGGAAATTAAACTAACATCATATATGCCATCACAGTTCACAACCATCGGGCAATTTTACAGAACATTCTGAACTCAAAACAAACACTTCTCAAACGCTCAAGATCATCAAGACAAGCAACGCTCCCCCCCAACAGCATCGTCGCCACGGCGGGACTCCGCGCTCTGAACGCCGAGCTCGACGACCCAGCGGGCGGCGGCGACCCCGCCGCCGCCGAGCTCTTGATCGGGCACTGGTAGTTGCATCTGCTGGGGTCGACCACTCGGTACACGCCCTTGCCGGTGAGCAGGTAGACGTCCTTGGCGTTGTCCTCGCCAAAGGAGAAGATGTAGCCCAGCGACGGCAGCGGGCTCTTGGCCGCGACGTCGCACGGGATCGGCGACGTCTTGGAGCAGCCGAACGTCAGTGGCGTCACGTTGTACACCCCGCTGTTCTCCGGCGTCTCGATCCCCGACCACATTGACTGCGCGTAGAGGTCCGCGTAGATGTACCTGCACGCAAGAAGAACGTAGGTCATTGATCACCGGAGATGCCACAGCCACCAGCGCCGGTGATTAGATCGAGCTAGGTGCCTACCTGCCGTTGAGGCATGGGTCGGTCATGGAACGGTAGACGTAGCCGCCGATGATGGAGGCGGAGCCGACGTTGTTGTTGACGGTGTTGTGGGCGTAGCCCATGACGGGGGCGATGGCGTTGATGGAGTCGGCGGAGGTGTTCCCGCCGGGGGTGGACAGCGCCGGGTA
Organism: Stipa capillata; assembly: GCA_019208055.1. Classification (NCBI taxonomy): domain Eukaryota; kingdom Viridiplantae; phylum Streptophyta; class Magnoliopsida; order Poales; family Poaceae; genus Stipa; species Stipa capillata. Next base: position 472,314 of record JAGXJF010003678.1, on the reverse strand, counting down.
CGGCACGAGGCCCTCGAACGTGCGCCACCCGTAGTTCCCGCCCTTCACTACCAGGTCCACCTCCTCGTACAAAGACTGCAAATCCACACGGATTGTCACCATCTCATGGTAAAATGGAGTGTGAATTGTGATTATTGAGCACGGCGCAAGGTTTTCAAACTTCGTTTTCACAAAATAAATCGGTAGGGATCGAAACCACCGAAATTTCGGTTTTCAATTCAGCCAAAGTGTTGGAGTTTAATTTATATGAGGAGAAGATCAAATTATATAATTTGAAGTACATGGCAATGCATCAAGAAGTTATTAGCTGCATGTCGGCAATGCTGATGCATCCATGTTGTGATGTTTTTACCGACCAAGTGAGAAAATTCTAGACATACATGTGGGAAGGAATGGCGGTAAAGAAAAAGCAGAAGCAAATTTAGATTTGTTACCGTGTAGCTTAATTGTTTCCTCACTGGTTTCTTAGTTAAAATTGCGTTGTAAAAGAGTTGTGTAGTAGCTTCACTTGAGCTGTAGTTTTTCAGTCGGTTACTTATGTCGGTTCAGTTAGCTATAGATAAAGATATAGCCTATGTGTTTTGCTCTATGCTCGTAAGAGTATGAGAAGTTGTAAGCTTCAGATATATGAGATAAAGAGAGAAGATATTGATAGCGAGAGTTAAAAGGTTGCTTACTTCCTTGAGTGATGCATACCAACACAAAGGACCGAAAGAGTAGTTTCAATTTTACTGAATTTCATCAAAAATTGATAAAGTTTGACCAAAATTTGAATTCCGGTTGAATTTGGGCTGAATATATGTGCAACCGAAATATTTAAACTGAGATATAAAATTTCTGGTGGTGATCGAAATCACCGAAATTTCGTTGATATTTTGAAAGAGAGGTACCTGCCCGACGTCGGCGCAGAAAAAGTAGGACGGCTTGCTGGAGTCGAAGCTGCACCGCCACGGGTTCTTGAAGCCGAGGGCGAAAACCTCCGGCGCGAACTTTGGGTCGACGGAGAACGGGTTGTCCTTCGGGATACCGTAGTTTCCCCAGCCAGCAGTGCTGTTACCAGCTGCAGGTAGTAGCATTCTCCTTATCAGCAGTTGCCACAAAATATAAAAGAAATTCTGACGCATTTCTATATGAATTTGACTTTGACTATGAACTTCGCAGGTTTGCTGTCTATTACATCCATGAATTTTGTCAGATTTTTTGGAACAGTTTTTCATGCTCAAATCGCAAGGTGGATGCAAACTTCGTGGACACGAAACAATTTCCCATAAGTCAATTCGTTGCGCAAAATTTAATGTTTAGTTCACAGATCACCCTTCCGAACCAGTTCGGTTGCGATCTTGATGTTATTATTTCCAAGAAAGAAAATTGGTACTTTTCAAATTGGATCAAGTTCATTCTGAAGTAAATTGAGTTTCTGGTTACATTACTTGGGATGTCGTTGACGTCGATCCGGATGATCTTCCCGAGCAGTGTCCCCTTGTTCTGCGCGAAGTTCCACGGGTCGCCGACGTTGCCGCCGTCCCCCATCATGAAGTACATGTAGCCGTCGGCCGGGCTGAAGAGGATCTGCCCGCCGTGGTGCGTCGTGAACGGCAACCCGAGCGTCATGATCCTTCTCGCCTCCGTCGGGTTCGCGGAGGTCGCCTGAGACAGCAAAGGTATGGCGGCACATCAGCACAGAAGCACACGCACGTCGCCGGACAAGAATCGATAAGAAGGAGCGTACCGTCGACGGCGAGCCGGAGGAGGCATTGGCGCTGTACTCGGCGATGACGCTCTGGTACTGGCACGGCGGCGCGCCGTTGTCGGCGCCGAGCTTGGACGGGTCGCAGCCGATGTCGGAGTTGCAGGCGCACCGGCCGGAGCACGACGCTGACTGCGTCTTGTCGCAGCTGTAGGAGACGAAGAACCGGCCGTTGTGCTCGAAGTCCGGGTGGAAGGCCAGGCCCATGAGGCCGAACTCGTTGTCGAAGTGCACCTCGTCGGTGATGTCGAGGAACGGGTTGGCCACGTCCATTTCCAGCGGCTTGCCGGAGCCCTGCGCCGGCACGGTGGCGAGGAACACCTTGCCGGCCTGGTTGCTGAGGAACACGCGGTTGGAGCCGTCGGGGTGCGCCGCCATGTTGAGGTACGAGCCGTTGCTGACCCGCTCCAGGCACATGCCGTTCACCGGCGGCACGACGCGGGTCGCATTGAACGCCGCGGCCTCGCCGTCGAAGCAGATGGACTCGCCGCCCAGAGCGCCGCAGAAATCGCCCTCCGACTGCCACACCTCGGTGAGCTTCGGCGCCGACGCGCCGCCCTTGGGCGGCTGGAACGGCGAGCCCGGGATGGACACGTCCTTACAGGTGTCCCACACCTGCGCGCAGTACCCCGTCGCCAGCACGGGCTTGCCGCTGAGCCGGCTCGACGTGCCGGTGGAGTTGCACAGCAGCGGCACCGTCCGGGGGCTCTTCTCGACGGTGAACAGCTCGCCGGCGTACGGGTTGCATCTCTGCAAGAACCCCGTGCCTCAGTGGCGGAGCCTTCCAAACCCATGGAATTCAATCCAGCGAGCGAGCGAGAAACCATACCGCGCAAAGGATGGACTTGACGAGGTCGCCGCACGGCGTGCCGGAGATGTTCATGGCGGCGAACTGACTCCGGAGGGCGGCGTCGTCCGTCGCGTTGCAGCAGGCGGTGCCGTTGTAACCGCAGAAGGAGAGGGACCCGTTGACCGTCCTCGGAAACGCTGCTCGCCATGATCGAAACATCAATCAATCAGTCGCAAACTTATCGCAAAGGATCACAAACAGTTTGGAGACATAGCACATAGAAATTTCAAGAAATCAACGGCATACTCGAGTCCATGCACAATTGCGCGCAATGGCCATCCCGGACGGCCAGGAGGAGCACAACGGCGGCGACGAAGAGAGTTCCGGTCGCTGCCCTCGACGACCTCATGGTGTCTGAAGGAGGAGAAGATGCGAGATTGCTCAGGGGAAGAAATGGTGCTGTACTAGTACACTTTTATGGAGGCTGGAGGCAGGCATTGACCAAGAATTGGGATTAACAAGACAACCTACTGAACACATGTTGGATGATGACTCGTATGTGCATATTATATCATGTTAGATGAGCATCGGCATAAACAGCAATGACGCGGTTAAACAAACTCAGAAATCGCATGGATCAGAGCGGACAAATGTACCCGTTTAGATTATGAAAGTGACAAGGCGAAATTGATTGCTAATTGTCAACGGGGAACCGGAGATTGGCCTAAATGACGTATGGACGCTGCAATGCCCAATCAGTTCAATTTTTTTCACTCCTGGACCGGTGCAGACTGCAGACTACAACCACAGTACCACTACGATCTCGTGTTCGTCGTGTATCTTTTATATTTTAAAACATATGACTGGTTAATTGCGAAGAAAAGATAGACATGTTAGAAACTTTTTTAAAATAAAATATTTAGCTATTAATCTGGTCCTTTTTAATTAGTGTACCATAACTGATGATCTTTATAACTGTATCTAACTAAATCACAATCATTAGATCTTCATAAATGTGCCTCAATAGATCACAACCGATATATCATCATAACCATACCTCAAATATATCATAGCCGATAGATTGATATAACTGTACCTCAGTAGATCATAGCCGATAGATCTTCATAATTGTACGTAAAAAGATCAAAACCTAAATTTTTATAATTACACCTAAACATCATCCGATAATTGACCTGGTGGACATTTATTATTAATAGACTACAACCGATAGGTTTTTACAATCATACCTAAAAGATTCATGCAAGGAAACGTCAAACCAATGCATACATGCACAAGCGATCTCATATACGTACCCTCTATCATATTCATGCACATGCATGTAATATTATCGTCATGATACATGCACATATGTATTCTCCACAACACAAAGTATGAAGCCTTCCCATGGGGAAGAGCATAAGGAGCATGTTAGCATGATGGCATCACGCACAGACATGCCCAGCAAGATACATGTCCATGGCGATGGATGCCTAAACATAGTGCCTGGTTCGGCTATGGTGCTAGCTGAAAGGAGTCTCATCAGACGGAAAGCAACGACAAGGAGACGATAGGCATGGGTCGGTTGTGGTTGCCAGCCTTGCTCTCCTTGGTTTACATCGATAGGAAGCCCACGACAAGAGCGACCTTGAGGAATGATGGAGACAGGTTAAAATTATGGTTGCTAACGATGCTCATCGTGCTGATTTTAGCCATCCATGTGACGGGCTTCATGGACTATAGGTGGTCAGGTTTGACCCGTGGTGCCCAAACCAAACACCCACAAATGATCGGCTTAAAATTGTTTCATGTACTGATGTGATATCATGCACAACTAACCCACCGATTCAATAAACGACTGAACGTCCGGCTGACGATCTGAACTTTAATTCTACATACCAATCTAATAGCACATACAAATGACCGGCAGTCTCAAGTTCCAACTACTGGCCGGCTCACTATAGTTCCAGACTTCTAGATACAATGGGCCAGATTAGTTCCGCGCACTAGTCTAATTTATCACATACAAATGATCAACCAACTAGCGATCTAAACTTTAATTCCAAATACTGATATAATGTTACGTACAAACAAGTTGCCAACTCGCGTGCAAACTCTTGATTGGCCGGTCGTATCTGAATAGTTCTGCTATTGATTCTAGTATCACACAAATGACACATCTAGTCGATGATACAATGTTATTACAAATAGCATATTAATACACTACATATCCATATGAGTCAAAATAAACAAAGATAATTAAAGATGTTTCCCACGTAATTACATGGGTCACCGTGCTAGTTTCTATAAAAATAACAGAGATTCTTATAATCGACCTCAGATTAGTAACTTTTAGTGCCACGAAAGATAAAGATAGAAATTAATTTAACATCTTGTGTCATTACAAACTGACGATAGATAGTACAGTATCCTGTATATGAGGAGGTATCCGTATACGATTCCCTGGATTATCGGAGTACAATACGTATCCGGTAAGGATCCCAGGAGATAAGGTAACCCTTCGAAAGGAGGAATGACACCCCTTAAAACTAGGAAGTCAATCCCGACGTTTAAGGAGGCCAGAGTTCTACTCGGGCATAAGTCTATATCCGGTACGACTCGGGAAGCCCCCTATAAAAGGATCAGCAATCCTATAGGGGAGGGGGGAAGTTTTTTAGATCCAAGAGGTTCTACAAGCCCTAGGAGAAGCCTGAAGTCATCCAGAAGCCCCAGCGATTCCCACGAGAAGACCCGCCGCCTTGAAGGAGTCAAGCCCAGCGGAACTAGTCGACATAGCCTCCGATTAGGTCTAGGATAGTCACTAACGTATACATCCCTTGTAAAGACACTATTTGATCAATATATACAAACATGACGTAGGGTTATTATCCTGAGGGAGGCCCGAACCTGTATAAAAAGGGCGTTTCCTTGCCGTCAGATCTCTTAGCCTTGTGCCCTAGAGGTCCCTACACCCTAAGTATCATAGTTCCACGACTACCGTAAGATTGGTGGTTTACCAATCGTCGACAGATGGCGCTGATGATGATATGCCACCCGGGTATAACCAAGGAGGACGATTCCGGCCTTCCAGCCACGGGATGGGCCGGGCCGATTACTCGGGGTCCGACTACAACACGGGGGCGCCTCACCGACGTGGAGTACAAGACAAGGACTAATACCTGTCCGGCCTACCCGGAATCAGTTGTAACCAAATAGGAAACATATCTGTTAACCCGATCCGGACTCTGTAACCCTACCCCGGCCGGCTATATACGGCCCGGTAGGGTACCTCCGTTGGGTAAGTCGCTTTACATCTAGCATAGTCTCCATTGTTTGATAGCTCAAGCCCCTTTGAGATCGATTCTCTAGGGCTTGCGGCACTCGGGATACATCAATACCAGCCATCGAACACAGGACGTAGAGTATTACCTCTCCGCGAGGGCCTGAACCTGTCTAAATCTTGTCTCCCGTGTGCAGCCATCCTGATTTGCTGTGCTCACGCCGCCCCATAATTAGTATTGCCGGAATAATACTCTGACAGTTGGCGCGCCAGGTAGGGGCTCGTGCGCATAGATCCATCTGCACAAGTCGGGATGGCTTTCGTCAACAACAACGTCTTCGTCCCGGGATGCGTCATGAGATTCGCTTTCATGAGCGCCGTCCCGAACCCTGGCCAGCTTCTCCAGTTTGGGAAGTTGAACTTCATCGCCGACCAGATCGGCCGGCTTCACCTCTGCTACTCGGCGGCTTCCCGAGTGGCGGGGGCTTCATCAGCTCTTCAGTGTGGGCTTCTCTCTGAGCCCGCGCACTCGGCCCCTCTCCCCAGGGAAGAGGCTTCACCGAGACTAGATCCGTTTGTTGCGCACGAGTTCGCACTCGGATCCCGGCTGGTGGGCGCCATCGAGTCTCTCCTTCCCGTCCTCAAGTATTACTCGGACGATAATGAGAGCTCTGGCAGTCACCACCCATCCCGGGAAGTCTTCATGGCCCACGCCGGCTCGAATGACGACGACGGAGGCCGCGGGGTATCCATTGGGGAGCAAACACCGACTGAACTCGAAGCTACCCGACTCCGACTCCTCGCCAAGGAGGAAGAGTTGATCGAGCAACAGACTCGGCTTGCTCGCCAGCGCGACGACCAGCAGCGGAACAATGACATGAGGGCTCGCGGACGCCAGGTCCACGACGAGCTCCGCATGCGTGAAAGGGAAGGGGTTCCGATTTTCCCCCTCCCGAGTCACAACATCGTCGCGGCCACCATGGCGGCTCGTGCCATCGAGATCCCCGAAGGCAACCCGGGGCATGACGAACTTCGGCGGCTCCGCGTCCTGCTAGAGGAAACTGCCCTCCAGCATGCCGCAGCCTCTGAAGATCACCCCGGCTCCTCTGCAGGCGCAGGGAGTCGGCGCTCTACACCCCAAAAGAGTCCATCGCGCATGGATGGACGAGGAGCAAGCCCCGACCGGTATCAACCGGCCGGCGACGTCCATGGGCAACTTGGTCCCGATCGAGACGCTCGTGGCACCATAGACGCCAGAGCCCGTGCCCGGCGAGATGAGGAAAAGAACGCCCGCCAGGCTGCACTGGTCCACAATCGACTCGAACCTAGGAACCCCGCGGACGCTGAGAGGAGCGCCCATCATGGTTTCAGGAGAGAAGATCGTGGCAACCACCGCAATGATAGCGGCGCCACCAGCCAAGAACGTTCTCCTCCGACTTCCTCCGGCATGGGATACTCGGGCCCGAAAGCGTTCGGCCCTCGTGTCCACAGTGTCATCTTCCCGTCGCGATTCCGGATCACCGGCATCGACAAGTACACGGGTGAGACCCGACCGGACATCTGGCTGGCGGACTACCACACGGCGTGCAGAACCAACGGTGGGAATGACTACGTCGCGATCCACTATCTGCCGCTATTTCTGGCCGACTCGGCGCGAGCCTGGCTGACCAGCTTACCCCCGGGGTGCATCCACACGTGGAAAGACCTTGAGACCCTCTTTGTGAACAACTTCCAGGGTACCTACAATAGGCCCGGGAACGCGTGGGACCTCCACAGTTGCACACAAGGGGCGGATGAGACTCTCCGTGAGTACATCCAACGCTTCTCCAAGAAGAAGAATTCTTTGCCCGAGATCCGAGAGGGCGACGTCATCACTGCTTTCTCCAAAGGAGTTCGGAGCACCGACCTAATCCACAAGATAGCGCGCAAGAATCCTCAGACTACGCGCGAGCTCTTCGACATAGCCAACAACTTCGCTACCGGCGAAGAGGCTGTCCGCAGTGTTACTCGGGACGACAAGGGCAGAGGCAAGGGCAAGGCGTCTGAGTCCCCCAGTCGGGACGATCACCCCGAGTCGTCCAGAAAGAAGCACCGAAAACGCAAGGGTGGAGATTTCATTGCTGCTGTTGACCGCGCCCCGGCGCGCTGTCCGCCGCGCACCAACACGACCTTCGAGGAGATGATGAGTCAGCCGTGTCACTTCCATGGACCCAAGTCCAACCATCTGACGCGCGACTGCAACCTCCTGAAGAACCTGAACAAGCCCAACGCCCCCAACAAGGGCAAGAAGGAACCCCCTCAGGACGAGGGCGAGGAGTTCCCGAAAGAGACCGCTTGCTTGATGATCTTTGGTGGACCAAACGGCTACGAGTCTAAGCGGCGCCAGAAAATCATCGACCGAGAGGTCAACGCAGCGGAACCGGCCGTGCCCAAGTACCTGCGATGGTCCGAGTCCGTAATCTCATTCGGACGCGCTGACCACCCCGACTACATACCCCAGCCGGGACGATTCCCCTTGGTGGTCGACCTGATCGTCTGCGGCGTCCGCCTCACCAAGGTCCTCATGGACGGCGGGAGTGGTCTCAACATCCTCTACGTCAAAACCCTCGACGATATGAAGATCTCCCGGTCCGAGATTAAGCCGACTGGTGCCCCCTTCCACGGGGTGGTGCCCGGCAAGATGGCGAGTCCACTCGGGCAGGTCAGCCTGCCCGTTACCTTTGGTACTCCCGACAACTTCCGGACCGAGACTCTCACCTTCGAGGTCGTCGACTTCCCGGGGTCATACCATGCCATCCTGGGTCGTCCCTGCTACGCCAAATTCATGGCTGTCCCCAGCTACGTCTACTTGAAGCTCAAGATGCCGGGCCCCCACGGGGTGATCACGGTGCAGAGCAGCTTCCAGCATGCTTACACATGCGATCTAGAGAACTGCAACCTCGCCGCGGCCCAAATCTCCGAGGCCATACTCTCCAACCTCAAGTCGGCCGCAGGTGAGGAAGCGCCGCCATCCAAGAAGGCCTCAACATCGACATCTTTCCAGTCGGCACGGGACACCAAGTCGATCCAGCTCGACCCTGAAGACTCCTCCAAGACGACGCAGATCGGGACTGCGCTCAGCGACAAATAGGAAAGCACGCTCGTCAGCTTTCTTCAGGACAACCGGGACATCTTTGCTTGGACATCCTCCGACATGCCCGGAGTTCCCAGGGAAGCTATCGAGCACTCCCTCAACGTTCGGCCGGATGCCAAGCCGGTCAAACAGCGCTTGCGCCGATTCGCTGAGGATGGACGTCAGGCTATAGGAGAAGAAATAGCCAAGCTTCTAGCAGCTAGCTTTATTAAAGAAGTGTATCATCCCGACTGGTTAGCGAACCCAGTTCTTGTTCGTAAAAAGAATGGAAAGTGGAGGATGTGTGTTGACTATACTAGCCTCAACAAGGCATGTCCCAAAGATCCCTTCACTCTTCCTCGCATCGACCAAGTGGTTGACTCCACGGCCGGGTGCGAAATTTTGTGCTTTCTCGACGCCTACTCGGGCTATCACCAGATCAAGATGAAGGAGGATGACGAGATCAAGACATCTTTCATCACTCCATTCGGCGCTTTCTGCTACGTCTCCATGCCCTTCGGACTCAAGAACGCCGGCGCTACGTACCAACGGTGCATACAGCGCTGCCTTCAGTCCCAGATCGGCCGGAACGTGCAAGCCTACGTCGACGACGTGGTGATCAAGTCCCAAAAGAAAGAAGATCTCCTGAGCGACTTAGGAGAGACCTTCGCCAACCTTCGAAGATTCAGCATGAAGCTTAACCCCGAGAAGTGTGTTTTCGGGGTCCCTTCGGGCAAGCTACTCGGCTTCCTCGTTTGCGAACGAGGAATCGAAGTCAACCCTGAGAAGATCGACGCCATCCTCAAGATGGCACCACCGAGGAACCTCAAAGACGTCCAAAGGCTTACCGGGTGCATGGCAGCTCTCAGCCGGTTCATCTCCTGACTCGGCGAGAAAGCCATGCCCCTCTACAAGCTCATGAAGAAGTCGGAGACCTTCACCTGGACACCCGAGGCCCAGGATGCTTTGGACGGCTTGAAGAAATTCTTATCTACCCCCCGGTGCTGGCGTCTCCCATGCCCAACGAGCCACTGCTTCTCTACGTTGCAGCGACTACTCAGGTAGTCAGTACGGTCTTGGTCGTGGAACGTCCCGAGCCCGGTCATATCCAGAAGGTACAGCGCCCGGTCTACTTCATCAGTGAAGTGCTCTCCGAGTCCAAGGCGCGCTACCCTCAGATCCAGAAAATAGCTTATGCGGTTTTCATCACGTCCCGGAAGCTCGTCCACTACTTCCAGGGTCACCCCATTACGGTGGTCAGTTCCTTCCCGATCTCCGACGTCATCAACAATCGTGACGCCACGGGCAGGATCGCCAAGTGGGCTATGGAGCTTATGGCTTTCAGCATAGTCTACGCTCCTCGAACGGCTATCAAGTCTCAAGCTCTCGCTGACTTCATGGCCGAGTGGACAGAAGTCCAGTCCCCGCCCTCCGTCGTCGACCTCGAGCACTGGATACTCTACTTCGACGGCTCTCTGATGCTCCAGGGCGCGGGGGCTGGCGTCGTGCTTATCTCTCCCAAGGGCGAGCGCTTCAAGTACGTACTGCAGATCCACTTCCCGGCATCCAACAACGTCGCCGAGTACGAGGCTCTGCTCCACGGTCTTCGTCTTGCGGTTTCACTCGGGATACGCCGCCTCCTTGCGCGCGGCGACTCGAAACTGGTAGTCCGCCAAGTCATGAAGGACTGGTCGTGCCGCGACCCCTCCATGGAAGCCTACTGCCAAGAAGTCCGTAAGCTCGAAGCCAAGTTCGACGGTCTTGAAATTACCCACGTTCTACGCCGACATAACGAGGATGCAGATGCACTCGCCAAACTGGGATCCAGTCGGGACTTCGTCCCGACTGGAGTTTTCCTCCAGGAGTTGCACACCCCTTCTATCAAAGCAGACGCACCACCCGAGACCGACGAACCGCAGGTCTTGGAGAGTGACGCCACTCAGCAGCCTCCAGCGGAGGTCCTCGCTGTCACTTCCGACTGGACTACACCTTTTCTGGACTACCTCTTGCGGGATACCCTCCCGCCGGACAAAACCGAGGCACGCCGCATCGCGCGACGCGCCAAGTCTTTCGTCATCATCAAAGACGAGCTCTACAAGAGGAGTACCTCCGGGATACTCCAACGGTGCATACCCGACTACCAGGGAAAGCAGCTACTGCGCGAGATCCACTCGGGAGTGTGTGGACACCATGCTGCGCCCGCATCATTAGTCGGGAAGGCCTTCCGACAGGGTTTTTCTTGGCCGACTGCCATGTCAGACGCGGAGCACATCGTCCGTACCTGCGAGGGGTGCCAGCACTTCGCCCGGCAAACACACTTGCCGGCTCAGGCCCTCCAAACCATCCCGATAACCTAGCCCTTCGCAGTCTGGGGTCTGGATATGGTCGGCCCGCTCAAGAAAGCTCCCGGGGGCTACACGCACCTCTTCGTCGCGGTCGACAAGTTCACCAAGTGGATTGAAGCCAAGCCGGTAGCCACGATAGCTGCTGAAAAGGCCGTCGAGTTCGTTCGGGACATTGTCTTCCGATTCGGCGTGCCTAGCAGCATTATCACGGACAATGGTACCCAATTCACCGGACGGGCTTTCCTCCAATTCTGCGACGGCTACAACATCAGCCTCGACTTCGCCGCCGTGGCACACCCACGCACCAACGGGCAAGTCGAGCGGTCCAATGGACTAATACTGCAAGGCCTCAAGCCTTGAATTTTTCAGCGACTGAACAAATTCGCAGGCAAATGGGCAGCCGAGCTACCTCCCGTCCTCTGGAGCCTCCGGACCACGCCCAACCGGTCCACGGGTTATACACCCTTCTTCATGGTCTTCGGTGCTGAGGCTGTCCTCCCGATTGACCTGGAGTACGGGTCCCCCGCGCGTCCGAGCCTTCAACGAGGCCGAGTCAGAAGAAGCCTGGCATGACGCCCTCGACCAGCTTGATGAAGCCCGCGAGGTTGCCCTCCTTCGGTCGGCTAAGTACCAGCAGGCCCTGCGGCGCTACCACAGTTGGCACGTACGCGGCCGCTCCTTCAACATCGGCGACCTGGTTCTGCGCCGAGTCCAGACAAACAAAGAGCAGCATAAGCTCTCGCCGCCATGGGAGGGCCCGTACATAATCGCCGAGGTACTGCGCCCGGAGGCTTACCGACTGAAGGACAGCGATGGCAACGTCTTCACCAACGCATGGAACATAGAACAGCTACGTCGTTTCTACGCTTGAACCTTTTCTTATAAGTGTATAGACAACATGAATAAAGAGTTCTCTTTTGCTCCATCTAAAAGGCATCCTTTTTCCCGACTGCCCCGTTACGCTCGTCCGTAGCGGGTACTCGGCGCATACTCGGCCTGGCCACCATCCGCGAAATTGCTTAAGTACTATGTATAAAGCCCAGCGTCAACTCTTCGACCCCGATCGCCGGTCTACGCCACACCCTTACGCTACACGGGACACACGCCAACGGCTAATCCCTACGCAAAGGAGGCTACGACGGATCGGCGAAGAGCAAAAACGCACAAGCTCGCATACACAGGAACACAAGTCTTTCCATAGTGGACTCCAAAATTACTCGTTAAAACTTCAAGTGCTTACATAAGCCACTCGGCTTCCCGAGTGCACACAAAACTCACTCGGCATCCCCGAGTCCCTTACAAACTCTCCTCGGCTAATCCGAGCAGTTTCACAGCTACTCCTACTTATCTACAGGCCGGAGCGCTTCAGCAGGGTCTCCACGGTGGGCTCGACGATCCGCATCATCTCCGGGATTTCTTCGTCCAGACAGTCGGCGGCGTACCCCTCCCCGATTGCCTCCAAGTCCAGCATGGGGTAATGGGACTGCGCCACCGCCAAGACAAGACCGGCCCCCGTCCGTGCGCCCTCTGCCTCGACGTCCGCCACCCCGGTTGGGGACCTGGCGCAACCGCTCGACCACCGCCGCGACGGAGTCAGGCGCCGTGTCGTCCGGCCAGACGGCTCCACACGCCACCTGCCCGGCCTTCATCAGCGACTCGATCATCCCCCGGGACTTCTCGAGACTCGCCTTCGACTCTGCAGCAAAAAGCAGCGCATGAACACCACGATGAGCAGTACGAGACAAAGCCAAAATCGACACCGGCGCTTACCGGACTCCGCCACTGTAGCTGCCTTCTTCGCGGCTTCGGTGGCCGCCTCTGCGTCAGTGGCCCGCTTGGCGGCCGACTCGGCATCAAGCGCGAGCTGCTTCTCCATCTTCTCCGCCAAGTCAGCGCGGGCCTTCTCTGCCGAGAACGCCTCCTCCACCCGCTTCTTGGCGGCTTCAAGGTCCCGGACCTGGGCTTGCGCCGACTCGGCATCGCGCCCGAGCTGCTCCGCCCGGGCCTTCTCCGCCACGAGCTCCTCCCCAAGCTTCCGGGCCTGCTCCTTGGCGGTGTCCCGGTCCTGGGCGCGGGCCGTCATCGCCGCCAGCTCGGCCCTTAGTCGGGCAACTTCTTCTTCGGCGGCTGCACAAGACAACACGTCAGCGCTCAGCACGGCGAAAACGCCACAAAGCAAGGCAGCCAACTACTCGGGTCGCTTACCTCGAGACTTGGCCATCTCCTGCGAGAGGCCGGTTTGCAAGCCGGTGATCTCCACCCCGCGCTTGCGCGCCGCGTCCTCCGCCGACTGCCGTTCCGCGGTTAATTTATCCCACTCGGACTTCCGCCGTTCGAGCCGTTCGATGACGGGCAGCCGGTCCTGGAGAAAGACAATCTTCTCCTCTGACCGCCGGTACAGCTTCTGCACAACAGCAAGGACAACACAATAAGCTACCCGGGAAAATCGTCAAAACCCTCTGCTCGGTCCCACGGACCCAGTAGAGGCTCGGGGGCTACACCCTCCGGGTGCACTGTTCGTGCACCCAGAGTCAGACTCAAAAAGAAGAAATCTACACCCTCCGCCCGACTAACCTAGTCGACCGCAGGCTCGGGGGCTACACCCTCTGGGTGCACTGTTCGTGCACCCAGAGTGAAGGCTACAAAGGAAAGGTAAAGTGCCCTCCGCCCGACCACCTTAGTCGGGCAGAGGCCCGGACGCTACTCCCCAAGGGACCCACTCCTACGAAGGAAGAAACGACTCACCTCCAGCAGAGGACGCACCCTGCCATTCAGCAGATTGGCGCCCTCCCTCGCTGCCTTCACCAGGGCGGGGAGAATCTCCCCGATCTGGTCAGCAGCGTCCGCAACCTCCCGCCACTCCTTCTCCTCCTCAACGTCGTCGACCGTCGAAGCCGGATCCCCCCGGTCCGCTCCCCGGACTCGAAGCGGCCGGCGCACCAGCTCGGAGCACGGCTTCGGAGGTGGAGCCGCGCTGAACTCCTGCATAGGGGACGGCGTGCCGGGACTGGCGCCCTTCATCATCTCCGCGTCCTGACTCACAGCCGCCGGCCCCACCGCCACCAGAGCTCTGGGGGAGGATTCCTCCTGAGGGGTGGCTAGCGGGGTAGGCTGCACGCCGGGCTGTTCGGAGGATGCCCGGGAAACGCTCGCGGGCTGAGGCGACGCCGGCCGAGGAGGCGAGGAGATCGCCGGAGGTGGAGGTGATGGCGCCCGGTCGTCTGAGGCCGGGGGATCTCCGCTCTGGCTGGATCCCGGGCCACTCGGGGTCGCCTTCGGGACGTCCCCCACCCGCCGAGTCCTGCAAAGGAATGGCCAACCACGTCAGCACACGAAGAAATATAAAACCATGCAAACACTCGGCAAGTTACTTACTTTGAAGACCGAGGGACGACAAGGCGTTTCTTGGCCCCCGCGACCCGCGGCCCGGCGGCAGCGGCGGCCGGAGCTGGCATGGTTCCCGACCCGCCGGATGCCCCGAAGGCAGTGTCGACGTCCCTCTTCTCCCCTCGGCCGGGGGGAGCATCGTCCCCAGCCGCCCGAGTAGTGTCACTCGGGGCGGCGGCTGGTACCACGGCCGGAACAATGCCAGAGGCAGGGCCCTCCTGCTCCGCGGGTGCGGCTCCCACGGCCGCCGGCGCCACGGGATCGGCGCTGGGGGCGGGATCTTCCTGCCCCGCCTCTATGGTCCCCGCGGCATCCGGCATCGCCGGGTCGTCGCCCACGGCAGAGCCCTCTTGCTCCGCCCGGGCGGACTCAGGGGCGGTCGGCGTTTCTAGGTTGACGTCCGCGGCGGCGTCCTCTTGTTCCGTAGGTGTGGCCCCTGCGGCAGACGGAGCCGTCGGAGCCCAGGAGAGTCGAGCCATCCCGCTCCGGCGAGCCGGCGCCCCTCACAACAACGGTAGGGCCGGTGGCGGAGCCGCTCCGTCGCCGCGTTCGCCTCCTCACCAGGTAGGCGCTGACGTCGTCCGAGTCTTCGTCCTCCTCCTGGGCGGCTGCGCTCGGCGGAGGAGGAGGAGGCGGAGGGACCGGCGGGGTCTTAGAGACCCTGGCACCCTTCGGTGCCCCGGTGCCCTTTTTGCGGCCGGCGCCAGAGGAAGACAACCCGGCACCCGTTGATCGACGGGTGCCGGAGGCGGAAGACCCGGCGCCTCCCGAGTGGCCGGCACCGGAAGATGGATCCCCGACTGGCCCAGGCGGTGGCGCCCCGCCGCTCGGGACGTCGGCGTACCGCGGCTGATTCCAGATCTCGTCCTCCGGGAGGGGAGCCTTGGAATTGAAGCCGAACAGCAGCTACACAGAAGCAAAACCCGGGTGAGACTCGGTGAAAAAATAAGGAAAAACTAAAAGGTGCGGCCCGGGTACTTACGTCGCTCGGGGGGTTCGCCCGGCAGAAAGGGGCTGGCCGCCCAGAGAAATCCAGGCTTGTCCCTTGAGCCAGGATCTTCTCAAGCCGGCTCTGGACTTCGCCTTCCGAGAGCTCCCCCCGCGGCCTCCTTGGTCGAGTCGTCCGAGCCGGTGTAATCGGTCATCGGGTGCGCCCGCGATTTGGCCGGCTGCACTCGCCACTGGACGAAGGTTGCGGCGACGACCGCCCCGGTGACCCCGGCCTTCATCGCCTCCTCGAGCGCCGCCACAATGACGGAGACACTGTCCTGCTCCCTCTCGAGCGGCAGGTCCGTCCAGCTCGGCCTAACCTTTGGCGGTTGCCCCGAGAAGGCCGGCAACGATGGCTCCGGGTTGGCGCAGTAGAACCAGAAGGCGTGCCAGCCCTTGTTTGACGTTGGCATTGGTGGGGCTGGGTACTTCGCTGCCGTCCCCGACCTCAACTGGAACCCGGCGTCGCCTACCACGGCCGGGTGGTCTCTGCTTGGTTGGGGCTTCACCATAAAGAAATGCTTCCACAAGGCGAAGTGCGGCTGGATCCCCAGGAAGCACTCGCAGAGCGTGATGAAGCAAGAAACGTGGAGGATGCTATTCGGGTTGAGGTTGTGGAGCTCCAATCCGTAGTAGTACAGCAATCCCCGCAGGAATGGGTGCGCTGGCACGGAGAATCCTCGCTCGAAGAAGGGACCGAGGACCACCAGCTCGTGGGTGTCCGGGGTTGGAAGGGTCTCCCACTCGGCGGAGCGCCACCCGACCAACTCCTTCGCCGGCAGCACCCCGAGTCGCACGTAGAGCGACAGCCTGATCTCCGTCGCGGTCGACTTCACCCACGGGCCCATCGGCGATGAATCGGCGGGTGTTTCTTCTCCGCTCAAAAGCTTCCAGACCAAGGCGTCCTCCTCGGTTTCCGTCGGATCAGCTTCCCAAGGCGGGGATTGCATTCGAGGTGGTTGGGGAGGGAGTTAGGGTTTTAGAAGGAGCGGGGTGCGCGGGCGGATTTGAGAAGGCAAAGGGTTTTGAGCGCTGGGAGACGAAGAAGGCGAATGGAGTGTGGGCCAGACCTGCGGGTTCCGTGGGATATAAAGGGGCGAGCCGACGGTTCGACTTCCCCACGCCGCACGTGTCCGGATCTGCCGCCTCCCACGACGCGCTTCTCCGGATCCACCGCGCCCACGATCGCGCCGTTTCCGATTCTGCCGCCGGTTTCGCGGGCCACGACGCGCTCGCTCCATACCCACGGCCCGGCGGCGCCGCGATTCGTGCGATTTAATGAAGGAGATCCGACGGTTTGCCTTCCAGGCTGTATAACCCGTCGGAATGCGTCTCCGCTACATGGTGGCTAAAGCGTATTCTCTGTGAATCGCTAGCTGCTGCCGAGAGGGACTCGGCGCCGGACGTTTTGGCCACAGAGGGTATCAGAGGCTGGCCTCCAGCGAGGAACGCAGCCGGCTGAGTACACCCGAGTGAGGGACAGTAATGGCGTGCCTCCCGAAGGCCCCAAGTTGGATGCTGAGCAACTCGGAGCCGCTGGATACTTCACCCAGACTCATCGAGCGTTTAAGCCTCGAAGCTCTGATATCTGGGATCCCCAGATTCAGTGGAATGACCCGGCGTAAGACTTCGTAACTCAGGAACCTATGCGCCACGTCTGTTTTCTCTGGTTCGGACTTGGAGTTTCAGAGGCATTCCTTCAGGGAACACTAGCCGGCCTTGACTCACTCGGGAAGGCCGGGTGCTACTCGGGAATTCAGTTGGGATTGATGGCATGCCCCACGCTGGGTTATCAGCCGGTCCCTGTCCCCCGGGATGGGTCGGATGCCACCAGAGATTGCCCGTTAAGAGCTCACCCGCCTTTGACATTCCTGCCTTACAGGTGAATGTTACTTGGCTTTAAGTGTCTTTTCCACAGGAGTCCAGTCAGCCCTTCGCAATCTCCCAGCGAGCCGAAGCCAGTCGGAAGACCTAACCAAAGGGAAAGGCAGGCAGCGGTGAGATCACGAAGGACTCGGGGGCTACTGATGATGATATGCCACCCAGATATAACCAAGGAGGACGATTCCGGCCTTCCAG
Organism: Stipa capillata; assembly: GCA_019208055.1. Lineage (NCBI taxonomy): Eukaryota > Viridiplantae > Streptophyta > Magnoliopsida > Poales > Poaceae > Stipa > Stipa capillata. The sequence continues at coordinate 454,587 of JAGXJF010003678.1, read as the reverse complement.
CCACGGGATGGGCCGGGCCGATTACTCGGGGTCCGACTACAACACGGGGGCGCCTCACCGACGTGGAGTACAAGACAAGGACTAATACCTGTCCGGCCTACCCGGAATCAGTTGTAACCAAATAGGAAACATATCTGTTAACCCGATCCGGACTCTGTAACCCTATCCCGGCCGGCTATATACGGCCCGGTAGGGTACCTCCGATGGGTAAGTCGCTTTACATCTAGCATAGTCTCCATTGTTTGATAGCTCAAGCCCCCTTGAGATCGATTCTCTAGGGCTTGCGGCACTCGGGATACATCAATACCAGCCACCGAACACAGGACGTAGAGTATTACCTCTCCGCGAGGGCCTGAACCTGTCTAAATCTTGTCTCCCGTGTGCAGCCATCCTGATTTGCTGTGCTCACGCCGCCCCATAATTAGTATTGCCGGAATAATACTCCGACAGGCGCCGACCGTGGGGACCTCTCCGGCTCAAGCCGTCAAGGAAGCATCAGAGTCAGCAAGATGTGCAACTAGTCGCGATCAACCCACGTCTCCGAATGCATAGCCCTCCTCGGTTCGACCAGAGGAGGAAGAAGCAGGCTTAGCAGCGGATACAATCGCACTCACGCGACACACCGAGTATTCAGATCTGGGCTTCTACGACAACTTTGGTCCGATAGATCTGTACCCGGTGACTGACCGCGTAGATTTTGGAGAATATGCCATTGGCGAGTACTCGGATTGCGAAGTCAATCACTTCAGAACCGAGTGCACCAGGGCCTTCGAGGGGACGTGATGCTACCCGATGATTCCCAGGCAGGAGCGACCAGCCCGATGCCAGGACGGTCGCCTGCGACTTCTGATTGACCAATCGATCAAGACCCCAATCACAGTATCCGTCCCGACAAGGAAGACACGATAGAGTGGGAATACACCCCATCTAATCCAGACCCTCGGGTGGTTCTCGTGATCCAGGACTGTCGGGAAGATCCCGAGGACCAGGATCAGGATGGGGGCTCACAACGTCAGAGCCCGATGGCTACTCCCCGTGGGAACGGGAATATGCCCACGGCAGAAAACAAACCCCTCAAGGGACGGGGGAATATGTGTCCCGAACTGCTCGAAGATTCACCGAGATGTGCAATCTGCTGTCACGACCACCGGCGGCAAACCTGACGACACCCAATGGAATACAATGGCTGCAACGGCTAGGGGCTGAACTACAGCAGGCCCAAGCCCAAGCCGAGTCTTTTCGACTCCAGTCGGCGACACACAGCTCCACCCGAGGGAAGACCCCTCACCAACAAGAAGAACTAGACAAAGAGGGACGACATCCTAGGAACAGGTCTCGCCAGGAGGAACAGCGTGTCGACCTCCGCGACAAGCTCAATAAGCGCGGATCTCAAAGGCGCCCGTGAGAGCAATCTCCTCCCTGGAGAGACCACGAGCACCGCGCTAACAACCGGGGACGATCTCCGGCCCCAAATAGCAGTGAGAACGCGCCTTATCAGAGAACCATCAACGGATGCCAAGCGCTATCCCAAGAACTCCGACATGTGCGTTGGCCATCTCGCTTCAAGCCTGGGGCCCTAGAGTCGTACGATAGCACCACGAACCCTGCAGAGTTCCTGCAGATCTACACTGTGACGATCGAGGCCGCAGGCGGGGACAAGAAGGTCATGGCCAACTACCTCCCGACCGCTCTTAGAGGAGTAGTCAGGATCTGGTTGACGAACCTACCCCAGGAACAATCCGCTCCTGGGGACAGCTTTGCGACATGCTCCTCGGAAACTTCCAAGGTACCTTCACACGTCCTGGTCAGGTCGACGACTTATTCCTAGTCATCCAGCGCCCAGACGAGACCCTCCGAGAGTTCACCAAGCAGTTTAGTGCTATTCGCAATACTATTCCCGAGGTAACCGACTTGGACATCATTCGCGCCTTTGTGCGAGGCAGCAGAAACAAGATGTGCACGCACGACCTGATCATGCATCCACCCAAGACAATGGCATAGCTTATGGATCTAGCCGAAAAAACCGCATGTGCTGAGGAAACCCTACATTACATCAAGCAACAACAGAACAGGTTGCCCAGGTCTCAACTCAACGAAGACGAAGCGAAAGAAAAAATCCTCCGGAGGGAATAGGGAGAAGAGAGCTAAAGCCGATGAGGTATTGGCCGATCTCCCTGAGAAGCGTACCTGGCGGCCAGGCACCAAGGACAAGCCGACGACTTCCTTTGACAAGACAGGAAAACTCTGGTGTGACTTCCACCAGACCGATTCTCATGATCTCCGTCAGTGCCGCATCTTCAAGAAGTACCTCAAGGAAGAAAGAGAGAAGTTCCGCGAGGAAAACCCGCAGGTCACAAACAACAGTCGGGACACAACTTTCGACGACGATGACTCTGCCCTTGATCCATTCCAGGGGCATGTCAGAGCAATCGAGCATATATTCGGGGGCTCGGCTTCCTATGACTCAAAGAGGCAATACAAGGCGATCGCTCGAGAAGTTCTCGCGAACATACCGCGAGTCCCTCGGGCAATCAAGTGATCGGAGGTCACGATCACATTCGACCAAATCGATTGCCCCGAGAACTGTGTTCGACCAGGACGATACCCGATCATTGTCAAACCAACGATCAACAATTGCCGAGTGGTCCGGGTGCTAATAGACGGAGGGAGCTCCCTCAACATCCTATTCGCCAACGTCCTCGATGCCATGCAAGTGCCATGATCGTCAGTCCAGACAGTGACACAGGCGTTCCACGGTATCGTCCCAGGCTCGTCGGCTACACCGATCGAGCAAGTCACACTCCCGGTTACCTTTGGTACACCAGAGAATTTCTGAACAGAGAAGATCCTATTCGATGTAGTCGACTTCGAGACGGCATACAATGTCATCTTGGGGCGCCCAACTCTGGCCAAGTTCATGGCAGTAACGCACTACGCTTATCAGTGCATGAAGATGCCTGACCCAAAGGGCGTCCTCACGATAAAGAGCTCCCCTAGGAAGCACTACTCTGCGACAAGCGTAGCCTCGACCATGTGCAAGTGTCTCAAGGGAGTGAGGGACACACCCACTTCAAAGCCAAGACTGCCGTAAAAACTCACATAAAAACCATTCCCTTGGACCCAGCAGAACCATCCAAGGTGGTCAAAATCGGCTCAACTCTTGGTTCAGACCAGGAACTCTCGCTCATCACCTTCCTCCGGGACAATTCGGATGTTTTCGCATGGCAACCATCCGATATGCCCGGAATCCCCCAGGGAGGTAATCGAGCACAGGCTGGCAGTCCGTCCAGACGCCATGCCAGTAAAACAAAAGCTCCGATGGTTTTCTCCTGATCGGAAAGAAGCCATCAAACTGGAAATCGAAAACCTTCTGAAGGTCGGGTTTATCCGAGAAGTCGAACACCCCGAATGGCTCGCCAACCCTGTTATGGTAAAGAAAGCCAACGGAAAGTGGCGAATGTGCGTTGACTTCACAGACCTTAACAAAGCCTGCCCTAAATATGCCTTTCCATTACCCAGGATAGACCAGATAGTAGACTCTACATCTGGATGCGACTATCTGAGCCTCCTTGACGCTTACTCAGGTTATCACCAGATAAGCAGTGTCGGGAAGACGAGGAGAAAACCTCCTTCGTAACTCCGCTTGGGGTGTTTTGCTACTCGAAGATGCCTTTCGGATTAAAAAATGCAAGCGTAACATATCAACGCGGAATGCAGCTCACCCTCCACAGCAGATTGGTCGGAACATTGAAGCCTACGTCAACGATTTCGTCGTAAAAATGAAGAAGAAGGAAAATCTGCTCTCAGACTTGCTAGAAATCTTCACAAACCTTTGAAGAAACATGATAATGCTAAACCCAGAAAAATGTACCTTCGGAGTTGACGCCAGAAAATTACTTGGGTTTTTGTCTCACATCGAGGAATCGAAGCGAATCCCGATAAGATACGAGCAATCGTAGAAATGAGGTCACCAAAGTCAGTCCGAGACGTCCAAAGGCTCACGGGCTGCATGGCAGCTATGAGCCGGTCCATATCCCGATTGGGAGACCGCATAAGTCCTTTCTTCAAACGCCTATGACAACACAACGGCTTCGAGTGCACAGAAGAATCAGAAAATGCATTCCAAAGCCTCAAGGAATACTTAACAACCGTGCTAGTCGCGCCCAGCCCAGAAGAAGACTTATTCCTTTACATCGCTGCTGGTCCATCAGTAGTCAGCGGAGTATTAATGGTGGAACATGGGACCCCAGAACAACGCGAGAAGGTTCAACAGCTAGTCTACTATGTCAGCAAGATCCTACACGGCCACAAGGAACGTTACCCTCAAGTTCAAAAACTCCTGTACACAGTACTCACCACATCTCGCAAACTCCGACACTACTTCCAGGCTCACACGATTACAGTCCCAACCACCTACCCCCTGGGACAAATTCTCCGCAACCGCGACACCATTGGCCGGATCGCCAAGTGGGCCGTCGAGCTAGGAGAGTTCGACATCCACTTCGTGCGTCGCACCGTCATCAAATCACAAGTACTCGCCGATTTCGTCACCGAATGGTCAGAGCCCGACCACTCCGGCGAATCACCAGCAGCACAAGAAGATATTTGGACTTTACACTTCGATGGTTCTCTAACCATTGAAGGCGCGGGAGCTAGAATAATTTTAACTTCCCCAACTAGAGAATGTCTGCAATACGCACTGCAGATCGACTTCCCAGCCATGAACAACATGGCCGAGTATGAGGGTTTGCTTGCCGGTCTCCGAGTCGCTTCCGCACTTGGTATCCGTCGCCTACTAGTGAGGGGGACTCACAGCTGGTGGCGAGACAAGTGTCCAAGGAATATCAGACCATAGACCAGAACATGGCGGCTTCCCTCGCGGAGGTGAGGAAGCTGGAGAAGAAGTTCATCAGCCTCGAGGTACGGTACATCCCGAGGAAGGACAACTGCCGAGCCGATAGTCTTGCCCGCCTGGCTTCCTCACGTTCTCCATGCCCACCCGGAGCCTTTGTAGAAAGGAATGGCCGCCCTCAGAACGAAGCACCATTCAAGGACGTCACCAGGCATTGACGCTCCAAGGGGAGTGGTGGGTCGACTCGTTGCTCCCCTCGATCCTGAAGATTCGTGGATAAAGCTCATCCGCAGGTACCTTCTCGATCGGGACTATGCCTGAGGACGATACACTATCCGAGCAGCTTGCCGGATGTGCCAGAATGTACTCCCTGGTCGACGGAGTCCTCTACCGAAGAGGGGTTTACGGAGTGCTCATGCGGTGTATACCTCAGAAGCAGGGTACAGAATACTCGAGGAGATCCATGGAGGGATGTGCGGGGCACATGCATCTTTCCAAACCCTGGTCGGAAAGGCCTTTAGACAAGGATTCTGTTGGCCGACAGCCCTCCGTGACGCGAGCGAGTTAGTGAAGCGATGCCGTCAGTGTCAATTTCACCGCAGACACATTCACCAGCCCGCCCAAGCATTACAGACAATTCCCTTGTCATGGCCCTTCGCCACGTGGGGTCTGGATATCCTGGGACCTTTCCCAGTTTCGCCCGGGGCTACAAGTTTCTATTTGTACACGTTCACCAAGTGGATCGAAGTTGAACCAGGTACAAATCACGTCAGAGGCTGCCAAGCGGTTCATAATGAAGAATGTTGTAACCAGATTTGGCGTCCCGAGCAAGATTATAACCGACAACGGCACCCGGTTTTCCAGCGCAGAGTTCATCGAGTACTGCACCGGACTCGGTACCAAAATATGCTACGCCTCGGTCGCACACCCACAGAGCAACGGGCAGGTCGAGCGTGCCAATGGACTTCTCCTCCAGGGCATGAAAACCTGCGTCTTCGATCGCCTCTCCACGCACGCAAAGGCATGGGTGCGAGAACTGCCCTCAGTCCTCCGGACACTTCGGACAACCCACAGTCGTGCCACGGGCAAAACACCTTTCTTTTTAGTCTACGGGGCGGAAGCCATGCTCCCCTGCGAGCTCTTGCTAAAATCACCACGGGTAGAGCTGTACACAGACAAGGACGAAACCCCTCGACGAGAGGACGACCTCAATTTCCTTGAGGAGAAACAGACTCAGGTCTTACTCCGAGACATCAAGTATCAGCAAGACCTTCGTCGTTACTACGAACGACACATCCGGCAACGCTCTCTCCAAGTCGGCGACCTCGTTCTACGACTCGTTCAGAACAGGAGTAATAGTAACAAGCTCTTCCCAAAATGGAAAGGCCCTTATACTATAGCCGAGGTTACTCGACAAATATCGTTTAAATTGGCCATGGATGATGGCCGAATCTCGACAAATTCCTGGAACATTGACCAACTCCAGAAGTTCTATGTGTAAAAAGCTAAGATTGCCTACTCGAGGGTGCTTCTCGAGTACACAGTCGGGGGCTAGATGGGTTTGGATGATGAGTATAACATTGTCAAACATAAAGACTCGTCAGAACCCACACAAAACCTCTTTACAGAAGTACAAGATTTGCTACATGGTCAGGCCTCCGGGGTACTTTTTTTCGAAGTATTCAAACGATCAACAAAAACCTGGGCTACTTCCGTCAGTTCCGCTAACCGGTCCGAGAAGCCCTCGATGGCTCGGAAGGGCACCCCGACTGCCATCAATACCACTTTGAGACGATCCGCCACCGATGAGAGTTTTTTCTCAAGAGAAGAAGCTCTCACCTTCTCTTGGGAAAGACTATCGGAGAGTCGGGTGGATTGGTCCCGAAGTTCTCGGATCTCAGCACAAGCAGAGTGCCACCTACCCTGGGCACACTGGGAAGAACATCAAGGTGAGAAAGGAAAAAAGGGTCACGAGAGAGTTTGTTGTGAGTAGGAAAAATTACCTCCATCAGGGGCCCGATGAGCGCGAACGGGTCGTCCTCCACCGGAGTCCGCTCAATCAGTCGACAAGGAGTTGACGGGAGTCTGACTGAAGGAGGTGAGGTGGTCTTTGTAGTCACGCTATGACTAGGTAGGAGCTTGTGAGTGGGCAAGTGCCTCTTTGAAGCTGAGGGCTGGTTGGACCCCGGCGAGGATTGAGGGCCCGCCAGTGACGGTCGTCCCGCGACCGGCAAGGACGACTCCCTGCAAGTTAAAACTCAGCATCCGCGTTGCCGGAAAAGAAACCGACGAAGGAAGATAAAAGAAGGTTACCTTGCTCTCTTCAGAACTGTGCGTGGCCTCTGAGCCAGGGAAGTCGCCGCTCCCCGAGCAGGGGGGTCGCAGCTCCAGCCGAAGGGGTTCCGCACATTCTTTCCTTTTGGGCAAAACACCCGATCAGAAGTCAGGAGTGTTGTCGAAAGATGAAAAAAGCTAAGAAGCTTATCAGAGAAACCCGAGAGATTGGTCCCAGAGTACTCGCGTGGACCTTCGACCCTTCGTGCATAGGCTCCCCAATCTGCTCAGGACCACGTTCTACGTCCCCGCATGGTCGACCTCCGGTAGTGGCCGGTTCCCAACTAGCGATAAAGGGTCCCACTTCGGGATCCACAATCCCACGTCCTTCGCGCTGGAGATAGTTGCCCGAGCAGTTCCGTTATTAGCACTACTCGGAAGAAACAACAGATATCCGAAACCAGAAAAGATTACATCGAGAACCTCTTCCTGTTCTTTTTGAGGCCGAAGGGGCAGCGACAAAGGAATGTCCTGACGCCCCAGAGAAGGTGTCTCTTCAAAAAGAATCGCTGTCTTCTCGAATACTTCGGCCTCCGAGAGGGCTGTTCAAAGGGAAAAAGGGGATCAGAATAACATGGATTCTAAAAACTTAGAAAACGTACGAGCCATACCCATTTCCTGTGCCTATGATAGGGGTCGCCGGTGATCACCCAGGCACCTGTCTCCCTCGACCGCAAGGGACACAGCCCGCGCCTGATGAAGTCGGAAGCAACGTCAAAGGATGTCAGGCCACGCGACCTAAGAGCTCTGATCTCGTTGATCTAACTTCTTAGGCGAAAGTCCAGCGCCGTCTCGTCGGACCATGCGGGTATCAACTCAGGCGGAGAACCCCAGTGCTTGATACTCAAGGCGAACAATGGGCGCAGTAGCACCATTCCTTTTCCCATCCCGAAAAAGGGTTGATCCCGCCAACATCAATATACTCTGCATCCTTCCCTTCTCGTAACTGGACACGGGCACCTCCCATGACCCTGTCCCCGACCCTCTCTAGAGTATGGTAATATCTGAAAAGGTCTAAAGAGGGATAGGTTCCAAGGAAAGCTTCGCACAGATGAGCGAACACACTGAGAATGGTAAAAAAAGCTGGGTCGAGGATGACCATCTCGATCCGGTAGAATTGGAGAATAGAGGTCAAGAAAGAAGACGGTGGAAAGAAAAATCTGCACCAAAAGAAATTTGGGAAGATAACCAACCAGCCGGGGTCAGGCCTGGGAATCTGCTCGTTCCGGACAGGGCGAAACTCGGCTTGGTGAGCCGATTGGATGAGGGTCAGCTCCACTGAAGATACAAGTCTCACCGGAGTTAACTCCGAACGCGGCCATGAGCTCCCAGATGGAAGAGGCCCTGCCATGATCGAAGGAATTGGAGACAGGGGCGCAAAGAAGAAGATGAGAATGCGGGGAGATAGGGAGCAATGCGGGCAAAACCCCAATTCTCGGTCTCATAAAAGATTCAATTTTCGCCTGACCGGAGCACGGTTAACGGCACGATCTGTTCCATCGCATTAAATGCGGACAGTTGTTTTTTCGCATGCAAATAATGTGCGCGGGAAACAGGGGTCTGACAAACCTACGACCCCGACAAGCGCGTGATGTCTAGGCTAACGTCAGCCGAACAGTAGCGCAGAAAAAGGAAAGATTCTTCATTACCACGTGAAAACTCCGCCACGATGGTTCAGTTTCCCAGAAATCTACCAGGCGGACGCGTGTCCGTGATCAACGGATCAGATTAAATCGAAACATGATTTTCGGGCGAGCTAGCCCAGAAAATGCCTGGATTACTCGGAGATTTATTCCGACCAGGATATCACGACTGCCCGGTAGAGATAGTTCCTACTCGGGGACGTGGTCAATAAAATACTCAATTTCGCCTACTCGGAGTTATTTCCCGACAAGGGCGATTTCTTACAAAATAGTCATGACCTCACTTCACGTACTAATGGGGGGCTTGACGATAGATAGTACAGTATCCTGTATATGAGGAGGTATCCGTATACGATTCCCTGGATTATCGGAGTATAATACGTGTCCGGTAAGGATCCCAAGAGATAAGGTAACCCTCCGAAAGGAGGAATGACACCCCTTAAAACTAGGAAGTCAATCCCGACGTTTAAGGAGGCCAGAGTTCTACTCGGGCATAAGTCTATGTCCGGTACGACTCGGGAAGCCCCCTATAAAAGGATCAGCAATCCTATAGGGGAGGGGGAAGTTTTTAGATCTAGGAGGTTCTACAAGCCCTAGGAGAAGCTTGAAGCCATCCAGAAGCCCCAGCGATTCCCACGAGAAGACCTGATAAACACTATATTTGTATCATTTCCTTGGGCTATTCCAGTGTTTATCATCATCGATCTTAATTGCTTTTGGCCCAGTCTTGACACTAAGTAGCAGATTATCTTCACATGAATACCTTTACAGGCTGCATCATGATTTTGCAGATATGCGCGAATAGGCGCACAATTCTTCGACAAAGGACAGCAAACAGGAGGCTCTTAAGAGTTCAAAGCAGCAGCTGTGTCTACCAGCTGTGCCACAGCTAGCGGACCCAGGCCAAGCAAGACAGTAGCTGTCTCAAGTAGCTGTGTCACCGCCAGCAGAAGCTCCAAGATTACAAGTGCACAACTGCCCCAGTCACCTATGTTACAGCCAACTGACACAGGAGCCACTTCACCAGCTGCTTCACTCACCTGTGTCACAGCCAGTTGACACAGCCATGCTTCAGATCGTAAGTCCATGACTTCCTTGCCACCTGTGTCATAGGCAGTTGACGCAGCCAGTTGACACCGAAGCCATTTCACCACCTGTCTCAACCAGCTGTGTCACAGGCAGGTGACACAGAGCTTCAATAGAAGAGAGAGACAGGTGCAGGAGGGGAAAGTGCAAAGGGACCAGGATATAAAAGGAGGTCTCCAGATCCAAGAAGAAAGGGGGGGCTTGGGACCCGAGAAGAGGGCCCTGGCCGGGCTGGAGGGAAGGAAGAGAGAAAAGGATAGGAATGGAGCTCGGCCAGAGAAGAGATCTTCCCAGTCTTCAACACCTTGCTTCTCCTGCTAGATTGCTGCTGAGCTTCATCAACCTCTCTCCAATCCCTGCTGTAATCTGAAAACAACTCTCTCCCAGTCTTGTTCCTTGCTGCTTGCTGTAATCTTTCATCACTCTCTCCCAGTCTTGTTCCTTGCTGCTTTGCTATAAACTCTCTCTCAGTCTTGCTCCTTGCTGCTTTGCTATAAACTCTCTCCCAGTCTTGTTCCTTGCTTCCTTTGCTATAAGCTGTCACAACTCTCTCCCAGTCTTGTTTCCTTGCTTTCCTTTTCTATGATATGTAATCTGAACACAACTCTTCCCAGTCTTGTTTCCTTGCTTTCCTTTTCTTTTTCGTGCTTGATCTGTCCCTATCCAAAACAATTGCTTCTTCCCAGTCTCAGTAGCGTCTGCTTGTGAGTGCAACCTTTGTGACCTTGCTGTTGGTGTGGATCGTTTGATTGGTTAGTCTAGGTTTAATTACCAGCCTTTATCCTATTTGTGTGACCTAGCTTTAGCCAAAGCACGCTTGCCGTTGCCTAGTCCCTGAGGAGAAAATGACATCCGCTGTTTGTGGGTGAATTATTCTGCTATATTTACAGTTGATCAAGACCCGCCGCTTCGAAGGAGTCGAGCCCAGCGGAACTAGTCGACATAGCCTCCGATTAGGTCTAGGATAGTCACTAACATATACATCCCTTGTAAAGACACTATTTGATCAATATATACGAACATGACGTAGGGTTATTATCCTGAGAGAGGCCCGAACCTGTATAAAAAGGGCGTTTCCTTGCCGTCAGATCTCTTGGCCTTGTGCCCTAGAGGTCCCTACCCCCTAAGTATCACAGTTCCACGACTACTGTAAGATCGGCGGTTTATCAATCGTCGACACAAACCTACTTCCATACGGTGACCTTTTAAAAAATTTAGGTTCTTTACGATGTTCCCTTCTTGAAGGAGTCATTGTGGAGCTCAGGTACTCTCTCTGAGGTGAAACTCTTAATATGATTATAATGCCCTGACCCAAATTCGCTTAATGCATAGCTCACATGTGAGGCGAGCCCACATATGCATAGCACCCCTCTACACTTTCGTCCTCGCTTCGTATAAAAGGGTTAACCTAGAGGTGCTATGTTTGGAACACGAGGGTATAGATGCTAGATCAACTATATATATATCTCTATGTGAGACTAATCCTACCACACGACTATACTTGGGCTACATGAGCCTCCATTCTAATGGGCGGAGGTATTACAATGACCTTCGCTAGTTGGATCTGATGACGACAATGTGGATTGTGTTTCTCGTTGAAGCCATCACTTTAAAAACTGGACCTTCAAGCACATCTTTATCGTGTAGCTGCTATTGTTGTGTGGATGGTCTCCTAGCAGCCTTCGACAGGGGGACTATGTTGTTTGCTGGTGTTCTAATCTGTCGCCGGTGGTAGGTTGTCCTGCCGAGGCATGGCCATGGCATGACAACATACTTCTCATTTTGTCTTTGTTTGTCTTCTGTTGACCTGATTTTTTGGTATTTTCGCCTTCGGCGGCTTTTGTAATACACTTTATCTAAAAAAGACAACCTTTTAGGGTGATCAATTTCTCCGGTTCAACAGGCTCATGATTTAAATAAGTGATTTAGGCTTATTGAGTTTCATTTATCAATTAGACCTCCTGTGTTCTTCACATGGACCTTAAATTATCTTAATATGATGTCAGCCAGGTTATGAACTTAGAACCTGTTGGCTCTAATATAACATTATTTCATACATTAACTAGTTCAACCAAAAACTTAATAGTAAACATAGAGTGACTCGTATTCTAAGTTTATTAGAATTCAAACATGTGTGCTATAAGGAATCTTAGAAGAACCCTACTAGGGTTAGAAGTTCTCCTTAGTTTTTGCAAGAGGCTAAGTTAGTACCTATATAAATCCATAGAAAGTGCCACAGAAACACAATTCAAAACAAGGTGGAAGCAAGAGATGACTAGAAGTTAGGTTTCTTTAATACTAGATTCTTGTTAGAGCAAGGATCTGAGAATTCCTATTGATGTGAGATGACTGTTGAGAAAGCAGCAATTCTTTGTACTCTTTTGAGGTGCTACTTACATAATTTGTGATCGGTTTCGCCAAATCTTGTCTCTTTTGCTGTGATTGTTCGTCCTTATTATTTTGGTATTCTCCATGGGATTCATCTATTTTGTTCTTGATATCGTGTATATCCGTGCCGTATCTCACAATCTCCGACCAGATGCAAGGGCTATTCGCATAAAAAGAGATACCAGAGTAGAACACTTAATCTGTTGAAAAGGACTACAATTTACTTGAACAAGTCTGATTGCATTTCTTCCGGGTCGGACAAGAGACAAAAATGGGATATGATTACTTATGAACGTCCAAATCTCACAAGAGATTGATCCAGCAGCAAGAGTTGACCTTAATTAAAGAAACAGAAAAGGTGGTTACTTAGGATACTTCATCTTGTGCTTCTTTTCGGGCCCCAAGGTGACTCTTCTATTAGTTTATCGGGAAAATGCTGGAGTCAAAGAGGAGAAGAACAAGAGATCAAAGAGAATTAAAAGTAGATGGTTCTCTTTTGATCCTACATGGATTATATGGGAGTTGACTATTGTCCTGAAGGTTGAAGAAACTTTTGAACAGTGGGAAATGTAACATCCTGGTTTGTGGTGAGAACCGGTGGTGTTGCCTAGCTGCAAGCCTGCAACAAGATTCTTCTGAACTGCAAGAGTTTCAGAGTCAACAGTTACAGAAACCCAGCATTGATCATGCAGTAGTGGTTGAGCCTGAAGTTTCACTGGTTATTGCCCATAGTGACTGCGATCTCAGTCTCACAAATGATAATGTTATGCATGCCTCTGATGTCACCAGGTCACAATCCATGTCTATCTGTATGCCGTATTGGGATATATGAGTCCTTTTCGTAGGCGGAATTATGATTGATTTGCTATAACTGCTATAGATAGTGCTATTCGATTGATGTGCCCATAACAATACAAATACAAAAATGTCGGCGCCTCAGGTAAATAGTTTATATAATTTTAATAAAGACAAATACCTAAGGAACGCACGATATGGCAATTCTGACGTTTACGAAAGCTGTCCAATAAGATACCAAAAAAAAATATCCTCATTTGACATACGCATATCACGTAACAAGTTGGCATCAGATTAGAAGAGTATAACTTTCAAGTAGCCTTTCTCAATATATTGACATATAGTATAAACAGTGTTTGTAGCTCCATTACGAATATACTACACCCATTTCAAATCAAAATGTCAACTTCACAATTAGTAGAAATAGAGCTATTCATCCCTTGCAAATTCATGTTTCTCGAGAAAAATGTACAGAATCTTCCATTAATTTGTTGGGTGAAAGGACATCTTACACATTTATGTGTGTGGAATTTATCTTTTTTTTCAGTTCAAATTTGATATCCAAATTGATATCGAACTAAATGGGTGCATGACCAGTCCAGTGCAGCCACAAATTATATGCAAAAATGTCAAAAGGCTAAAGTTTGAGTTAAGCTCTAACGAAAGTAGTATTAAATAAGTTACACAGAAGAGCATAAAACAGTTATCTTGCTTTGATATAAGAAAAGATTTTTTTTAAAGATAATGATACAAGAAAAGATGGTACTAGGACTTTTTTCTTCATTTGTCACTAACAACTGATACTTTTTAAAGTATAAAATTTTAAAAATCTTCTGTTGCAGCAAATAAGAATTCCTTGATCGCTGTAACAATTTCCCCAAAAAGAAACGGAACATGAAACATTTCATGTTTATAAATGGAATCACAGAAGAATTTTCTGTAGATGCCAACTGTTTATGGAGATTCTCATCATGCTCTTGTTTCATGTGCCATAAGCCATTGGTGTAAAATATTGTTTGGAACAGATTATTGTTTCACTGACATGGCTAAGTTCGATTCATATGGAGGTATCTCTAGTTAAGTAGGCATGTAGGGAGTTCATTAATTGTGTTCTCGCTCCCTTAATTATTGTTAGGGAACCAAGGAATATTTCTGATACTACTTACTCGTGGATGAGCTAAAGTCAAAGTGTTGTACAAAATGTGCGTTAAGTTTAAATAATTCAAACTCGACTAATACGGGTTCAAAATAAGAACAATCAGGATATGTGGAATTCTAGCATGAGAAGTCAACCACTCAAATGCATTATTTATTTCAATAATGTTAACCAATTAAATTGCAAATGGTTACCAGTACTGTACCCAATCCGGCAAGCAAAGCTTGTATTGCCAGCAAAATACTCAATACCGTTTTTGGTCAACTAAAGCTAATGATCACCGCTCGACATCATCTCAGACTCGAAAGGCCCAGTTGCATTGATTTGTCGGAAAAATCCTCTATTCGATATCTTCTCAGATCCGAAAGTCAACTTTACTGTGACAGAGGCATAAGATTGTACATCAATACTGTCACGGAATCGGATCAACAAGGCGGAATTATTTGCATCCTTTTTGAAAAAAAGTTTATTTGTGTGTTTATTTTGTGTGCTTATGTGCTTATGAATCCACAAAACAGTAATGTTGATTTGGGACTGGCATGGCAAATCGCAATGGTGAACGATCAAAAATAATGTTGGCTAAGGATGACGCAAAGACAAAGGGTATGTTGAGTGTGTTTGGTTGTCTAGAGGCACCTGAATTATTATTGTTAGTAGGGGTTGAGGGGCCTGCCTCCATTTTTTGGGCATAAACTGGTTGGGTTTTTTCTTCTTCTTTTTTTGAGATTTGAACTATAGTATATTTGGAGAAACAAGAAGTAATTTGGCATGGAAGTTGCTTCAACTTGGGCCAAACCACAAGGTTTAGAGTAAAAATAATGAAAGTTATTTCCACTCCTCCAAAAAGTATTGCAGTTGTACTAATGACCTCAACGTATTTTGAGTTTATTTTACTCCTCCAAAAGTATTACACTGTTTACTTAACCCTTTAACCTGGTTTCAGAACATGTTTTTGGTGAGGTGGATCGTGATGTTATCTACGTGGCAGCCATGTCAGAACATCATACTTGGACAATGACATCGTCAAAGCACAAAGCACTACCACTCTCATCGTCCCCACTCTCCTCTCGTTGACATGCAGGAAGCTTCTTCCTCCTGCCATGTTCCCCCATACGCCACTCCCTGCTCTCTACTCACGCTAGTGGCCCTCATGCTGCTGCTCATAGGCGGCCAACTATTCAACGTTCAAGGGATGCGGCTCAGAGCTTGAGCAGCGCGGCGAGTTCTACGAGATCCTTCTGGACGCTGCGCAGGTGCGGCTCGAGGAGGACCTGAGAGGCGGCGATTCGAGCTGAAGGGGCAGTGGCTGGTGCTGGTAGGGGTGGAGAGTGCGGGGAAGGAGCTGGCGGCGCAAGTACGTTGGAGGCCGCGCGGGTGATGTCGAGGGAGAAGTTGGGCGGGAATCGAACCTCGCCGTTGGCCTTCTACGACCTTCCTCGAGCAAAACCAGTCCCGCCGTTGAGTTCGTACGCGTCTAGTGGTGCTCTCGGTGGCCGGTGGCGAGGGGCGCCGAGATTTGGGCACTGTCGGCGAGGGAGACGGGAAGAACGAAGAAGATAGGTTGGGGATTTTCTGTGGCTGTTTCTATTTGTTGGCTAGAGATTTTCTACACAGATGTGATGCCGTGTGACAAAACCGGGGTGACTTAGCAGCCACCTGAGCAAAAAGTCAGCCACGTGAGCAAAACAAAGTAAACGGTACTGATACTTTGAGAGAGTAAAATGGACTAAGAAATACTTTTGGGGCTATTTGAACAACTACAATGATTGGAGGAATAAAAAGGATTCTTTTTTCCTAAAAACAATCAGGTTTTAACCGAAAATAGGGGTAAACAAGCAAATTTTCTGAACCCCAATTGTCGTGGTAATAAAACTAGCGATATGGAGAAATATCTAGGGAACATAATTCTGCATCCTGCAAGTTCATAAAAGACATGGCCTTCTCTTTGCGGATAGTCTGTTAGGTAACATAATTCTACATACTGCAGATTGTGCACTGATTTGAGGTGAACTTCATACAAAGGGTAATATGGTGATTCATTCTCAAAATTGTGAAATACCAAAATTTTCAAAGGATAACAATACCAAGAGCACAATCCTCCTATAAGCTGGAAGCCACGGCTTCGTCGTGCTCAGAGGATTCTTTGCAAGACGTCAAGAAACAAAAAACAAGTACGGACGGCCACCGACATGGCAGGACTCAGGCTTCACCGTGCGACGCATTAACATTATGGTGTCAGTTCGACACGGTTTCTGAGCAGAGGCACCTGTGATTCCAAATAAAAAAGAAATGATACATTCAACTTCAAACTTATATCCATTTTTGCTCGCATTGAAACCACAGATGGAAGATCCGTACAGGCACGCACGAATTGTTACAAGCTCACAACAGCTATGGCTCATTTTCCACAAGCATGATCAAACAGAGCTCTCATTGCATAAGCTTAGCTGTTTTTGCCATTCATTTCAATGCAAGGTGTCCATATAGTAACTAAAGCTGCCAGTAGTGTTCCCCACGACTGGTCTTATCTGAATATCTGCCCAGGGTAATGGTTAGACGTACAACTGGGAAGATATTCTTGCTCTATTGGCTAGAGCTACTAATAAAATCAAGTGTTGAGTGCTTCAATGATATGATATGATTTGATACAGTTGTGTTGCGCAGCAATCTTAAACGAAAAGATCGATTATGACCGTTACCCTATTTCCTCACTAGAATAGACTACAAATGTTGTTTGGGCACGAGGAAAAGGAAAATGCTTTCTAGGATCTTAGCAGGGAAGACTATTCATGACCCACAAATCAAAGAACAGGCTCATGTCAGGTTCAAATTCATGATGCAGCTGCTGAGTGCCTTCAGAAAAAGGGATTACATGCTGAGTTACTCATCCAGAGCACCCAGTTGCTTCATATCTTCCAAGAATGCCATGTAGGAGTCATCAATGCTTTGTGGCTTGGAAGCTGAGGGCGAAGGCTGGGCCACAGATTTTATGGGTGTCACTGAAGGCTTCAGAGCTGATGATGATGGCGTTGATGACTGCTGCTGTGCCTTTGGCTTTGGTTTGGGGAGAGCAGATTCTCTCTTAACTCGAACTGATGCAGGAACCTGTACCAAAAATTTATTTGAGTTTTCAGCACAATGGCAACACAAAATGTTTATAATGCAAATGGACCAAGTAGTCATTACAAAACCCACAAAGAACAAAAATTTAGACAAGTTAAACTAGCTCAACTGTTGAAACGTGAGCAATGCAATTTGTTTTATGTAAGACAACATAAGGGGTATATTTTAATACTAGTTAGGATAGCATGATAATCATTTGAAATGACCAACAACGCAACAAGCATTTACTTTTCTGAGGTTTCTCTGTTGTGGGATGTGGATACCGCAGAGTGCAAACTAGTACTGCAGAGGCAACAGGCATAGAAGCAGTGTTACAATTAGTGGCATAAGATGAATCAAATATATGAGAGAATCCCTAGATAAGAGTTGGTGGTGGTGCACTGGTGCCATAAGAAAATTTACACATCTCAAAGAAACATCTCAGCAACATATTATGTGGACCATAGGTGCCTGATAATAAAATATAGTCTGGAGCTGATTCTGTTATTCAGATTATAACATAAATTGTTGCTTTCTTGGAAAGCTATTCCCAACGTTGTAAATGGAGAGTATACCAGTGATCAAAACTGCAAAGGTAGAATATATTGTTTGCTGCAGAGGGTCACCATTGTTACTCTTATCCCTGCTTCCTTGGAATGACCTACTCAAGCCTCCTGGTATACACTTTTAATACTTTCTCGGTGTGTTTAATAATTTTTCAGGCAATAATAAAGTGATGATATTAGTGTAGTTCACAACCAGACTAAAGAACACATACCATAGCTGTTAGCTCAGGAGTATGTTGTGCTAATGGTCTCTTCACAACTGTTGAAGCAGCTGACTTTACGTATGATGGCTGCTGAGGTAACTGTGGCCTTGGAGCAAAGGCAGCAACATCATCTGCTTGAATAGGGGGTCCTGGAAAAAATGGAGGCCTAAGCATTGGTGGTGGACCAGGAAGCACACCAAAGGGTGCCATTGGCATTTGAGCTGGAGGTAATCCTGGAGGAGGTGGAGGGGGCCTGGCAGTAACACCAGAAGGCATAAAAGGTGGCCTTGAATCTGGTGGCGGTGGAGGTGGAGGAAATCTAGCCATCCCTGGAGGTAGCATATCAGGTTGTATTGGAGGCATCATTGGAGGTCTTGGAGGTAAAGGTGGCAACTGCGATGGATGCGGTGGAGGTGGCGGTAAGACCCTTGAAATTTTAGCATCTTCTTTCACTCCTGGTGCATCCTTGGCATTACTGTCAGCAGCTTGCATTTCATTTGATTTTGGTGGCAACGTAGGGGGAGGTGGTGGTGGAGGTAGCACAACTGGGGCCTGCAAAATGAAGTTCATTCATAAGGAAGGACAGTCTGATGAATGATACATTAACAATAAGGATTTCCAGAGCATACATAAACAGTAACATACTCTATTTATAAATATAAAAAAAGGAATATGTGAAAGAAACTCTAAGTAGCACCTGTGCAGAATGTGTCAAGTTTGCACCTTCTCCAGCAGCTTGTTTATTAGTAAGCTCCTTCGTACCAGGTAGGGGTGGTGGTTGCAAAGGCCGCTGTGGTGGAGGTGGAGGTGGTGGCAGCAATGTATGACCTAAGACAGGTTCTCTGGGAGGTGCGCCAGGAGGAGGAGGAGGTGGCGGAGGTAAACCTGGCGCTGCTGCATCGCCAGCAGACTTAGGAGGGGGTGGGGGCGGGGGTGGGGGTGGGGGTAAAGGTAATGAAGAAGCAGATGGATCAGTAGGTTCTGAAGAGGTTGGCAGTGGAGGGGGCGGTGGAGGAGGTGGCATGGTGGAAGGACCTGCTTCTTCAGATTCTGACATGGAAGATGAGGCCCCAGCACTCGACGAGGAAGGCAGTGGAATCCTTGGTCCTGTGTGTTAACCAAGAAACAAAACTGAGAATTGCAAGGGGATTGCGTTAAGCGAAATGTGAAAATTTAAAAAAAATAGATTTTTTTTATAAGTTATTCAGAGAAATTGAGAAGATATTAACCTATGGATGATTTGTACATGGGAGGTTTGCCAGGAGGTGGTGCCCCAGATGGATTCAAGGTTGGATGATAGTAAACAGAATCCTGCAATACAAACCTGGTTAGTATCTACTCTCAATATGCCGTAACAATAGATCCATGGCTTTGTGAAAAACTGTAAATGCCATACCTCAGGCAAAGGATTTTTAGCTCTGTCATCTTCATCTGCTGCAGGCCGCCTCTTTGGTGGTCCAAGATGGCTGGAGGGAAACAGAATACAAATTGAATAACAAGAATAATTACATACAAATTTAATAAAATGAATGCATAACAAATCAATATATCTCACCTGAACATAACTGGTTGTTCACCCTTTTCTTTCATTTTGTCTTCATATTCCTGGCACAGATATGAAAAATTAATGAGCTACCATGTACCCGGAAAAACTAATGATAGCATCGCCCATGCAGAAGTTCTTCAGAAATTACAAGATCAATTGAAAGATCCAAATAGACTTGAAACTAACACATAATAAAAACAGCTCGTACTGCAAAATAATGTGAGGGGCATATAACTCATCAATTAGAGTCTTCAGTTAGATTGCACAACAGAATTAATACAAAGAATTCTACAAGTATGATCCTTTCTAGTTACTACAAACAATTCTCCCTCCTCCAATGAAAGAAAGAAAATAAGAAACAGTTTAAAACCTTATTTGTTGGATGGACTAAAAATTATTGCAGATGGCATTAAATAGTAGTCAAAAACAGTCTAGACTTCCAAAATATAAGGTTCAACATATCTGCAGAAATCAAAATACCTTTCTTTTCTTCACAACAAGATTATAAGTATCCTCAAGCTGCCTTTTCTTATGTTTCCTAGCCTTATCCAGCGCGCCATCGGCCTCTGCATCAGCCAAATAGTAATTTCATCATTCAGAAATACCAAACTAACCAAGTCATTAATGCTACACATCCACACAGTTCTTCCAAGCAAGCAAATAAATTCTAACAGGCAACATTCTTGCAATTACACCTACAGTGCAACTAAAAGATGCAATAGCTCTAATATTAAGTTGTAGTATTAATGTATATTCAAATAAACAAAAGCTGGTCAGATGATGTAACCAGGTTAATTGACGCATATACCGTTCTTGCGTCAGATCTAGCATAAGGCCCTTTCTTGGATACAATCCACGGGACGACAACTGATCGATTGGGAGGATTTTGTGGACTGGTGGTCTTCCACTGTTCACTTGCTGCTGTGGGCACAGTGCAAGGGTGTCTCATCGATTATCCAACTGACCGCCTGGTGGGTTTGGAAGCACCATAAGGGGTGCACTTTCAACGACGATTGACCAGACCTTGCCAGCTTGTTAGACATGATCAGATCTGAAGCAAAGTCCTGGGCAACAGCTAGTGCAGCATGCCTCTGCCTTCTGCCTTCTGCCTGCTTGTATATAAACTGGCTGTTTTCTATCTATTAATGCATCGGGCACCAAGCTTTGGCATTTTCTTGAAAAAACATATATACTCGATGAACATTGAACTGAATGCTCAAGAATGCACTGCTTAAATTTACTATGCTAAAATGAGGATTGGTTATAAGACACATAACAATTGAGATTATCAGGTCTCCTAAAAACAAAGCTCATTGCAAACTAGAAACTGAGAGAAATGCCATCCAACAAATACTCAAATAAAGGTAGAACAGATGATAAATGGAAGAGAGGGAGGGAGGTAAATATAGCAAACTAAAGAAAATGATCCATCAGGTTACAACACATATATTGGGGTAACTATATGTCTATATGCTAATATCATATGATGCCTGTAAGATGCCTGAGCCATTGAACAAGTTCAACAACAGAGGCGTACTAGACACAACAATGAAGCAGTAATTGGCTAACTGCAAGACTAGGAATCAGTTTAAACTCGCTAAAAGAGTGCACACAAAGTCAAGGAACAAATAAAATAGATCACAGATGGAAAATCATGTATAGAACAATAAACATGGCCACAAACCATGTATAATTATTAATATCACTAGAGAGTAAATGAATCACATCAATGCATAATAACAATATGATCACCTGAGTTCTACATAAACAGAACTAAAGAAGTGTATAGAACAAAATATTCAAGATTGTTTTTTAAGAGTGACCAGTTTATAATAGATTGATCTAAATCCAGGTCTGCATTAATCTAAATTATCATGCAACATACTTACTCATTTTTTCCAATTTCTCAATCTGCTCCTTTATAGCATCTGGGTCCTTTTTCAAAATACCAACCTCCCGTACTTTCTTCCTTTCTTTTTTGTTCTGTGGAGTCAAAACAATGACAAAAGCTTGAGGGAAGTGACGATGAATTAAACTAATTGGTAACACATTAAATAAATTACCAACCTACGACATTTTTATCAGCAATCTAATACGAAACTGAGGTTACAATGACTAAAAGAGATCCACAAAACTGATAAGTAAGCATACAGAAAGTAACATTTAACACTACTGACCAGCATACAGAAAGTAACATTTAACACTACTGACCACTATGATTGCCTTACAGAGTTGGTACATGTGTATCGCAATTCGTGACAAGGGATACATTTCCAGATCAAAATGACATGTACTTAAACTGTAAATTCTGAAGATGCAAGAGTCCAACGGCACAGAACAATTGCAGTAACTAGCTTGGTCACTTTAACAAATTAGATTGTTCCTCAAGTGCCCCATTTAATAAAGAATCGTCTTATAAAACTTGGGTACTCTGGACAATTTTCCATGTAACCAAAACGCCAAACCAATCTACTAGGCAATAGCATTTGTATCAACCCTCGTATGCGTGAAATAGGAAAATTTCACATCGTACTTATTAATAAAATCAAGCTACTACCCAATTCCACCTTAGGTTGTCCAGATCCACCCAAAATAACAGACAACTAGGCTGTTATGCATCACATACCAGAAACCAGAAACCTACAGTTTCCGGTCAAGACTGTCCAACAAATAAAATTAGTAGTAAGTGCTCACTGCTCAGTGCTCATCAACTATGCCCATTCGTTTGGTGTGAACGACGGTGCGAGTCTAAGTAATTGTTTGGTTTATCTGGTGCATACAAGCTCTTCAACTGAAATATCTAGTAATATTCATCTAAATATGCTTGTTGCATGCATAATTTCCTACATCAAATTGTCCAATTGAACCAAAACAACGGCCAGTTTACTAGGTGATAGCATCTCAATCGACCGTATTGAGCACAAAAGGATCCAAATTTCGCATTAAACCAAACGGACAAATCAAGCTACGAAGTCACCGCACTGAATTTCCACCTCAGATAGCCCTAACCCGCCCAAAATAAAAAACAAAAGCCAACGAATCGAATCGCTAACGCCGTCGCAACGGAACCCCGCCCACCGCACTAACGAGTCCTGGTTCCGCTACCCCGGCCCACGACCCCGCCAAGCGCGAAGCAGAAACCCTAGGGTTGGAGGAGGCTCACCCGCTTGAGCTCCTTCCTGCGCTGCTCCTTGCGGAAGGCGTCGGTGGGGTTCATGACCTTCCCTCCCTTGGTCGTCTTCATCTTTCCCCCCTCCCCCTCACCCTCCGGCGAAGAACCGAGTGAGCTGCAGCGGCGGCGGATTTAGCCGAGAGAAGGGAGAGGGGCCGACGGGCCGTCGCGGCGAGCGTCGTCGCGATGGGGCTCGAGTCGGTGTCTGGTAACTTTTGGCGTACAAGTGATTCGGAGGCGGAGCTGCGGCCTGGTTCGACCTATTGGGTGAGGGTTTTTTCTTTAAACAGCACCCCAATTCTCTATTATCTCAAAGTGGGGTACGAAGGCCCCACATATCAGTATAGAGCACACACTAATGCGCGAAATGAGAGATAAAATTACATAATCACCCTCTGGGAACTGACATGATCAAAGCCTGGAACTATCTAAAGTGCTCAGTTTGAAGGTCGTCAGTCGTTACCGATTTCATTTACTTTTTTGTGTATAACACCTTCACATCCGAAAGGATGATTGCGCCCGAGCCCTGATGAGCCTAGGCGGCAGAAGAGGATGGCCCCACCTGCCACGTGGCCCTGCCGCCCCACCTGGTTAGCGTTGGGCTGACTGCTTTCTTTCACATGAAGTCTTCCTCTCCAAAGCATTTCTAGATACACTCGATTTTCTAATTTTTACGATATTTTTCTTACATATATAAAATAAAGGAATAAATGACAGTCTAGTAGTTTGTTAAATAATTCAGAAAATAATTAAAATATATAATAAAAATATAGTAAAAAGATATCATTAAGCTCAAAATAATATGATACATTATCAAAGTATCACCATGCGCTGCTCCACCTCCATCCACTTTGAGAGTGAGAGAGACTGTGTGTGAGAGAGAGAGAGAGAGAGTGGACTGCATGCTAACCTTGAGAAGTCCTTAGTGCTTGCTGGCCTTGTCACGCTCCGCGCAACCGCGGCCTCCAGGGCGGCTCATGCCCTCCCCTCCCGTCTCCCATCTCCACCCCCTCTGTTGCCAACCCTAAGAAAAGGAAGGAGGAGGGAAGAAAGAAGCAGATGAGATGGGGTGGAGCCATTGGGCGATAGAGAGGAGGTGGAGAATGGCGCCCGCTGCGGGATGAGATGAGATTAGGGTTAGAGACGCGCTACGGGAGAAATTAATAGGACGGCCATGGCTCTATTAGACTAGGACGGTGTGGGCTGATTTTTTCACCGTAGGTTTATTGAAAATACGTCAACAATATATGGTTCGGGCCAGTATTATCATAGGCGGTATTTTGTATCACAGACGTTTTTCCATATGTCATACGTGTTGCGGACAGTCTGTCCATGATCCATCTATTATCTCAAAAACATTAATCCTATGTGATAAGGCTAATCACAGACGATTTTAAATATACTGTATGTTATAAGGGGTCTTGGATGTATATATGGTTTTTATGACCCGTGTGTGGTGAAACATCTAAAATGAGAATTTCTGTGGTAGTTGGTCCACCTACAAAGTAAAAGGGTTATAAGACAAAAATAAAAGAGAGATTATTTTGTCTTTTATTCTAATTGATTTTTAGATCCATCTTAGAGACCAACACATTACGAAGTT
Source organism: Stipa capillata (assembly GCA_019208055.1). Classification (NCBI taxonomy): domain Eukaryota; kingdom Viridiplantae; phylum Streptophyta; class Magnoliopsida; order Poales; family Poaceae; genus Stipa; species Stipa capillata. The sequence goes on along the minus strand of JAGXJF010003678.1, from coordinate 430,141 downwards.
TTATATACCAAGCTTAAAGGCTCATGTGGGTCTAAGCTTAAGAGTCAAAAAAACCTCTATTCACTCTGTACATACGACTCATGGAAGGAAATCATATAAGACCCTGGTCGTTTTCCATCGTCAAGTTAAACCCGTTTTAGCAGTTAGGTGTCTACACCAATCTCAAAGCACCTGTTGGGTTATTCGTCAGCACGATCGGCTTCATGCATGTACCGACCAGGGTGATCGCGGACTCCGACGTTCACGTACCTCGCCAAAGCGGTCTACGCCATGGCGAAGTATGCGTTCCTTCATAGAAGTCCGGCCTGATGAGAGTGAGCGGCGCCGCCGTGTTCAACTTGAACATGTGCTTTGAGTCTGCCGGCGACGTCGACGCCGTGCATGTCCCAAGCCTGATGCAGTGTTTTGCGGCCGGCGCTGAGTACGGTGGCAGAGCTAATTCGATGGCGTATACAACAAGGCCGAGTGGTGTGCTTTTTGTTGGTCCGGGAGCATTTGCCCCGATGTCGGATCGTAGGCAACGGAGAGCAGATGGACTACCTGCGCGTTCTCTACGATCTCGACGGCCGGATGCTCTCCTTCGCGCCCGCCGCTGATTGCGCTAGTGGTTGATCTTTGTTATAAGGGTCCGTTTGGTTCAAGGACGAGGTTGGATAGGATATGGCCATTCAGTTTTTTAGGGATGGGATGAGCCAATTTCTTGTTTGGTTGGATGAATGGGATGATTCAGTTTTTTGTTTGGTTGGAGGGATGAGAGTAGGATAGGATGAACCAATTTTTTGTTTGGTTGGAGGAATATGGATGGACAGATTGTCCAAATTTGATTAAATTTTAGCATCACATCTCTCCAAATTCAAAAATTTGAGTAAATTTTAGCATCACATATCTCCAAATTCAAAAATTTCAGCACTACAATAATAATATAACCAATATACATCAATGAATTTCAATGAATCAACATTAACACAACAAATCTTTTTTTTGAAACTTTGACATAGCACGCCGGCACGGCCGTGTGCCCGCCGGCCTCCACGGCAGCGAGCTCTCCTCGGCGGAGTAGACGAGGGGAGGCGGTGCGGAGGAAAGGGAGGGCGGGCGGAGGGAGGGCGGGCAAGGAGGTGGCGCGGGCAGAGGGAGGACCGAGGCAAGCCCGATGCGGCCGGCGGTGGCCCAGCGGCTCGCGGCAGCCCGGCCTCCCCGACGGCGGTCCGGTGGCCGCTTCTCTCGGGGGAGTGGCCCGACGGCGACGGTCGGGGCAGCGGTGGCGGAGGTCGACGGCGGGGGTTCGATGGTGCAGAGGCCGGTGGCGAGCGGAGGCTGCCCCGGGGCCGGCGGGGCGGGGAGCGGCGGGGCGGAGCTCGGGCCGGCCAACAGGGAGGAGGTCGCGCGGGAGGTGGGGCAGAACTCGAGCCGGCCGGCGGGGAGGAGGTCGCGCGGGAGGCGGGCTGAGCTCGGGCGGGGAGCGGCCGGCGGGGGTGGCGGGCGGAGCTCGGGCGGGGAGCGGCCGGCGGCCAGCGGGGGGGCGGCGGCCGAGCTCGGACCGGGAGGAGGTCACGCGGGAGGCGAGGCGAGCTCTCCGGGCCGCACCATCCGACTAAATTTTGTGCGTCCCTCTGTCCAGCATCTAAGGAGAATATTCTTTTTTTTGGTTGCCCTTATCCACCTCCATCCATCCTACCAAACACTGGATATCCAAAAAAAAAGGGATGGCCATCTCCCATCCCACTCCATCCCTTGAACCAAATGGACCCTAAGTATACAGTATTGTATGATGTATTGATCTTGTTCATCAACATCCCACGAAAGAAATTTGAAGATATGTTAAATTGGAAAAGGAATAGACTGGAGAAGAAGAAAATTAAGGTCCTTGTCTGGACATGGGTGGGTCCACCATAATTCAAGAGTGTTCAACTGAATACTCATTTTTTTGACAAAAGCTCGATATGTGGTGCTGAGTTAATTTACAAAAGCATTCGATGGTTTCTTTTTAGACCAGGTGCCAAGACGCCGGTCCCCTTTGATTCTTGTTGGTTTGAATATTTGCTTCTAATGGTTTTTTTACTTAAAATATCCTCTTTGAATTCCTCAACCCTCCATTGCGTCTGGATGATGGGTATTTGTCTTAAAAGTTTGGGTATACGAATATACGATACTCCATGCCTAATAGGTACTTTGAGATTGGTATAAACACGTGCCACCTTCTAAGAGGGTTTTAACTTGAATAGAAGAAAGAAGGAGAATTGATATTTTTCTCCAAAGTTGACGAGCATTTACTCATATGCCCAAAATCGGGACCTTTGATGATTTCATGTATAATTCAGTAATGTATTTTTGGACATTTTTTATGTTCTTCACCTTATTCTTCCTCTTATCTCCTCTTTCTTTCTCGGCGTGGATAAGACAAAAGCAAAGAAAATTTTTTTTGGCATGGAGGCGAGGGTGGTGACAGGGAGAAGGCCACCGCCCTCTTGCTTCATGGAGCGACATGGGCTCATTCATAGAGGTGTGCTTCACGGACTGCCACGCTCAGACAAAGAAACGGACAACAGATTTAGGACGGTAAATGTAGCATCTCCCCTCCTATTTCTCTCCCGTGCCCTTTCCTCCCACTCTCATCTCTCTCTATCTCCTCCCTGTAATCTACATCTCCGGGAACGCCATGACTCTCCTAGCGACAACATGGTCTTCACGCTCAGCCCATCTTAACTAAACATGGCAATTCCTCCCTACCACTCGAGGTCGCCAAGCTTGGAGCCGTCCTCTCTCCCGCTTGCCCCGATCGAAACCAGGCTTTCCCACACGTTGCTGCCACCGGATCTGTCAAGGGAGAGTTCGATGTGTGGAGGTATGGGGAGGGGGAGTGAACCCCTCTTATGTGGGGATGTCATCTGTGGCTAAGAGGTGAGGAGCGAAAGAAAATGAGGAAGAAGACACGCGTCAAAATATCCAAAATGGTACATTATTCACTTATAGGGAAAATCATCAAATTTTACCCAACTTTGTGCGTACAAGCAAAAACTCATCAACATTGGGAGAGAATATCAATTCTAAAATATCTGGTCATTGAGTCTTTTTTTTAGAAAAGAGTTTTAATATCTTGATACTGCATCAAGATGATGGCATACACAAAGAGTCTTCTAACCTCTCTATAACATGCACATAACCACAACCACAGATTCTAAATAAAAAGATCCACACGACCCGGCCAAACACCGGGTTAAAAAGAGCGAAGAAACCAAAGAGTAAATGACAGAGCAAAACGTCATATCCTTGGGGTGCACATAGTTGATGGCTAAACATCCCCCCCCCCACCAAGCACGTCACAGAGTCCAAAACTGCAGTTCACAAAGTGTGCAATTTCAGCAAAGCGTTACTACAATTTTTAGTTAATTGATCATGGAGAGAGTTAGGGATAAGGTTGTTGGATGTTGATCTAAAAGCTTACAGAGGTAATTGGAATTTAAGAAAATAAAATTTTAATAAAATACTTCATCTTAAATTGACGTTTGATAAAATGTCTCATCGTGTGTTACTACAGGTGGCCAGCTAATAACGTATGATGGGATATTTTATCAAACACCAAACTAAGATGAAGCATTTTATCAAGGACGTGACTAGGCGGCGACCGTGCGCCTGGTAGTCCTACCGTACGGCGCCTCGTCAGCGTCCGCTAGTCCTAGCATGCAGTATCTCGTAAGCAAGGAACTTCATGTAATAAGAAATTCCATGCAGGTGATGCAAAAATTTACTTTTTATGCATACATGCACAACAAGTCAATTGAAGCCTTAATGATCAATGCAAATCAATTGCAATACATGTAAATGATGACATCATCATCACTTTTCTCTTTCATGTCTTTCACATTGCCTCTCACTTGCATGTAAATGATGATGTAAACATAAGTAAATGCTAATTTTAAAATTTTAAAATGTTTTGTAGCTCAAACTGTTGACCTAATTCACGATCTGTTGACCTAATTCACGATTCGTTTCCACCATCAGGTTTGTCTCAACAAGAACTTTGAAACTAAATCTCACTTAGTTATGTTCTGACGAATTTTTTCCGCGTTACCAGTTAGCAAGCAGTAATATGCCAGTTATCAGGCAGTAATATGCTAGTGACCAACCTATTTGCAAATGGTTATCAGGTAATAGATTGGTGAGTAGATATGAACTATAAGGATATGAATAAGGATCAAGAGAGAATAGTGGGGGAGAAGGAGAAGTAGGATGCTGTATGCAGTCACTTCTAATTCATGCGCCAAACCATTGGAGCACTTTTATATAAGTCCTAGAAGTGTGAGAGTGATGTTCAACAATCTGGTAACACACTGGTTATAACTTGATAACTCATCATTAACATCGTAATAACTCGTCCATTACTACTTGGTAACTACTAACGTCGAAAAAAATTCATCGGAACATATTAATATTGGATCTAGTTTTGAAGCCCTCGTCACAACAAATCTAATGGTGAAAACGGATTGTCAACCGGATAAGCAGTTTGAAAGAAAAATCATTTTAAAATTTTAAAATTGAGAGAATCTTACTGATGTCAGTAATTTTGTATTTTTATCATTTCTATGCAAACTACAGTTCGGAACAGTCAAAATAGTCAAAACAGTTCTTAAATCGATTTGCGTCGTACAGAGGACTAACTGGCACACGATTTCCCGTTTTATCAAATCTCCCTCAAAGAAAATACTCGGGCAGGTTCTAAAACAATCCCTGCTTGTATTGCTTTCCTTCCTCTCGACTCTCCTGTCCATATAACCGGAGATACCACCGTATCAACTAAGGCAACATCCACATAAATGCATTGATCCGGCAAAGGCAACATGGTGAGAGGAGTGCTCGACCACCTCCGCTCGTCGGCGTGGTTCTACTACCTGACGCCGGTGATTGCGGCGTGCGCGCCGCTCGGGGTGCTCAAGACCTACTTCAACCAGCACCTCCGGCGGCCCGTGCGTCGGCTCCTCCCGTTCCTCGACCCGTTCGTCACAATCGACATCGCCGCCAAGCCAGAAGACCACTCCTACTACTACCAGGGCAAGGTCAAGTCGAGCGATGCCTACGCGGAGGTGCTGGCGTACCTGAGCGCGGTGTGCTCGCGGGAGGCGCGGGAGCTCCGTGCCGAGGGCGCCGTCGAGGGCTACGGCTTCGTGCTCAGCCTCCGCGAGGGGCAGGAGGTGGCGGACGAGTTCAAGGGTGTCACCATGTGGTGGTCGGCGGTGGCGGAAGAAAGGGCGCCGCGCCGTGCGACGGGGAGGTGCTGCCGCCTGACGTTCCACGAGCGGCACCGGAAAATCGTCGTCGAGGAGTACCTGCCGTACGTCCGCCGCACCGGACAAGAGGTCACGTTCGGCAATCGTCCGCGCAGGCTCTACTCCAACAAGAAGGAGCTCAGCTACCAGTACGTAATCAATTATCTATGCAACTTGATCTTACCTTTTCACCTTTGTGATTAAGTAAATTCAAAGCAAACACGCATCAGTACGTCTTTGTTCTTTAAAAAATGTGCACACTTTTCTGTTTTCGTCCGTTGAAAATTTAGCTAGTTTCAGATCACTAATTAGCTTTCCATGCCAACCAGTTCTAGGAGGGATGAGGTGTGGAGCTACATCGACTTCGACCATCCAACCACCTTCGACACCCTCGCCATGGAACCGGCCAAAAAACAGATGATCATGGACGACCTCGACGACTTCCGCAACAATAAGGACTACTACCGCCGCATCGGCAAGGCGTGGAAGCGCGGCTACCTCCTCTACGGCCCACCGGGCACCGGCAAGTCCACCATGATCGCCGCCATGGCCAACCACCTCAACTACGACATCTACGACATCGAGCTGACCACCCTGGAGACCAACAGCGACCTCCGCAAGCTCTTCATCGAGACGACGGGCAAGTCCATCATCGTCATCGAGGACATCGACTGCTCCATCGACCTGACTGGCAGCCGCACCAGGAAGCTGCCGCCAGTGCAAGATGACGAGGACGCCAATGGCAAGACGCGCAAAAAGCGCAACGTCCTGACACTGTCCGGCCTACTCAACTTCATCGACGGGCTGTGGTCGGCGCACGGCGGCGAGCGGATCATCGTGTTCACGACCAATTACCTGGACAAGATCGATCCGGCGTTGATCCGGCGGGGGCGCATGGACATGCACATCGAGATGTCATACTGCGAGTTCGGGGCGTTCAAGACGCTGGCTAAGAACTACCTCGGAGTGGACGAGCACCGGCTGTTCGACGCCGTAAAGGAGCTGCTGCAGGCGGTGGAGATGACGCCGGCGGACGTGGCCGAGTGCTTGATGACGTCCAAACGCACCGCCCGCGACGCTGACGCTTGCCTCGAGCGCCTGGTAGATGAGCTCAAGAAGAAGGCTGAGGACGACAAGGAACGGAAGGCGTCCGAGGAGAAGGAGGCCGAGGAGAAAGAGGAGAAAATTCCATCCAATAATAAGGGCAAGAAGGATGCGACAAGACTAAACGGCAAGGAAGCCATATCCAAACGAACAACTAATCGGCTCAGTGGTGAAAGTTTCTGCGGTTCCGACGATGATTATTTGTCTTGAGGGAGCTTGTTAATTAACTGAGACCGTGACGTCGCAAACTTGTTGCATTATTCGAATAAAGTTGAAAGACACTGAATCGTCAGAAAAGATTTTACTATTTTTATTCAGATACGTACATTTGCTGCTTGAGGGTTGCAAGAGCTGCTTTTGAAATTTGAGACCACCAGCCAGTATCTGTCGCTATCTTGATGGGCACTGGGATGTCAGCAGTTCTCTTCTAGCGACATGCCAAGATGTACCTCTCGTGTGTATATTTTCCTTCGGGAGTTGCTAGAGCAATGCTGATTAATTCCAGTCATCTTGCTTCTTCTTCCACTACAGTGACACGGTACCTCTATGAGACAGAGGTGCCATCGATGGGAAGAGGCAGCAGAGGCAGAGCAGAGAATCGTGACATCGCCGAAGAGATTATGGTGGTGAGGTGGAGTCGGAGTCGACCTAGTAGTGGCGATGGAGATGGAGCTGGTAGATGAGCTCACCGGATAGGTTAGGGTAGGGGGTTAGGTGTTCAGGGTGGGGAAGGCACTGGCTCTGGAGAAGAAACCCATACTCCCTAGGCCTAGAGGGATGGCCGGAGACAGTCACTACTATAAAAAGGGCTTTTCTAGACCCCTCATCTCAGCCGGTTTTGATAAAATGGGCTGTGTTAGAACTATCGCAGCCGATTATGAACATCTCAATCGGTTTAAAAAATAAATAGATTAAGATAATTACTTCTCTCGGTTGGTTTAAAAAATTAACGGACTAAAATAATATCTCAGTCGGTTCTTTTTTTGACCCGACTAAGATAATGTATATCATTTTGATCGATTTTGCATAAAAACCGACTAAGATTATTTTTTAGCCGGATCAGTTAAAAAAACCAACTGAGGCGGTGAGGCCCAGCATCGTTGTCTCGTCTTCTCCATCTCCTCGTGACTCCTCCCCATGACTCCTCCCGGCCGATCCCCAATCCCCCACGCTGATCCCATTCCCCAACCACGCCGGCGACCGGGGCCAACCCATCGCGACGCGCACGACTAGAGCTCGTCCTCCCCATGTTGGAGCAGCTCTAGTTCCTCGCCACCATCGCGCTCCCTTTGCTCTCCTGTCCTCCCTCCTCCCCCACCTAATCTGCTCCTTCGCCCACCTCGATCTGGTCCTCCCGATTCCCAATCCCTCCTCTCCAAAGCGTCCAAGTACCAGCCCACCGGAGGCAGCGACGCTACGTCCCTTTCTCTTCACCAGCTCCGGCCGCCACTCCACAGAGAAGCAGCAGCAGGAGGGGCTCCATCCATCCCCATGGATCTGGCTCGGTGAGGTAAGGATTTAGTTCTTTTTCTCGCTCTCATATCCCTAGCTACTCTCCCTCATCATATCCGTAGCCCCTCTCCAGATCCAGCGGCACTTCTCCCTCCCCTCAGCCAATGGGCCGCGCACGTAACTGATGAAGTAGTCAAAGCTGTACCACGGGCGAGGAGGCGCAGGTCCACCGGCCATCGCGCCATCTCGCCCCGGTGCTTGTCCATGGTGCTGCAGGTGAGGTCCGTCGCTCGCTCCCATGGCGTCGCTGCAAGGTCGCATGCTGCTCAAAGTCATCGTCCTCGGTGACAGCAGGTCAGCCCCTCCGCCCCACCATTTCATCTTTGCTTTGCATGCGCAGGGTCGCCGACGAAGACCTCGCTAGCATTTGGGAGCTGATCGATTTGGGCACAGATGCTGGCTCGATTTGGGCGCTGATGCATGTGCGAAGGAGCACAGTAGCGGGGATTTGGGCGCTGATGCGTGTGCGGAGGAGCACAGCAGCCGGGTGTGGCGGAGGTTGCTCATTAACGTTGCCCAAGTACCGTTCCCCCACCTTCCACGCAGGGCCAGCAGAAGGGCCGAAGGAGGAGCACGGTTGACCGGTTTGGCACAACCGGTTTGGCATAGTTGACCGGCTGAGCTAATAGACTTTTAGAGTCGGTTTGGTATAGATAACCGGCTGAGGAACTAAGTTTTTAGAGTCGGTTCAAAATAAATTATTAGCGTCATTTGCTTACAGTCGTCTCTGAAACCGGCTGTGATGGCCATTTTTAACCGGCTGAGAAGGTCACTTCTGTGGTAGTGGGTGGTAGGACCCACGGTGGCAACGGTTGGGGGCAGAGCAGGACGGTGAGGCGACACTACACGGGCGGGGGAGACAACAGGTGGAGGGGTCGGAGGGTGGGTCAACGAATAGGCGAGGCGGTGGTGATGATGGCTAGAGATGCAGGAGGAGGGGGTAGAGACGACGGTGCTCTTGGAGTGAGCAAGCGGCGGTGGGTGGTAGAGATGGGAAGGTTAGGGTGAGGATAAAGAGAGAGAGAGGAAATATTTGTGGGCTGTGAGACGAAAGTCCAATGGCTAGACCGTTCCTTTTTCTTTCTCTGGGACGTACCATCTGTGTTCCAAATACTCGTTGGCAACGAGACCACCTCGTCACCTCCATGTTCCGCGTCAACAAAGGCTGCTTATCCGCGAGACTCGCCACGTCAGTCAACAACACCCAGGCGCAGATCCACGGGACATCAACGTCAAGAATTCGCAGGAGGAACAAAGAACCAGTGGTGCCAGCCCGTCTCCATCGAACAGGAACAGCAGCAACTCCACTGAGATCCCCGCCCAGATGCATGAACTACGTACGACAGCTCCAGGTCAGATGCGATCGACGAAGGCCCTGTCGTCTGCTCGAGTATTCGCATGATCGCATCTCCACGCCGCCACCAGTTCAGTATGCACCCTGGTGTTGGCGTTGGCGATGTTAAGATGTTTAATTTTGCTTGGTGGCTCGATGCATGGAATCGCGGTGGGTTTCCATGGCGCCGCTCGATCATATCGTAGTTTTGCTCATGTAGTATAGCTAGACGCGCGATGGCCCGACGAATCGGGAGAATCAACACGAATCCGGACGACGCGGCTTGCCTGCTCCCACAATACACTCCCATCTGTGCTCCCGTTCCTCTCGACGGTTCAGATTTTCTAGGCTGGGCCCGCGTCTCTTTTTCGTCCTCGCAAGCCTGAATGATATTCTTTCTCTCAGGGAAAAAAAAAGCCTGAATGATCTTCTACTCACTGCACCTCTGTTCCGTAGCTTCGAGCTGCATACGCCGCTTCTGAAATTCTGCGTGCGGACGGGTTCGCCGGCCAGGCTATCCATGATGAACACGCGCAGAGGCCATGCTGAACGAGACGGCACTGTTGTGCCATCGCTAAGCCCGTAATGTTCTATTTGGACCATGTAGGCGCTATTTGAGCTTGTAAAGTTTTTCACCGTAAATAATTTACCCCTATATTATACTGTGTAGTGTGCACCAATAAAATCATTCGATACAATTGGATATTTTTTCCATTGTAAACTAGTGTTTAGACAGAGAAACACTTACTGATTGCATGAATCAGCCTCCGCTTCTTCAGACGCATTATCACAAGCACCATAGCTGCACTAGGAACAAAGAGAGCAAGTAAATGCTATACCATCATGCGAGCAATTGAAAAATAGGCCCGCCGCCGTGCACAGTTACAATATGACCATACTCTACACCCCGGCAGCAACACCGTTACTTACAGGACCAGCATCGTGGCCGAGCGGTCCAAAGCCGTCGACATGCTCCGACATGGCCTGCTCTCCAGCGTGTGCTCGACAGATGATAAAATGAACCAGCCGGTGTTACCCAAGCAGCAAGGTTCAGGATCCGCCGCCATCAGCAACAGCTAGGGCTCCAGTCGTCGCCGCCACCACCGGCTGAAGCTCTCTCCACCGCCGCTACCAAGCCGCCACTTTGTTCTCCAACTCCCACTCCTTCTTCTCATCCTTCTTGTGCTGATCTACTCCTGCTCGTCGGAATCCCACTTGTCCCTGTGGTGGCGAGAGGAGGAGCGTTGGTGGCGGTGGGAGGACGAGGAGGAGGTCGTGATCGCAGTGGTGGCGGCGGCTGCAGAGGCGACACGACGGTTGCCAGGTTGCGAGGTTGACGTCAAGCTTGGAAGCGACCACGACTTGTATCTTCTTTTTTACGTGGACTTCATAGGTGTGTTTAGATTTCCGGGTATAACGACCCAATACCGATCCAAAACGGGGGAAATAAAAAACGAAAAACAGTGATCTAAGTACCTCTTTTTAGCTCAGGATGAAAAAAATTAAACCTATATTTTACACTAGTGTTGGACCAAATACTAGGCTTTCAAGCGGGGCATAGTAGAGAAGTCTACCTCTGCTGCTCGGAACTGGACCTTGACGGTGTACATACCTGAGGTATAGGCTGGCCGATGAGTCATACAGCAAGACTGGTTTCGATGTGGTCACCAAAGTGGACTGATACATGTGCTAATTGTCAAAGTTAAATGATTAAACCCACTGATTTGTTCCTTGTGAGAAAAAATATCACAGATTAGTATTTGCGCCTGATGAAACCAAATGACAGACGAGATTATTCGTCCCGGCGGCAACCGGAGATCTCAGACGGGGCACGCAACGCAAACTCCTATCCTTCTCATAAGCCATGGGGTTCTTTACAGCCATGGTAAAACTTGTGCGCAGGTGCGTTTGGGACTGTAGAATCAAAGGAGGAAGGAGAGATATGGGCCTAGCCTAGAAAATCAGAACCGTCAAGAGGGACGGGACCACGGTGTGCCCCTGTTTTCTGCCTTGTTTCGATGTAAATATAATAGACGAAAACTCGTCAGCGTGAGTGAATACACGCACCTGAGTAGCCGGCACGGCAGGCCGGCAGGGGAACAAGCTGCCATGGGATCCCCCATGGCGGAGCCGTTTGATGCGTAGGCGAGACGGGGAAGGAAGGAACCGAATTTTTTTAAAATAAAATTAATATTTTGGAAAATCGAAAATTAGGAAAGAGAGACCTACATTCACAAAAATAGGAAGGACGTTGTCTGCCAGTTGCCACAGCGTCCAGAGGTGGGCGCTCTATGGAACCGCGTCTAGACTTGGACGCTGTGCGGTGGCGTCCCTGGCCTGGTCCAGTCCCTCCAGTGCGCTACCGCCGCGGAATCGCCGGTCACGGCGGACTGCGGCGGAATCGCCGGTCACCTCGGCTCCCTGGCGGCTGGCGTAGCGCGTGACCCGCGCGCTGGTCACCTCGACTCTCCATCCCACGCATAGTTCGCCGCGGCTCAAGGCCTTCGCCGCCGATCGCCGCGCCCCGCGATGCCATGTCATCCGGGCCGCCGTGTGGCTCCTCTTCCTCGGCGCCGTAGCCGAGAGGCTCCACGACCCAAGCGCCACTCCCCTCGATGGCCCGGCGGTGCCCTGATGCTCTACCTTGTGTCCGTTCCAATTGGTAAGTATGGGCTCGAAGTTTTGAGTTTTTATCGATTGAAATGGTTTGATGCTGATTGTATGGAGATTTCCAATCGAAATGGCTCTACAGCACCAGATTTGCATGAAAAATTATTAGTAATTACTAAAAAGTTGATTTTTTACACAATGTTGTGGTTGAACTTGAATTCTCGTGGTACAGACCTAGAGCTAAATCACAGTAATGTCAGAAGCTATAACAGATCGGTTCCAGACTTCCAATGCTCCAAAATCACGAGCCCGTTAGTCGTTAGGTCTGGTAATGGTCTTATGGTAGCAGACATCTCAGCATTTGCTTGTCATAAAAAAAAAGAAAGTGAGTTTGGACAACAGTCCCAAGCCTCATACTGAAAATTACACTCTGCTTACCACTAGGAATAACCAGAGATAACCATAGAGCAGTACAAGAAATAGAAAGAACAAAATAGAGTTATTATTTATGTAAAGCAGTAACCGCGCCGATACGGAAGATTTGAAGCATAACTGCATAGCACTACCGCATAACTGATATCTCTACTTATGTTAATTGCTAGTTCCATGTACTTGCAATGAGCTCTCTTTTACCTTTGTGTTTTGGCTCAGTTGCCTTTTATTGACCGCAGCAAATTCAATCATGAAGTTTGGGTCCTTGTGGAGAGATATTAGCTGCACCTTATCACTTAATCCCGCATGTGTGTAACTCCGAAATACTGAAATTTGTGTATGGATCTGTGTTTTGAGTTGTGTGATGCGTATGAGAGGAGAAAGCAACTGGTGAATCTGCGTGTGAAAGCTTAGAAGGCTCCGAAAGAAATACTAAGAAGCAGTGCTTTCATGAGTCAGTTTTGTGGAATATGAGTCCTCCTATTTTAAGTAATTTGGTATAATCGGGTTGGTAAACCGTTGTTACGCATCCAGTTCTACTTGTATTTCAAATTTGCTAGACGGCGAACTGTGCATTCCGAGATTCAACTGTTGGCTATCAGATGATCATATGCTAATGTTGCTTGTATACAACTGATGTTTTAGGTCAGGCTGTTTGTGGCTCCAGAGATTTAACTTACATTAAGCTATTTTGTTGTACAGGGCTGCTAATGTTGTTATAAGTCAAATAAATTTAGTGATTGGGCATGCTGCTAAAATTAGTCATATCCTGCCCTGTATAGTCCCAAATTTCGTTTTCGATTGTTTCTTGAAGGTGCTGTCCTGCTTAGGTATCCATGGTTGTGCTCCAAATGGCAGCGGACGCCATTCCCTGCCGTGAGTTTATAGCAGATCTTTGTACGGAAACAGTGATGTCGAATAAACTCATCTGAATCCAATTGAAACATGGACATGGGGTTTCAGAAACAGGTCGTGAACGTACTTGTGATTTGCACTCACAAATAGTTATCAAGATACAAGAACAGTTCTAAAACCGTTGTGAAGCAGATGAAAGAAAAACTTCCTGGCACATAGTTCGGTTCAAAAATTATATCCGACACATTAGTTGGTAAATTTACTCCAAAACCATTGTGAAGCAGTCCGTTCCGTGCGCCTGAGAAGTATTAGTATTCGGATTGATTACTTTAAGTATCAGATCAATTTACAGACCTTTTTTCGGATAGAGAATCAATGTAGAGACTAGAGATGGCTTCGGTCTGCACCAGCCACCACAAGGTGGACGGCGGGGACCAACGTCCCGATCTTGTTAGCGTTCACATGCGGATGCTTTCGTCCCTACCGTCTTCCCCATCTACTATATACTAAAAATAGAATATAATAGCAAAAAAATAGAGAAATACTGTAAATTCTTATAAAAAGCAAAACATCAAACATTTAATCCGATAGACCCTTTTATTATTAATAGACCATAATTGATAGATCTTCATAACTACATCTAATAAACAGACAATAGCCAATAAATCTTCATAACTACAACTAAATAGATCACAGCCAATAGATCTTTATAACTACACCTAAATAGATCACAACCGATAGATCTTCACAACTACACCTAAACAAATCATAGCTGATAGATCATCATAATTGTACGTAAACATATCACAACCGATAGATCTTCATAACTATACCTAAACAGATCACATCTGATAGATTACATAATTGTACCTAAATAGACGGCTCGGTATCACGACTAGCAGGCTGGCTCGCGATTTAAAATTGTATTTCCTGTACTGATCTAATATCAGGCCAGCTTGCGATTTGAGCTTTTATTTCCCATACTGATCTAATATCACGCATAAAAATAAAAGAAATAAAGATAATTAAAAATATTTCCCGCACAATTATTACTGATCTAATATCGCGCGTACAGGTAAAAAAAGATAAGTAATAAAATTTCTCGCGCAATTAGTATTGATCTAAGGGCATGTTTGATTGAGCCGTGGCTATTGACAAAACTGTTGTTGGCTGGTTGTTTGGAAAAGCTGCTATGGCTGTGGGAAAGTAAACATATGACTTTTGGTTGATCCAGACCATCTGCAACATTTTGGAAAATGAGTACAGAAAATTTAGCACATTACAAAAAACTGGCAGAAGGTGGCTTTTTCAAACAGCTGAATTTGCACTGCAAAGCCTATAGCTCATTATGACTGCACCGAAATAGACGGCTCAATGCGACGACTAGCAGATCAGTTTTATTTCTACTAATCAGATATCACGCATACAGATAAAAAGTAAAGATAATTAAAATTGTTTCCCGTGCAATTGCGCGGGATACCCTACTAGTTATTAAAATTCCAAAACTGTCTTTTCTATTTTTCTAATTTTAGAATTATTAATTATTATTCTTAAAAACTTCGGAGGATGAAAAGAGGAATGGTTTTGGCTTTAAATAGGGTCATTGCACCGGAGTACCAGGCTTTAATTGGCTAGACTTCTTTCACGATTGCATGAGTACATAGCAATTGACGCATGGGTCATATTGTGGGAAGGGTTTGCCCGGCACTTTTTTTTAAACGAAAAAGAGACTTTTTTATTTTTCGGTCCCTACTTCTAGAACATGCAATTATTACGGGCCTGTTTGTTTGGCAAGCTTTTGGCTAAAGTTGTTTCAGGCTTTTTGAAGCCAAAAGCCAAAAGCAGATAAATAGGTGCTTTTCTGGCTTCGAAGCCAAAGTCCAGAAGCCAAAAAAAGCCTAAACAAACAGGGCTGTACATCGTTCAACTAAGTAGCAAAATAGTCGATTGGCTCAAATCCGAATCAAATAAGAACAATGAAAAAGAATGGCATCGGGACTCATGTTGTAGAACTGTTGTCCAACTGCCTGCAGGTATGCCAACTTTCATTAGAGAAGAATTCCTTCACTACGATTCTAACCATTTGCTCCTTTGTATCATGGCTTTCCTGTAATCCAGCTTCTACAAGAGTGCCCAAAATAGTAGTAAATTGCATTCCTGACGATCACTTGATAAAATAAATTATTGTTATAACATCGTCACATCATAGCCAAATAGACCAATAAATAGCCGCTGCCCCAACTAGATACCTGGATAGCTATGACTCCGAGGATGTGATTGAGGGTTGATTCAATGCATTGTACCAAAATCGCAAGGTCACATGTCGTATACATAGCAGTGTTTTAGAAATAACAGTACTTGCTGCTGAGATAAAAAGATTTTCCAAAAGAAGTCAAAGATGCCACCTATCCTCGTTCCCAAGATAAAAGTGAAAATGCTAATTTACGATCGTTCATGCTATCCTCGTTCCCAAGATAAAAGTGAAAATGCTAATTTACGATCATTCACTAGCATGAACGATTCTGGCAGCCGCAGGATGCCCTCGTGCATAGCCCCACCACTCAACTTTCCTTTGCCTTATCTTCTGTAACTAAGGAATGCACCTTATCTTCGCTTCAGTCTCTTCCAAAAAACTCACAGCACCATCTCTCTCACGCCCTTCTGCCTCCACATTGTTCATCCCATGTTGCCACTCACGTGTCGTTTGTGGCCATCGAGCTACCTCCCTCCCCTTTCATTGGAGTTGAACCGCCGTCGTTAGCCATGCATCTGTCCTTCCCACCACCAAGCAGAAGGTAGGGGAGAGCATGTAGTGGGTCTCCTAGATCTGATTTGGAGTTCCATTCTTTTTTTTAGGAAGCTGCTATTGAAGTATTTGAATGTTGGTGTATCTGAGGTTGAAAGCTAGGATCTGAAGCCGTATTTGAGCTCCAATTAAAAATAAATAGCTGAAAGTTGTAGTTAAAGTAGTTGAAAGCTTTTGTATGTTTTGATTTTGAGGCCTGTTTTTGGGTTGAAAGTTTTGTCGTGTTGGCTTGAAAGCTTGAATCACTATAGTGGAAACTTTTGTAGTTTTTAGTTGAAAGCTGGATGAAAACATTGGCAGAAAGTTGGTGATATTTGGGTGGAAGTCTATCTTTCTTTGGGTAGAATGTTGGAGCTTTTTCTTTGTTCTTCCTCTCCGGCTCCAATGACAACGGCATGAGGAAAGGGAAACGGCGACCCACCATCGCTAGGTCGAAAGAAAAGCGTCACTCGTTCTGAAAGCATACAAATAACTGTTGGAATCGATTGCGCACCCATGGTGCCGCGAATGATCAACAATTAGAGGCACTGCGGCGACCCGCCTACTACCCACCTGGATAGTATGCTGGTCTTAGACATGTCGCAGACGAAGTGCCTTCTTGTCTACAACACATCACACAGAGTAGCACACAGAAGCATTGCAATGGTCCATTTATTACAAATTTAACTTACAACTCAGAGATCAAGATACAAATATATCCCCAAAAGTACGGAGAATTTAAAACCGTTCCATTCGGCTCTAGCAAAAGTCTTATCCTACATCTCTCATCTCCCACTTTCTATGCTTCTATGCTTCAGGGTCATCACCATGGTAGTCGAAGTAGTAGTCGATGCTTCCGCCCTCCGTCGTTGTTGTCGGTTCTTCGGAGACTTGATCTTCGACCTCGATGTAGACTACGTCTTGATCTGTCGTCGGATCACCGTCTAATCAAAGGAATTAAGATAGAGGGATGAGTACAGAAGATACTCAACAAGTCCAGGAATAGCAAAGAGGTGTTTGATGCACTATCTACTGAGAACGGCAACGTTCTCCAAAAGCAATGCAGTTTTGAAAGGTAAGAGAGTCAAATTTTAATTTAAGAGTCTAATGATCTCATGTCTTACAAGCTGCTAGGATTCCCGATGAATCCCTTTCTCTGGGTTCACAGTTCCAACCAGCAACATGGAGTGACAATGCCACAATTCAATACACTCTGCAGAGGTGCGCAACTGTATCCACAAACGAACTTGGTCATGTGTCTGAGTTTGCAAGGCTCATTCATATTTCCACGATCACAGAGCCGTTTCGCCACCCACTTGGTCATACTCCGCGTCGTAGTCCATCTAGGACTACTGGTCTCAAATTCTAATGTAGATTAACCAACGTATAGCCAATGCCACCTCTACCAACATGATGTGACAAGCCGACTTACGGACTTACCTGTGACTAGCCGACCTACAGCTAGTATCACCTTCCCGGTAGTCGATCCTCCTACCGAGGTCTTGCGTTCCCAGGGGAGTATGAACTTAGGGCAAAGGTACTTTAGCTCAGCCCCGCCCATACAGGGTATGTGATATGTGCAATCACTACGGCCCTTAAGCACATTTGATCATTGGTTGCATTAGCCTTATATGAACAAGCCCGTGTGATGAAATCCACCTTTCCAATGTGCCTCCAGCACCTTTTCAGGATTTCATCACCCACCATGCTCGCCCAAAAAACCAGCGATCAACAATTCCAAAGTTGATTCAATTTAGAAAATAGGTTTTCATTTTGTGCATGTTATAGACAAGAGAGAAATTTTATAAATCATTCTCAACGGATATGAACAAGAAACTAGACTTGCCTGGTATCGGATTGAAAATGGAGTTCGAAAGATTTACTTGTGGAACTCCGGCTTCTGGCAAGAAAACAATAAAGTCCGATAAGGACTAATCCAGAAAAAGCTCAAGTATGAATGCAGATGACATGGCATTATGCATGTATGCAAGAATGGTGCACATATTAAAGATACTCTTAAGGAAATTTTGGATTTAATCCTCTTAACCCTATTCCGAAGGTTTTGAATTATATAAGAGAAGAACTAAGCCTTAACCAATTTAACACTTGATTTACTTTTCTTGAAGTTTGATATTTTTACTTAGTCTTATCTTAGTTGACTTAAAAGTGTAGGTAAGAATTTTAAGAAACCAACCTATGGTTCAAATTCCTTAAAGAAGAATAGGTCATTTAACACTTTTTGAAGATTTGGAGTTCCTTAAAGAAAATAAGCACACTTTAATTATGTTCAAAGTTCATGTTGATTCTAATTGAGTTAAGTTAACTTCATCATCTATTCAACTCACTTAAGGAATTAGCTTAGGTTTAAATTCTCTTTTCTAAAAGAAAATATACTTAATTTAGCTAGAATGACTTATTACTTTACTTTTCTTTTAAGAAATAGATATTTTAACCTAAAGGATCCTCAATTCCAACTCACTCCTCCGCATATGTATACACATATATATATTTACATTTACTTTTATCATTTTACTTCTCTTCTTTTTCAGTTTTAAAGGAAACAATGGCAATTAATTTTAAATCTTCATTTTTCTTTGCTTAATTATTTTTATAGTAGGCCCATTTGGCCCAAAGTTTAACCTAATCTACCCTAACACTAACCCAATCCGCAACCCTCAACTCTTTCTCTCTCTCACATCCGGTTCCACACGGCCAAGATCCCCTTTTCTTTAAGCGCCGCCACCGCCTGCGCTTGTGGCTCTCGTCGCCCCGCTTGGCACCGCCCGAGCATGCGCCGTCGGTCCCCAGCTCTTGCTGCTCCTCCTCGGGTTGCGTCCCGGCTGCTCTCCTCGACGCCACCTCGGTCAAATGCCCTGCCTCATGCGCTTCGGTCGCTTCCGGCGCCGCCTCGAGCCTAGGGCTCGGGCCTTGCCCCGGCCGGTGTGGTCTCTCCTGGGCTCGTTCCCGCGGCCCTCCGCTCCACTCGGCACCCCGCTGCCTTGGGCAGGCGCCCCGTCACATGCGCGTCCTAGCTACTGGTGCCGCCGCTGAGGCCGCCTCACTTGGGTCTCCGCGTTGCTCCACCTACAACTGCTACCACCGGACGGTGCGGAGTTGATGGCCGCTGCAACCGTGGCAATCACGCCGCCTCATGTAAGATTCTTTCCCCTAACTCCCCTTCTCACTTAGGGTTCTACTCTTGTGGCCCTATTGCGATGCTTGACTGCTTATGATTCTTATGATTTGATTTGGCTTAAGCTCAATTAAGCATTAGATGGTTCAATCGATGCCTAAGAATTGAAGTTTTGGATGCTTAATTTCTTGCCATCAAAGATTGACTTGGTTATAGCTTGTCTAGCTCACTTTTGATTTGGTGTGGTCTGGCAAGATCAGAACATTTTATTGGCTAACTAGCTTGATCTAACATCAACCGATAAGAACAATGTTGCACTCGGTCTTAACCCCTTATCACTGGTAAGAACTTCCCCCAATTTCTTCTCTGGTATTCCCCAATTTTACTAAGACCTTCTTGGCTTATTGCTACATTCCCTTAGTAACCTAATTCTTCTCTGACATGACATGATTTACCCTTCAATATCATGTCTAGGACTTGGGCTCTAGAACTGTTATTTGTGGCCTAAATAAGCTACTGCTATGGTTGCCTTTTAGTTTGCGAATAGCTATAATTCAAAAGAAGTTATCTTTTAATCTTTACCCCATAGATGTTGATGCATTTTACTGAAAGGACAGATTATTATACTTGACCTTAGCTAACCCATTCGGGTACTTGCGCATTTGAGGCATCTGGTTAAAGTTTGTAAGCATATATGGTGTATATATATAAGTTCTTTAGATAACCGATAAGGGCTGATACTAATTTGGTCTTGATTCCGTTTGAGTGGTAGTGATATATATACATGTTTGCTTGCTCAGATTGTTAAGAACAGATACTGCATGATCTAGTTGTTTTCTTCTGTTTTCCCCTATGTATGTATATATACACATATCAGCTTATTTGCTGGTAGGAGCAGATTCTTAGCTTGGTTTTAGTTGTCCTTTGCCCTCTTTCTTATGCATAAACCCATATCAGTTTATTAACTGAAAGAACAAGGTGCTAGCTTGATGTTAGCCTTTATTCTGGGATGATTTACTTATTTGAGGAAAAGGTTAGAGAAAGGTATAATTTGGATAAGAAGCAGATACTACTTATGTTGTCTACTTGCTGCCTGGTCATGTGTGCGTGATGACACACTCTTCCTGAGAGAAGAACTTGAGAATGGTATATGGAATCTGATAAGAATAGATTACTCTACCCATTGCTGCCTAAATGAAAAACCCAATGATGATCTTTAGCTGAGAGTTTTGTTCGAGACATTTATGGTGCCAAATGATAAGAACAGATGCTACCAAGGTCTCCTACAACCTTCTGTGATGCGAAATGGATTCTAAGGGTCCCTTATTTCCTTATATCTAGCTGGCATTCATGTGTATATGTAGCTATGATGATTTTGGATAGGGTTTTTACCTTGTATTAACTTGGATGAAGTGAGCTAGCCTCCTTGGTCCAATGGACTTGCTCCTGATCCTGTTGGCAGGTTTTGTCCCTCTTTTTCCTTGGCTGATCCTCCTCCTCCTCAGCTGGTGCTTTTGCTGCTCCTCTTGTTCTTGCTGGGCTACCACCAGTGGTCAAAAGCAAAACTGGGGCTACTACTATGCTGCTACTATCGCTACTGCACTCCACACTGGCTACCTCTCCTCTATTTCGGCAGGCCTTTCCAGAGCTCTTTAGTTTGGCTGGCCACCTCCTAGCTGCTGGAATGCCTGACTTGGTGGTGACTACTACTATTGCTAGCCTTGTTTGGTTGCCTTACTACTACTTCTATACTAGTCCTATTCGGCTGCCCTGGGTACTATCTCTACCAAGATTTCCTAGGCTTCTCCGGTGAGGCCTCTCTTGCCACCTCATGCTGCCTTGGTTGCTACGTGGCTGATGGCATGAGCTTGCCTTGCTACTACGTGGCTATTCACCTTGAGTTACTCGGCTGCACTAGCACTTTTCAGTTGCCCTCTTGATTGAAGATTTTGACTATGGTCAAGAGCGTGGGCTGATGGATATTTCCTTGAGGGATTGCTGCCTTGTCCAAAATGTCGGTTTGATCAAATTGGGACAAACTGATTGGATAATTTTCATGGAGTGGCTGCCTCATCTCAACTTTTGCTTTGTAAAAATAATTTCTTTTTTAAAAAAACCTTGGAGGCAATTTAGTCTTAGGGAAAATAAAATTATTTTATTCCTCTCACCTCTTTTCTTCCTAAATACAATATTAGATTTGTCCAACGAGGGTCTTAGTCACGTGGCCCTCGGACAATTTTAAAAATAAAATTGTTTTTCAAAACTATTCTTGAAACTAAAACTATTTAGGTCATCGGCATGATTTTGCCCCCCGCAGCTAACCCTGTGGATGTCGGCGGAATTGTGCCGGTAAGACCATACTTATTTCAAAAACAATGTTTTTTTTTCAAAACCATTTGCCTCCTACAGAAATCTGCGAGGTCCTAACGGTCTCAAGTTGCTATACTCGGTGGCCTCGGACTTCGCAAATATTTCCGAAGATCGCCTCCCCCAACATCTGGTGTTCCTCTATAGCTCGAAGCTCAAAGGTTAGGTTAGGTTTAGGCATTTGTATAGGTAGATTAAAGTTACCCATGTAATTTTATTTTTTCATTTTCTTTTATTCTTGTAACAATGTTGTATTCAAACATTTGTATTACATTCTTAATTAATAAAGTTCTCGTTTCATTGTATATACACATGTGCATGAAATATTTACGATGGATGCTATGCATATGATGAATGCACAACACAACTTCCCCCCTCTCTCGCTCTACTCTAGATATTCCTCGGTAGATTCGGGTCAACTCAGCAACGCGAGTTGACCTGACCTTCACCTTACGCCTCTTGCGACTACCCCGAAACTAGGGTCCTCACAGGCACCTACATAAAAGAGGAGGCTAAGTCCTAGTCTCTTGCAGGTGCCAAGTCCTTGGCGACTTTGCGGTTCATTAACCACACTTATGTTTTCTTTTTTTGCCTTTTGGACTTGTAAGTATGTCCTAAACTCGCTTCTTTATCAATATAATTGATGTGGGAGCGTCTATGAATGATAGCATTCATCTTGCCTCTTTATGTTAAAAAGGAGTATGCTTCGTGGATGTTTATCAGGTGAATTTAATCCTAAATGAGTATGATAAATTATTTAATGAGAATTTTATACTACCTAAATCGTCTGTTGAGTGAGAATGATATTGTCAAAAGTGAGCTGTGTGATCCCACCATATGTGAGGATGAGAGCATACACCTTGAGAGTATGAGAGAAATATCAGAAAAATCGAAAGTAGTAGTTGATATCACATGTGAGGATATCTCTACTATATACTCATCTCTACTTCTGGTGTTGTTTCTTGTAATATGCAGGTTACTCCCTCTTTCTAAAAATATAAGATCTACATGTATCTCAATATTTACAAATAGACTTATAATATTTTGGTTATATGACACAAAGTGATATTGTTGGAAAGTACTTTCAAAAAAGAATCTAACAATATCATTTTGTGTCATATGACCAAAATATTATAGGTCTATTTGTAAATCTTGAGATACACGCGGACCTTATATTTTTGGAAAGAGGGAGTACTTTTGAAGAATCATGAGATACCCACATCATCTGAGAAGGACAACAATGAACATGATACTAATCCCATGCTACATCGAGAAATGGAAAAAAATTTCTTGTCATGGCTTTTCTTGAAAAAAGAGAGGATGATGTGAATATGATCATGAGTATTAGTAGTCATCATGCTTACCAGACTGAGAACGGTAAATTTAAAGAGAGGATGGCGTGGGAGCATCTATAAATCTTAGCACTTATCTTGTCTCTCTATGTTGAGAAGAAGTATTAAGCTTTATGAATATTTATGGTGACTTTAATCCTAAACAAGTATAATAAATTGTTTAATGAGAATTTTATATTATTCATTTTTAAGTACAAGGACGAGCGCATTGAGGACATGTCGCTGCCAGAGATCCATATGCGCCTATCTCTAGCGTGGCGCACTACTGCCTTGTCATATCTGGCGCGCTGCTGCCGGACTATTACACCAATGCACCTACGACAGCTAACACGAGAGGCCCCGCTGCTCGCCGCCCTACGCTACACGCGCGCGAGACGGAGGGAGGGAGCCGTGGACGCACGCGCACCCGCAGTCTACGTCAATTCAGCTACAGGCCTGAACGGGCTGCCACACGGAGAGTCCACTACGACACCAGGGCCCTGCACATGAGTCAAGAAGGAAGACATGCAAATAAAGAAGAAAGCAACCTGATTAATAGGAAAGAGATGACCTGCGTGCATGCCTATTTCTAGCCGAGTCGGTTGTAGTTAAATTAGGAAATACGAGTAGATTATTTAGGAAAATTGATATAACTCTACACTGATTTGGTTTGCTAGAGTGCATCTATAGGCTACACCAACATGCCTGGTTAGCCTATATATATTTATACGAGAAATCTTAAAACAAAACATGTTAGTTTCAGTTTTAATTAGGGACGTGTTTCTGCATCGTCAAATGAAGCAAGGAGGGTGAGATTCGATATGTACGAGACTAGCAAGCCTATAGTGCATGTCTGTTTTTCAGATAACATAAAAACAGAGTTGGTGATGTCAACTGTATCAGTGCTAAATATAAGAATTTAAAATACTTTGTAGCTCAAACTGTTTACCTGATTCACTATTCATTCACCATTCAATTCGTAGCACCCTATTAGTGGCTCCGGCTGGCGTTTGGTACGGGTACAACGGGGATTTTCGCAAATATTCCTCTGGATTTCTGATTTTCAGCCACGTCAGCCCTCACATCGACGCCATCCTCGTCAGCACGTAGGTGCTTTGTAATGTTTACGTATGGGTAGCACGACTGTTTCATCAGTGAACACGTAAACGCCACTACGAGAATTGTGCCAACTCTCCGAGTCGCAGAACCGATTCCGTCTCGACCTCGAGCCCGATTCGGTCCATGTTTCCCCATTGGCGCCAACCATCCCCATCTATATAAGCAGTAAGCACACATCACCAACTACATATTCCACGTGAGTTTCAGTAGCATTGCAAGTTAAGTTTGTACGCGAGTTCCTGAGTTCCTGACTCGATTCGGTGATCAATGGCGTCGCAGCCTCTGAGCCTGTGCTCCCTGCCGTGGAAGCGACCCAGTCTCGCCGCTCCCGCGGGCAACGTCGGTGACCTCCTCCCCACGTCCATGCCCCTCTGCCGCCTCCATGGCGTCTGCCAGGGGTGGCGGTCCATGCTCTCCGACCCGCTCTTCCTCGCCGCCCACGCGTCCTGCTGCCACGCGGACTCCCTCCTCGTCGTCGCCGTCCGCCACGCTGGCGATCACGAAAGAGTCGACGTCCACCTCGTGGACGTGTCCACCGGCGCCATTGTCAGGTGCATGGACGGGCTGAGGAGAGGCATCCAACATCTCTACACGGGCGGCGGGCTGCTCTGCTTCGTGGGTGCAAGGGACGGAGCAGTCCACGTGCTCGACCCGGCCACTGGTGCCACGACCGACCATCCGGGTCACACGATGGAACACGGACGTCGCAGTTGCACCAACCAGTCATACTCGTTTGGGCAGGTCCCCGCCACGGGAGAGTACAAGGTGCTCCGCATCACCGACGTCAGAGGCGAGCAGTCGTGCAAGGTCTTCACCATCGGTTGCCACCACAGCCACGATCAGCGCTGGAGGCCAACGCAGAGCCCTCCGCTGCCCGTCGAGTCGATCCCCCGGCGCAGGGTGGTCGTCCACGGCGTCGCCTACTTCTTGCCCTCCCACCAGAACGGACGCTACGACACTAGGTGTGATAGCATCGTCGCATTTGACCTCGAGACGGAGGAGTGGAGGCCGACTCCTGTCGGTTTTTGGATCCGGCAATATTGAATATAGGGTAGCGTGAGCACAGTAGATCTAGATGGGTGCACACGGGAGACAAAGTTTAGGCATGTTCAGGCCCTCAAGAAGAGGTAATACCCTACGTCCTGTGTTTGGTGACTGGTATTGCTTGTATCCCGAGTGCCGCAAGACCTCGAGAATAGTTCTCTAGGTTGCTAGGGCTACGTGTGTATGAGAATATGAGAGCTTACAAGTCTACGTGAGAGCGTATCTGACAACCTCCCGATCGGAGGGCCCCTACCCAACCTTATATAGGCGACCGGGGTAGGGTTACAAGAGTCCGGATCGGTTTATAGATTGACTTTCTAGTTATTACAACTGAATCCGGGGTTGCCGGGTAAGTACTTATCCCTGTCTTGTACTCCAAGTTGATGAGGCGCCCCCGTGTAGAAGTCGGACTCTGAGTAGTCGGCCCGACCCATCCTGTGTCCGGAGGGCCGGCTTTGTCCTTCTTGACGATACCCGGGTGCTATGCTATCGTTAGTAGCCCCCGAGTCCTTCACGATCTGGCTGCAGTTTGTCATGGTAACACCCAAGCCGAGTGCCTTTGCCTTCTTCCTTTTTTCCGAGTAGCATCTGCTTGGGTGCGCCTTTTTGTTGCCTGCAGGAAGATTATGAGGGACTCATAGAACTCCTGCAGAGTATAGATAATAAGCCGAGTAACATTCACCCGTAGGGCAGGAATATCATGGCAGATGAGCTAATAACGGGTAAGTCTTGGTGGTATCCGGTCATTTCCAGTGGATGGATACCGGCTGATAGCCCAGCGGGAGACATACCATGAATCCCGACTGAATTTCCGAGTGGCATCTGGCTTCCCGAGTGGCCCAGGTCCAGCTAGTGTCCCTCTAGGGGAACGCCCTCGAAATTCGCATCGGAACCAGAACACAAGCTGTAGCGCTTCGGTCCCGAGTGGCGGAGCCTAAGGCCCGGACGTTCCACTGAATCTGGAAATTCCGCACCCCGGAGATTCCAGGGTAAAATCTCCGGAATTTCCGGGTGGAGAAACCGGTGGCTCCGAGTTACTCGGTGTCCGACTAGAGGCCTGCTGAAGGCGCACCATAACTGCCCTTCACTCGGGTGTATTCAAGTGATTACGTTCCCATGGGGGCCAACCACCGAAACCCGTCAAAACTGTAACGTTCAGTTCCGAGTTACTCGGCAACCGACTAATGACCCGTTAAAGGTGCGTTACAATCGCTCTTTATATGGAGTGTATTCAAACGGCCGCTATCCCTGGAAGGCTAACTGTTGAAACCCCGATCACGCAGAATCCGGAAACGGAAACTTTCATGCTGTTGAAGCGGCTGAGTCGCGCGGTGAAGGCGGAGGAGTTATGCAGCGGAAACGGGGGGATTTATCCCGCGGGGGTGGAAAATTCGCACCCGCCAGGCTGTCTCTTCTTTAAAACCCAGTCTGTTCACACCAGTTTCCCTTTCACGCTTTGTCTCCTCTGCGCCCAAAACCTTTCGTCTTCCCGCTATACTGAGCTGAGAGCGCCGCCGGACAGCAGACCTAAATCGTCGTCAATCCCGCATCCATCTCGCCACTGTTTAGATTCCACCTCGTCGCCGTTTTGCGCATCTGCCTCCCCATCCTAGCCGGCCGAATCCAAATCAAGAATCTACAGAAACCCTAGATTCGATCCGCCGCCGCTGAATGCCCACCTCCATCAGGGAAGTGGATTTGCTTGAAGAGGAGGAGGACGCGGTGGTGTGGGCATCACTCAGCGAGAGCATCTCCCCCGCTGGTTCAATGGCACCCTGGTCCAAGTCCACCTTGGTGGAGGCGGGAGTGCTTCCGCCGAGGGAGCTGATCGAATGGCATCCCGCCGCCGGAGAGGAAGTCCCCACTCCGAATACCGGCGAGCTCGTCGTCCACACCTCCTTCTTCCACCGTGGCCTCTCTATCCCGGTGCACCCTTTTTTGCGCAGACTCTTATACTTTTATGGGCTGGAGCTGCACAACCTCAACCCCAACGGGATGCTCCATGTGGCGTGCTTCATCATGCTCTGCGAGTGCTTCCTCGGGATCGACCTGCACTTCGTGCTATGGAAACAACTGTTCATCGTCAAGCCTCAGCCGAGCAAGAGCAGTCCGGCTGTTGTTGGGGGGCGCCAGATTTCAGCTGAGGCCGAGGGCCGTCAAGTATTACCTCGAGCTGCCGTTTCAGACTTCCAACAAAGGATGGCACTCGGACTAGTTTTACTGCAGCAAACCCGAGCCCTCGCTCCTAGAGTTTGTGAGTCAGCCTCTCGAGATCAGGTCGAGTTAGACGGAGCTTCCGCAAGAATGGGAGCAGCCTACGATCGAGGTTCTTATGGTCCATCTCTCCCAAGTGCTTCAGTTGGGAGTCACTGGGGTCGGTGTTGTAGCAACCTTCATCAAGCGCCGAGTCCAGCCTGCGAAGCTCAGGGTCCGTTCGATGTATGAGTACATCGACCATCAAGATGTGACCCGGGAGTCAACCGACAAACTCACGGAGGAGGAGGTCAAGCGCCGGGTCGGGAGGCTGATGGCCCAGGGGACAGACCTGGATACTTCCAGGCACCCGACGCCTTATAGCCTCGCCAAATCTCCGAATCAGGTGACCAGCCCATCCTCCAACTTCGTCGTTTGTAGTCTATGCTTCAAGCGAGTCATACTCGGTCTTCGTCTGTGCACCCCGATCTCGCAGGATCTATTCGGATTCAGTTCTTCAGCCCCCCTTCCGGAGAAGGAGATCTGGAACCAGCCCCAATACGCCGACATCCCCAGCAGTTGGCAGCCGCCGCAGGAAAGCGCCCGACCGTCGTCCGCTGGTGCTGGGTCGTCAAGGGGAGGTGCATCTGCGACGGAGGAGCCCAGCGCTCCTCTGCCGGTTGTAACAGCGGCTCTTGAGGAGGAAACCCAGGAAGATGAAGACGATGTCCCCCTTTGTGTACATAGGAGAAGGAGGATAGCCACCGACGCCGCCCCGGGGGGACAGGATGGCTCCTCTGCCCAACCTGCTCCGATGGCGCCAGCCGCCATCACCGAGGAGACTCCTCGGGCGGTTGAGGATGAAGTCCCCCCCAATCGGGGGGAAGAGGACTGCCGATGCCGCCTTCGGGGGGCAGAGCGGTTCTCCGACATCGCCGACTCCACCGGCTGCCGCACCGAGGCGGCGGGCCCTGGGGCCCAAGAAGCGTGTCCCCGTTCCTCGATCCACCAAGTAAGCCACCGAGTGAACATCTCCTGCCTGTTTTGTCTTCATAATGGAGAAAACTAACGAACTGGATGCTTCTGTAGGTCAAGGAGAATGGGAGATATTCCAAAGGACTCGTCGAGTACCCCGGGGTCCGGTCAAGGGGGGAGCCCGTCGGGACCAGATGCCAGGCTCTCGTCTCCTCCAAGACCTTCTTCGCCGCCGCCTTCCCCTCAGCGAAGCGGTGCGCCACCGACCTCGTTGCCTGTTCCTCGGCCAGAGGAGCTCGATGCCGAAGCGCAGGCTCCTGCTGTGGCAGAGCGGGCAGAGCCGAGCCAGGCGCCGACCACCCCGCCTGACCGCCGGGGGAACTTGGTGCTGTCAGTGGAGGAGGTGGACATTGGGCGCGTGCCACCTCCGCCGCCGAGCTTCCACCTGGCCCTCCAACCTCTACGGGTCCGGCAAACGGGCCCCTCGAGGCCGAGCGCGGTCCTCCGGGAGATCAACGATGTCCAGGAGGCGGGAGAGTGGGAGGAGGTGTGGAACACCGCCACCCAGATCGGAGAGCAGCTTCCGATGCTGCTGAAGGCTGCCCGGGAGAGCGCCAACCTGGTCAACGGGAAGATCCTGCCGTTGATGCAGGTACGTATCTTGCCGTTGTTTGTTTTTTCTTCTCTTGCGCTATGAACGCGCGTATAGCACGCCCACTGGGGTATAGCCCCCGAGCCTTCGGCTGACTGGAGTAGTCGGGCGAAGGTTCGTCGTTTATTCTGTAGATTTCACTCTGGGGGCATGATCAGTGCACCCAGCGGGCGTACCCCCGAGCCTTCGGCTGACTAGGATAGTCGAGCGGAGGGTCTTTGTTTATTCTGTAGATTTCACTCTGGGGGCACGATCAGTGCACCCAGAGGGTATAGCCCCCGAGCCTTCAGCTCACTAGGATAGTCAGGCGGAGGGTCTTGACGATTTTTCCCGAGTGGCTAACTTCCTTTGATATTTCTTGAAGAATTTAACCAAACGGTCTAGGGATAAGACCGAGTTCCTCCAGGAGCAACTCCCTGCCTTCGACCGACTTGGCCAGCGCAAGGTCGAGTGGGACAACTTGAAGGGGACCCTCCAGGCGGCGCAGGAAATAGCCCGCGCGCGAGGGGTTGAGATTGCAGCCCTGAGGAGGGGCATCTCCCAGGAGGCCGTCCGGGCTCAAGGTAAGTGTAAGTCATGTGAGGACTTGACAATATTTGTGATGAATATTTTGCCATCTTATGTGGAGTTGACTCTTTTGGTTGCATGAATTCGTGGTTTGAATTATTTGCAATGTGATTGATTGTTTGAGTTTCTCAATTTGTCTCAAGGAAAAATTGAGTGGATAAAGAATTTTTCTCGGCTGACTTGGGTCAAGTGGAAAACTTGTGCTCGCAACGCTTTGCTTGGTCTATTGTGTGCAGGTGCGAGTTGGGTGCGGCGATGGTTCGGCCATATGGACCGGCATGATAGCTTGGAGGGCTGAGATGCGGTCAAGGAGGTGGCGACGACATCGTGCGGCTTAAAAGCATGTACGCGGATGACAAGAAAGCGGGTGGAGACGAGACGTGAAGACCAAGTCAGTGCGAGGGGCGTTTTGGGTAAAAACGCGGAAACCACCAAAGCTCAACCAAGAAACTGCGGCGGCGGCCGGAAGCGGTTTAGGGTTGGTAGCTTAGGGTGGAAGGAAAATCGAGAGGTGGCCAAGCTATTTAGACGCTTTGGGATGCGTGCTAGGTAGTTAGGCCCATGAGGGCATGAGGCCCAAGAGTGGAAGAGGGGGTTTGTCCCTCCCCACTATAAATAGATGATGAGGGTTTTCTTAACCCTTTTGATTAGCTGTTGAGAGCTGCACTTGATGAAGTGCTTTGCCTAGATGAGATGCTTGTAAACCCAAGAAGAAACCCACGAAAATTCAATACAAAAAGATTTCCTCAATCCCTATGTGTTCTTGAGTCACTCTCTCTTTGAAGCTTTTGGGTTTTTGTTTTCTTGCTTTTCTTATGGATTGATCTGTGGTATGGCAAGTAAGTGATGGGGATATCATCTCTATACTGATCTCATCCAAGCATACCTAAGGATTCAACCTTTCCCTCCTCTATTTTCGAGTTTTCCTTGAGAAAAGAGCAAGAAAAGTGATTTTCGTGATTGATCTTGTAGAGGGGTTAATTCTAAGGTTTGGTGCTTGGAATAGGTTGCTGGGACATGTGAGATGACACTATATTGATTTGAGATCAAAATTCCTCACGAGCTTCCTTTTCCCCTGAGTTTTCACTTTCTCTCATTTCTTGGGCTGATTGGAGGAAATTGGATAAAGGTCTTGATTTGAGGAGTTCTTATGGAGATCAGCACTTGATTTAGACTCACAAGACCCACCTACATCTCCCTGTGAAATTTGGTTGAATTTGGTTGGGTAGATTTTAAATTGGCTCAAAAGTTGGAACGAAATTTCTGTTCTGGAATCTAGACAAATCTGCCCTGTCAGCTGAGTCACTCAACTGAGTCACCCAGCTGAAACTCAGCTGAGTCACCCAGCTGAAACTCAGCTGAGACACTCAGCTGAGTCACCCAGCTGAGTCACCCAGCTGAAACTCAGCTGAGACACCCAGCTGAGTCACCCAGCTGAGACTCAGGTGGGTGACTCAGTTGCTGCTTCGGACATGCACTGTTTTGGTCATAACTTTTGCATCCGGACTCCGTTTTCAGTGATCTTGTACTCGTTTTAAAGCTAACGACAAGCTCCATGTCGTCAATAACTTTCTAGGTGTTTTCCGCTGCATCTTCTTTGTCATTTACAGTAGTACCTCAATTGCTATCTGTACTTGAATTTGAAGAAAAATTTGTATCCGACATTCACCCCCCCTCTGTCGGGAAGCCACCGATCCTACAGGAAGAATATCTTCGAAGAAAAAGCTGCCAAGCAGGCCCCTGCCAGATCCAAGAAACCATCTGCTTCAACTCTTGAAGAAGTCAAGAAAAGGAAGGAGGGCCTTCCAGTCCATTCCTTAGAAGGAGCAATCTCCTCGTCCTCAAAATGAGAGGAAAGTAGTTGCCAAAGTGAGAGAGAGCAGAACTCGAACTCCTCAAAAATCTTCAGCTCCCAAGCCAACTGCACCTCCTGCAGCTTCTTCAGATACAGACATTGGAGATGATATCCCAATAGGGCTCAGGGCTACTCTAAGGATGAAGAAGACTGAAGAAGAATGGGAAGCAGCCAAGGCACAGAAAGTTGCCAAAGAATTAGAAGCCAAAGAAAGAGAAGCTAAATGAGCTCAAGCTGGCACAGTGGCAGTTGTTGGAAATATGCCCTAGAGGTAATAAATAAAGTTGTTATTTGTCATACTTCAAGTTCATGATAAAGTTTATTCTCCATGCTATAATTGTATTAATTGGAAACATTATTACTTGTGTGGTTATATAAACAACACCGTGTCCCTAGTGATCCTCTAACACTAGCTTGTTGATTAATTGATGGTTAAGGTTTCCTAACCATGAACATGAGTTATTAATTAATAACAAGATCATATCATTAGGAGAATGATGTGATGGATAGACCCAAGTTGAGCGTAGCAATTTGATCGTGTCACTAAGTTTTATTTGCTTCAACTATCATATGTTAAATGTTCTAGTCCTTCGACCATGAGATAATGCCACTCCCTAGTACCGGAAGAATGCTTTGAGGGCATCAACCATCACGCCGTAACAGGGTGATCATAAAGGTGTCTTTCAGGTATCTCGGAAAGTACTTGTTGGGTTGCATGTATCAAGAGTGGGATTTGTCCATCCACGTGACGGAGAGATATTCTCTGGGCCCACTCGGTAATGCACATTCGATATCGCTTGCAAGCAAGGGACTAAGGAGTTAGTCACAGAGGATGTTGTATTACGGAACGAGTAAAGAGTACTTACCAGGAAACGAGATTGAACTAGGTATGGTGATACCGACGATCAAATCTCGGGCAAGTAAAATATCGTGAGACAAAGGAATGGAACATTCGACATCGTGGTTCAACCGATAAATGATATTCGTTGAATATGTGGGAATCAATATGGACATCCATGGTCCCGCTATTGATTATTGATCGGAGAGGTGTCTCGATCATGTCCGCATATTCCCGAACCCGTAGGGTCACACTCAAGGTTCGTTGATGCTAGGGTAGAGAATGAGATATTAATATGGTGAGACCGAAATTTTGTTCGGAGTCTCGGATGGGATCCAGGACGTCACGAGGAGCTCCGGAATGGTCCGGAGATACAATTTCATATATGGGAAAGTATTTTAGGGTTTCGGAAAGGTTCGGGATTTTTCCGGCAGAGTTTCGGAGAAGTTCTAGAAGGTTCCGGAGGGTTCTAGAGTAGGGCCCACTTATCCCGGAGGGGTCCACATGGACCAAGGGTACTACATGAACAGTACACACGTGAATAGTATCGCGTGAACAGTAACCGCCCTTCCTAGATGGATAAGATCGATATCCCTTAAAAATAGGAGATAAAGGAAAAAGGGGGAACTTGGGAGGCAAGTTACTGTTCACGTGAATAGTGTCGCATGAACAGTAACCCCCCTTCCTAGATGGATAAGATCGATATCCCTTAAAAATAGGAGATAAGATAAAGGAAAAAAGGGGAACTTGGGAGGCAAGTTACTGTTCACGTACTGTTCACGTGAACAGTACCGAGCCTATATAAAGGGGGGAGGGCTGGGCGCACCCCCCCTTGAACCCTAGCCGCCAGCCCCTCCCTCTCTCCCATCTACTCCTCTCCCGCAGCTGCTTAGGCGAAGCCCTGCAGAAATTTCTCCACCACATCCACCACCACACCGTCGTGCTGCTGGAGATCTCATCTACCTCTCCACCTCACCTTGCTGGATCAAGAAGGAGGAGACGTCATCGAGCCGTACGTGTGCACATCTCGGAGGTGCCGCTCGTTGCGGTGCTTGATCGGATTGGAACACGAGAAGATCCCTCTCGCGGCTGGGAGGTATAACCTAGCTGCGGGAGGCTGCGGGCTTCATCGACAACGGTCAAATTCTCCGCTGCGTTGACGTGTTCGTCGAGGGTATGTAAATATGATCTGTCTCTCGTTGCAAGCTTCTTCTAGATTGGATCTTGGTTTTCTAGATTGGATCTAGGTTTTCGTTTGCATCTTGTAAGAAATTTTTTATTTTCTATGCTACGAATCCCATCAGCAGTTATCACCCCTAAAGAAATGGCCAGGAAAAAAGCTCTAGCCCAAGAGAGACTAGAGATTTATGCTGATGCTAGAAGAAGTAAAGCTCAATTAGAAGCTTTCAAAAGAGAAAAAGAAAGAAGAGAAGCTGAATTGAAGAAACTCAAAGCTACAAGAGGAAAGAGCAAAGAGAGTTTTGCAAGGTTTAAGGCTCACATGGCAGAGCAGGCTGCTGAATAAGAAAAAGGCCAAAAATTGGCTAGGGCTGCAGTACTTGCTGGTGTTAGAAAGAAGAAAATAGACAAGAAGGCTGCTGCTCTAAGAAAGGACATGGATCCTCAGCTTCAAGCAATTGTGCTCAAGGAGCCTCAACTATCAATTTCCTCACATCCAAGAGCTGCTAGCTCTCCTGCGAGGACTCCTACTCCAACAAGTCCAGCTGCTCAGGTTGAAGAACCTGTAGCTCAGAATGAGCCACAGGCTAAAGCTCAAGAAGAGCAAATTGAAGAAAGCTCAAAGGTTCCTGAAGCAACATCAGCTGATATACCTATTGAGGAGCCTACCACACAGCCTGAAGAACAGACTGCAGAACCATCAGTTCAAGCTGAACAACAGGCTGAAGAACAACCAGCTCAGCTTGAAGAAATAACTGAACAACCAGCAGCTAAGCTTGAAGAAAGCTCTTAAGCCCCTGAGGCTCAAGCAGAGAGTTTGCCTGCTGAAGAACCAGCACCAGAACATGCTGAAGCACCAACAGAAGAGGTTGTTGGAGAACATGCTACTGCAACTAAAGTTGTTGCTAAGAGCAGGACCCTATTCCTCAATATGAGAGGAGGAATAGAAAACAAGTTGTATCTCCAAAACAATCTGCTCCTGTTGAGAAAAAGAAGAAAGTTGCTGAAAAGCAGAAGGCTGACAAGTTGCCACCTCGACCTAGTCAGAGAACCAGGTCAGATTTGAAGAAAGCCAGAATTCATGAGGATGAAGAGGACACGAGATAAGGGAGCAACAAAATATGGAAAACAATGCCACCTTAGTGGTGCTTGCCCTACTCAGATGATCCCCAGACAAGGCAGAAGGCCTCAACCAGTCGTTGAATACAATAAAATGGCTAATGAAGAATTGAGGGAGATAAGGTGGGACTTCAATCCATATGAGTATGCCAGAGATGCTTCAGATCCAAAGTTCTGGGCTAGAACTCAACAAGATTTCTACCAGACTACTCTCTTCAAGAAGAACAGAATCTTCAAGCATCAATACTTTGACCTAGCCTACCTTCAGAAGCACAGATATTTTGCACCTGTCCTGGATGCCTTCAGACAAGTTGGCATTGAAGAATTCATAACCTTCAGGCAGGATTGGAATGAAGAAATCATCCTTCAGTTCTATGCTACACTTTATATCTCCGGCAGTGAGAATCACTCAAATACCTGGAAGCTGGAGTGGATGACAGGGCACTCAAAATATGAGCATCTTTTGAAGAATTTGTTGCTAGAACAGGCCCTGGCATGGACATTAACTCTGAAGATGTCAAAATTCATGACGAAGATATTCTGCCTAAGGAAGGGTTAACACCATGGTATCCTGAAGACAGAGAATATGTGCTTGGCAAGACAGCTGAACTCTCTTATGCTGCCAGGACTGTTCTCAAGATTCTGAGGAAGACTCTTGCTCCGAAGAAAGGCAACCAAGATGAAATATATCATAGAGCAAGGACCTTCTTCTGAAGATCATGACTCATGTCCCCTTCAATCTAGCAGATTTCTTCGGACACTTCATGTCAGAGGGTATTACAGATCACATCAAGCAGCTGCCCTATGCACCATATTTGACGAAATTTCTTCTAAACAAAACTGAGATTGCTTTGCACTATGACTCCACTCACACCAAGTTCACACCTTCTTTGTACGAAGATCTGGTGAAGAAAGCAGCTCTAGTTAAGGGCAAAGGCAAAGAACTTGTTGTTCCCTCCCCTCCTCCCTAGCCCTCTGCACCTCAGGCTGGCAAAGAAAGAGCGCCGATGGCTAGTGATGATCCTCACTTCTATCATTCTGAAAGCCAACCCCAATCGCCTAAAATACAAAAGCCTGAAGAACCCTCCAAGATTGATCAGATTCTTCAGGAATTACATCAAATGAGAAAAGAATAAAAGCTAGTCAGGTATGATCTCAATGCTCTATACAACATGGCCTTGGTATCTCACACAGCTGACAGGAAAGTTCTTAGGAGATCTCAGGTACTCCTAAAGAAACACTATTCTAAAGAAGAATTAGCAGCACAAGGTCTCAAAGAAACCTATCCTTGGTGTGCTCATCCACTTTCTTCAGTACATTACAGAGTCACCCTAAGTGCATCCATTTCCACTGTTCAACCTGAAGACACTGCCACATCACCTTCTCAGGCCCCAGCACAAGCCTCAGCTCCAGCTCCTCAAGCCTCCCCTCATGTCTCAGCATCTGGTGCTCCTCCCTCTTCTTAAGCCTTTTTGGATCATTGATGCCAAAGGGGGAGAGATTAAAAAGGGAGAGAAGTTTTGTTGAAGATCAGAGGAAGAAAACATCAGAAGATCTTCAGGAATGCAAATCTTGCTTTTTATTTGATAATTCTTGTATTGGTTTGTAAACTCTATTTGGTGATCTTGTGTGGTTGATACTTTTCTTAAACATGCTTTGCTAAATTGTTTATCTTATATGCATGTCTATATCTTCAGATCACCTCTTATGCATTGCTTTACTAATGTTCATCTTATACAATACATCCCCACGGGTTCCAAGATGTAAGGGGAGCTCTTCAAAATTCCTCAAAATGCGCACTTGCATTCAAAACTATTTTTTAAATAGTGCACATATTTAGGGGAGCCATCTCTACATCATGGAACTCAAAATATAAACTTTTTATATCCAATTCGAAGCTTTAATCGTGTTGTCATCAATCACCAAAAAGGAGGAGATTGAAAGTGCATCTAGTGCCCCCTAGTGGGTTTTGATGATTAATGACAAACGATTAAGGGACTAACAGTTTACTAAGTGTATACAGGTGTATAGTCCCCAAGTAATTGGTTTAACCAGTGGATGTCGACCCCTAAAAAGTTGATGATGAAGAAAGGCTTGGACCTAGAAGATTAGTGAAGATTTTCTAGTGTTTTATATGATCAAAGATCATTTGAGTCTATAGGACAAGCCGCCTATTAAGAGGGGTTAGATATCTAAGCTATAGGAAGGATCTTCTTAAGTGCTCAGTCAAAATCTCAGAAGAAATCCTTTGAAATCTCTTTTGAGACACAGATTGTGATTCTCGGTAATACCAGTTTGAAGAATCTGATGAACCGAGATTGGCCTCTGCTGCAAGGTTGAGGACTTAGTCGTCTCAAGCCTTGAAGAGCTTCAATTGCGGTATGATCGGTCTTCAAGCCGGTGCTGCCGAGAATGGCCTCTGTGTCAGAGAGTTAGGGAACCCTGCCGTTTAGGGTTTGCCCTAGTCTCGTATTTCAGAAACCGGTTCGTTCGCTTTTGAGGACCGGTGCTTCCGGAATATGCTTATGTTCTCTTAGACTAAGTCCCAGTCTATTTTGTCTTCGGTACTTCCAGTTTCGTTTTCGGTTGTACCGAGAATCAGTTCTAGACTTAGGTCATCTGTTGCCCTAGACTAAGTCCTATTCGCTTTGTCTTCGGTTCTTCCGGTTTTGTTTTCGGTTGTACCGAGAATCTGTTCTGGACTTAGATCTTATGTGTTGCTCTAGACTAAGTCCCATTCATTATGTCTTCGGTTCTACCGGTTTCGTGTCCGGTGGTACCGAGAATCCTTTCTGGACTTAGATCTATTTGAGAAGCGGTGTTACCGAGTTTATTTTCAGTATGACCGAATTTCTTTTCTGCGGGAGAAGAACTGGTCTACTTTCAAATCTCGGTTCAACCGATCTTCAAGTCGGCACTGCCGAGAATCATTTCTAGAAATTAATCTGCGGAATAAAATCTTCAATCCCAGTGTGACCGTGTTCCTTCCGGAACTATCGACTTTGAGTTGAAGACTTTCACTGTGCATCTGAGTTCCTCAGATCACACCGTTGGTTTGAATCCCGGTGCTTCCGGTTTTGTATTCCGGTTGTGCCTATCTTTGAGTCCAACGACTCTTTTCTGAGCAGAGGCTATAAATGGTCCCCGACCCCCTGCTGGCTCAGTAGAACACTTTGCGCAAAAAGACATTCTCTTCACTGTGTGTTTCCTTTCCTCTTGACTCCTTGAGATCTACTTTGAGAGAGGAAAGCCTTTGAGAGATCTGAGACTTGGATTGAGCTTTCAAGCAAGAGCTTCTTCAAGCCTAGAGTTCAAACTTGTTATTCTTGGAGATTTGGCATCTCCTAGCCGGCTAGGCATCGTGGAAGAGCTCCAACTTGTGGATTCGCCTCCAACAGTTTGTGAAGGTTCGGGGATCACCTCAAGATCCACCACGAGTGATTGAGCAAGTCCTAAGTGGACAAGGCTCAAGGAGAAGAAGGTGAAGCCTGTGTGTCTTCGGAGCTAAGTGCTTAGCCTCTCCAAACGAAGACGTAAAGTTGTTGCCAACAACTTGAACTTCGGGTTAAATCTGTGTGTCTTCTCTCTAGATCTCTACTTGCTTGTTATTCTTCAATTGAACTAGATCTAGATTACAGTTTGTTGCTTCATACCTAATCTGCCTCTCTTGCATGCTAAAACAACTAATTTGAGTAAAATTTGATAGTCTCCTATTCACTCCCCTCTAGTCGATAAACCTCGATCTTTCAGCCGCTTCCCTCGCCATGTGTGCAAGTTGGACAAAGCGCTCTATGGCCTCAAACAATCTCCGCGGGCTTGGTATGCTCGTTTGAGTACAAAGTTGCAAGAGCTCAGGTTCTCTCCGTCCCACGCTGATACGTCTCTCTTCATATATCAGCAAGAGGGAGTGTGCATCTATATGCTGATTTACGTCGATGATATCATCGTCACAAGCTCCTCCGAGGCAGCGGTGCAATAGCTAGTGAATGATCTACGAATCGAGTTTGCTCTCAAAGATCTCGGTGATTTGCATTACTTCTTGGGCATTGAGGTTGGCAAGGACGGCAAGGACATTGTTTTGTCACAAACCAAGTACGCTACTGATGTACTTGCCCGGGCGGGCATGAAAAATTGCAAACCAGTCACTTCTTGTGGCGCCCCCGGTTTTTAAGCCGGGAACTCCCTCGTGATCACTGTACCGGTCCCTGGATCAGTAGCCGATACACACGAGTTAACCTGTATATCATCGTCATACATGCGTAAATAATTAAATAGACCGTTAAGGTCGATAATCTGATACCTGTAGCCCAACGGCTATAAACTTGCAGCGGAAAGTCCAGCGGAGTTGCGGCCCATCAGTAAGCCATACCCGACAGGCAACTGACTGGGGATTACACCCTAGCGTTCATGTCTGTAATCCTACCTTCAGGTCTGATGTCTTCTTCGTCTGGCCAAATCAATAAGCCAGGTGAGTACATTGAATGTACTCGCAAGCTATTCCCACAGGAAGGAGTATACGGAAATAATTCATGCAGAGGATAAACAAGGAATAGCTCTACTCTAAGCTGATCAGTGTGCGGAAAAGTAAGTGCATAATTTAAATACTTGAATAGTAGATTCAAAAGCAATTTAGTAAAACTATTTAAAGTAAAATGAACAGAATCCTCCCGAGGTAGACCCGGCTACCTCCTTACAATCCTCGAGACAGCTCAGACCATATTACCCTGGGCAATATGTCTAGCTTCTCGGTACAACGCTCAACTGACACTATCCTGGATAGCTCAGTGAGTGTCCCTGGCTCAGCCCGTGTATCCCGGATCACACGGCTAGCCTACTCCTCTGGCAATTCCTTGCTACCAACCTGTAGCGTAAATTGCCCTCTGTGGACACATCATTCCCACGTCCTTAATCCCTTTTCCCATGCTTTCGCAAACAACACTTAGTCTAACCAGTGTGTGGCCTTGCCAGTTCATGTCCATAACCGAGGACGCGGCTATTCGAATAGATTTTAAACCCTCTGCAAAGGTGGTACGGCTTTACCCACAAGATGTAGTTCCCCCTGGGCATGCTTCCGGACGCATGTGTCCAGGGTTTGTACAACGAGACCTTTCGCCTACTTTCATACTAGAGTCGGACCCGCTAAATGAGACTTACCCCAACTCCGATTGTGCCCAGGCAGCCTGACACCACAATGCGGAGAAATGCTCATCTTTGTGTTGAATTTCTCACACCCGCCTCGGCCTCACCATCTAGGACTTTTGTCACGAATAGCGTCGTGAGAATTCTCTAGGGGCCCAATGCACAACCTAGCACGCACTTCTTACTTCCCACGGGTCCGAACCCTAGTATTAGGCGGGTTACCGAGTCAAGTCCTTCCCATAAAGGACATGTGGACGTACGGTGGGGAAACTGATTCAGCGGCACTTAGGCTCGGTCCTTAACTGATTCGAGTAGGACTCCATCTCCCGACCCCATGACGTCCCGGACGATCATGGCTCCAACCAATGTTCTACATCCCCGAACATCACTTAACATTCCTACCCGAATCGAAATCATCTCCACTTTTCTTTTGATTTGTGATAAACCTTTATTTGTGAAAGTCACCTCGGACAGCATATGCTATCCGAGGGTTTGTTTTCCCGTATCCCAACGGGATGATTAAAACTTGGTTTTTGACTATAGCAGGGCTAAGCGCGGCTAATGCCTATAGCCTTAATACTTTTGTCGGTCACGGAACGACCGACTATTATACCTAGGGTTACAAGGGTTGGATACTCAGACCTATGTATCGTGCAACTAATGGGAATAACTGTTTCTACATAAAATATCGTTTATAATCACATAGCATGCAGAGTTCGCAAACAATATAATTATGATTTCACACATATGGGATTCAACATGACCAAAGTGGGAATGCTTGCCTGGCGATATTGTCCCGGTCTTGGTCTTGAATCTGATTCGTCAGCTGTCCGAATTCCTTTGCGCGATAATTCTTAACGTTGTATCTACACGTCGAAAGAATGGCGAATAAATCAACGAGGCAAGGAAGAACCAAATAACATTGAATCAGAAACGTCAGCACATGAAATCATAACGCTCTTGACAACTATTAGATTCTAAGGGGTTACAAGAAATAAAGGCGCGGAGATGGCTTGCTGCCGTGGTAGGAGCAAGGTGGCAAGCGACGATGGCATGACACGGCAGGAATTAGGCAGCAGGGACAAGGTTTTGCTGCGGTAGGAACAATGCGGCGACGGTAGAGGCTTGCCGTGGCAGAGGAAAGTGACAACGGCAGTTGCCGCGGCGGAAGAGGGGCTGTCGCGGCGCTGCCACGGTAGGGGCATAGCTTTGCCGCGGCGGGGACTGGCTTGTCGCGGCAGT
The DNA here is from genome assembly GCA_019208055.1 of Stipa capillata. Classification (NCBI taxonomy): domain Eukaryota; kingdom Viridiplantae; phylum Streptophyta; class Magnoliopsida; order Poales; family Poaceae; genus Stipa; species Stipa capillata. The sequence goes on along the minus strand of JAGXJF010003678.1, from coordinate 389,493 downwards.
GAATGGCTTGCCGCAGTGTTGCCACGGTGAACAAAAAGGGCTGTCGCGGCGGGGAGACATTGTCGCGGCGGGGTACTGTCATGGTGACGGAGAGGTTGCCACGTTGCTGCCGCGGCGGGGAAAAGAGGTTGCCGCGACAGGGCAAAGGAGCTGCGACAGTAGCTTGTCGCGATGAAAGAAGCAGCTGCCGTGGCGGCAGGGCTTCAGAATAAAAGAATCGGGCTTTAGGTTATCCGGATAAACATAGCTACCACACACGGTGGTTACCGATGTAAAAGATTTGGACCCTATTGCTAGCCAATGATCACAGTCCTCAAATATGCTTCTAATGGCAACACACTGCGATAAACATATCCTCTATTTCAACAGTGTACGCACTGGCCTGTTTAATTATTCCTAGCGTTAGCACATGGGTTAAACATTATCCGGACAGCGTAACCGTTACTTGTACGCGAAATATTTCTTAGCCCTAATCATTAGATATCACTTGCAACTACTTGCCGCTGACCTCAATTAACTGACGGGCTACTAAATGGGTCGAAATGTTATTGGTTATTATTTTAGCAGCGATTGCCTAGCTAGTCAGTGAACTAACTACACTAGCTAACTAACCAACTAGCGAGCTAATTGACCAGCTAATTAATTAACTAATCTAGCTAGCTATCTAATTAACTAATTAATTAACTAACTACCTTAGCTAATTAACCAATTAACTAGTCGATCAACTAATTAACTAATTAGCACACTAACTGATTAACTAACTACTAACTAACTGATCACTAATCAGCTAACTAACTAACTAGTTAACTACTAACGAATTAACCAGATAGCGCTTAGATGCTTGCTGTCGTGCGAGATTAACTGATCCGGAGCTAATTAAATGCACTCGGCTAACTTCCACCTAGTGAGCAGAGAAGGATGTTGCCGATGGGAAAAATAAGAGAAAGGGGGAGAAGGGATAGGCGCCGGCGGCGGCAGGTCTTGGGCCCGATTCTAGCAAGGCTTGAGGCAGGCGGTGAGGAGATGGACCTCGGGTGGCGGGGGCACTCGGCGGCAACGTCTCGGTTAGGTAGCTACCGGCGGCGCGAGGGGAGGCACGGGCGGCACCACGGCGGATTCAACGGATCCGGGCGACAAGGGGAGAAGAAAAAGGGTTTTGGCCGGCGGCGGCTCACCGATGGGCTTGAGCTGGCGGCGCGGCCACTTCTGGCGAGCTCGGGAGCAGGGTCGGCAGGCGCGGCGCGAGGCTTACCCCCGGTGTCAAGCGGCGGCGGCGGGAGCTTCTTCCTGAGGCGAACAGGGTGGCGGACGCGGCCGGGCAGAGAGAGGGGAACGCCGGCGACGGTGGCCTAAGGGTGGAGCGGCGGCGATTCCACCGGGCGGCGACGAGCAACGGCTCACCAGGGCGGCGTCGCGCGCGATGGGGCCGGGGTTGGGAGCTCCAGGGCGACGGTGGCGCAGATCCAGAGCACGGCGGCAGGGGAAGTCTTGGCCGGCGGTGGTTGCTAGGTGGAGCGGTGGCCGGCGTGGCAACTGAGGCGGTGGCGGCTCTGGTTAGTGGAAGAGGAGGATAATGGAGGAGATGGCATTCGGCTGATTTGGGGAAGAAGGGCTCCGGTTATGGTGCTTGGGGTTGAGCAGCTCGGGTAGTTTGGGGGCTAAAGGAGCAGGGGAATGGAATGGGGAGGGCTCGGCCTGGGAAGCTTGGAGAGTGGCAACTCAGGCGCACAATGACTCGGGGAAAGTACGGGTTGTTGTGGTGCTCGGGAAGAAGAAGATTGGGCGAGCTCAGCTGGGAAGGAATGTAATGGAGGGGAAGAAGAGAAAGATTGAGGGGGCTGGTTATGGTTGCTCAGGTAGCCATGGGAGATTGGGGAGGAGGCAGTATCAGGGGGAGGTGGAGCTCGGCTGGTTTGCAGCTGGCTGGTGCTGCGCTGGAGTGGAACAACCAAACAGTAGGATGGGAAAGAATGGTGACAGGAGGAAGAAGATGGGGCAAAGGAGACGTGTTGCTGCTCAGGGAAACAGGGAACAAGAAAGACACGAGGGGACAGGAGAGAGCTGGCAAACACTGCTGCTACAGCGTGGTTAGGCACCGATTCTAACAGGTGCTGGTGAGTTGGCACAGGCAGAAGAAAAAGGACAGTAAGATAGGGTAAGGTTGGCATTGAATCGACGCGTTGACACGAGGACACAGCAGGTCCTTGCATGCATGGCAGTGAGGTAGAGTGGTAGATGAAATGATATGTCAGACCTTGCTGTGGATGTATAGCGAATATTAGGCACCGATTTTTTTTAGCTGGCCGGCTGCGTGTCCAAAAGGAATTGTTTTGACAGCGTTCGTGTCAGGGTTTTGCACTGGACCCATGCGTTGTTTTTGAATATTGGAGTTACTGGTATAGAGACGAGTGTAGAGGAATTTTCTAAACAGTATTTAGGAGGGTTGCAGTTCAAAATGGAAATTAGCTCAGAATTTGGATTTGAAGGCAAAAGAAAATGTTTGCACTGAACTCCCAAATGTTATTTTATGATTGGGTGTCAAATGGGTTTAGATGTCTTGTGGAACTTTTCCAAAACTTTGAGGTGAGGGAAAACGCATACGATATGGGTTTTAGAGTTTCTGCCCGTTAAAGGAACTATTGGGAATTAGGGCGATGGAGCAGGATTTGGGGTTTCAGGCGACAGTACTGGGTGGCAAGGTATATGTGCATGCACCGGCCAGAGATTTTCAGCGCATGTGTGGCAGTGCATAGGAAGGTTAGCTGGCAGGAGATAAATGGTGAGAAGATAAGACAGGAGCTGAGACTCGTGCTGCTGAGCAACAGAGATGGGGTGAAGGTGAGGTGGCCTGGTGATATGGTAAAATGGGTGAATAGGAAGTAGGTATTTTGTTGACGTGGTAACACGGCGAGAAGGGTCATAACTATGGTAAGGTAATAACCAGGGTTTTACCGTGCAGATGGCAAAAGGTGACATGACGGATGTATATATATACACGCATATGGATTCCTATATATTCCGGTAAGGGAAGCGGTAAAATAACCGAAGATAGTTTCTTGATCACGCGGTAGGAAGAATTTTACCGAGGAGAGGGGTCTAGGGTCTGGAGTGTATGTGCCCACATATACTGGATTATTTTGGCCGATATGTGGTTGGTATGTGGGTGGCGTGGACATGCGATGATAGGTGAGCGGTGGTTAGGTTCAGGTCACCGATACGCACATATATGTATATACATGCATAAGGTTCGAGAGGAGAAAGAACAGGGGGAGCCAGAGATTAGGGTTTTTGGCAGACGGAGATCGATAGAGATTAAGACAAGGGTTTTCGTGTTCCGGTATTTAGCGATTTGAACCAAAGTTTTAATTGGGCGTGTTTCCAGCTGACCTTATTAACGAAAAAGTTTTTGTTGGCCCTAATTTTCGGGTTTTGGAAAATCAGGGTGTGACACTTCTCCTATGTCCACGTCCAAGAAGCTATCACGTGTAGTAGGACAGACACTATCAGCAGAAGATGCAACAAGGTACCGAAGCTTAGTGGGGGCCCTGCAGTACCTGACCTTAACCTGGCCGGACATCGCCTTTGCAGTGAATAAACTGTACCAGTATTTGCATGCTCCCACAGATCAGCACATGACAGCGGCCACAAGGACCTTGAGTTATGTGCAATATACTCTAGGCACTGGTCTACGCATACGAAGGTCAGCATCAACCTTGATCAGTGCATTCTCCAATGCAGATTGGGCTGGCTCGGTGGATGATCGACGGTCTACCAGTGGTTTCTTGGTGTTCTTTGGCTCCAACCTAATTTCATGGAGTGCCAGGAAGCAAGCCACGGTGTCTAGATCTAGTACCGAGGCAGAGTACAAGACGCTTGCGAATGCCACGGCAGAAATCGTTTGGGTTCAGTCTCTTCTCGGCGAGCTTGGAGTCTATCAGGCCAAGGCGCCGAGCTTGTGGTGCGATAACATCGGAGCAACGTATCTCTCTGCGAATCCTGTGTTCCACGCTCGTACGAAGCACATTGAAGTTGATTTTCACTTCATTCGCGAGAGAGTTGCACAAAGGGCTCTAGAGATTCGGTTCCTGTCATCACAAGATCAGCTTGCGGATGGACTGACGAAACCCATTGGTGCTCAGCAGCTTCACACGCTTAGGCACAATCTCAACCTCACCGGCTGTGATTGAGGGGGAGTATTAGAGATAAGATACGGTAGTTCATATCTCTTATGCGTATTGTACAAACAACTAATTCTATCTCCGCAGTGTTTAGATGGAGATCAAACTGTTACGATCTCTGACTTGCCCGCCAAGATGGATGAGGCTATAAATACAAGGTTCTCCCGCATCAATTGGTGTGTGGAACCAATCTCTCTTTTCTGGTATTTCATAGGCAGCCCTAACGTGTCCTGTCCGCCATCGCTGCGTTGCTCGTTTGCAGAGGTAGAGAGGGTGGGTGGCATGGATGGAACACGAGGTTCGGCTGATGGCTAGGGGGGGAGGTGCTGGTGGTACAGGAACTCAACGTGGTGGAGTTTCTGGTGGTGGCGGGACCAACCTCTTCCACGGCGACTACGAGGCTTTTGCGGGGAACAACGGTGGCCATCGACAGGGCAATGGCAGAGCATTCACTGAAACCAGCAAGACGGCGGCAAGTTTGGACCGTTCAACACCGGGTTTGGCGGTAATTATGGGTTCCATGGCAACCGAGTCAGGCACTACTACAAAAAAGGTCATCCCGGATTAGTATCACTGACGGGTAAGTCCGGCCCGTCAGTGGTGACAAGTCCTCACTGACGGGTATTAAAACTACCCGTCAGTGATGACTTCGCCATGAGCCCGAGTCATGCTCGTAAGATGTCATCACTGACGGGTAGAAAAAAAGTACCCGTCAGTGATGACTTTGCCATGAGCCTGAGTCATTCTCGAAAGATGTCATCACTTCCGGGTCGAAAAACTACCCGTCAGTGATGATTATCAGTGACGGGTAGGGTTTCTGTCCGTCAATGTTGACATGGTTTCATCACTGACTGGTAGGAAAGAGACCCGTCCGTGGTGTGATTCCGAAATTTCAGAACCCGAAATTTTGTCATCACGAACAGGTTGTTTTTTCACCCATCAGTGATGAGTGGAACTCATCACTGACGGGTTAAAAAGAGACCCGTCCGTGTGTGAATCCCGCCAACTCCGAAATTTCAAAACCCAAAATTTTGTCATCACGAACGGGTAGTTTTCTGACCCGTCAGTGATGAGTTCCACATCACCGATGGGTTAAAAAGAGACCTGTCCGTGATGTGAATCCTGCCAGCTCCAAAATTTTAAAATCCGAAATTTTAGAATCCCGCGGGGTATATAATTCACTTCAGTGCCCCTCAGTGCAGATCCAGATCCAGATTTTTTTCCTTCTCCCTTTCACCCTCCTCTCCTTCCTTCCACCCTCCTCGTCGATGGCGTCCTGCTACTGCTGCCGCCCCTGATGATCCGACCTCACCATGATCATCTCCTCCTGCTACTCGTGCTCCTGCCGGGGTTGCTGCTCCCCTCGCTACTGGTGCTGCTGGTACTCATGGTGGCGGTGGGTTTCCAGATCAAGAGGGTGGAGGTGGTGGTGGTGAGGAGGGAAGAGGAAGGAAGAGGGAGAAGGATCCAGCTGGTGGTGGTGGTCATCGTCGTGCGGAGGAGAGGGTGGAGCTGGTGATCATCTCCTCCTCTCCTCCTCTCCTCTCGGTAAGAAAGACCTCCCGAGTAGTGCCAAAAAGATTTGTTTTTAAAAAAAATTCTCGTATTTTTTTGTAGCAGCTCTACTCCCTCACAGTTCAGAATCCACAAAAATTACTACATTTAGAGCTCGGGAAGAAGTTTAACGGAGGGTTCGGTAGCGGCGATTATTCGTTCCGGGCAAAAGTGAGTCTTAGAGGCCGAATTTGGAGTAAATTTTTTATTTTAAAAAAATTCTTGTATTTTTTTTAGCAGCTCTACTCCCTCACAGTTCAGAATCCTCAAAGATTACTACATTTGGAGCTCGGGAAGAAGTTCAACAGAGGGTCAGAAGAGGCGATGTTTCGTTTGGAGGGGAAAAAGTCAGTCTTAGAGGCTGAATTTGGAGGTTAAAAATTATACAAATCTAAAGATGAGTAGATTTTTTAGATGCGCCTTGTCGATATGGTCATTTTGAGTGGTCGTGGACCCAAAACGGATACTGTATGTAAAAGTTATAGCTGTTTTAGTGAAACCCTACTCGGTAGTGGCCGGGTAGGGCTTTTTTTGCGCCTCTGAAAACGTCATCACTAACGGGTTAAAATATTTACCCGTCAGTGATGACTCTACCATCATGAACGGGTAAATATTTAACCCATCAGTGATGACCTTTATCAGTGATGGGTAATGTTGGGGAAGGGGTCACCGCGCTACCCGGATTCGACGCCTTTTCTGTACTTGGGAGAAATCGATGAATCTCCGGACTCATCAAGACGCCAAGACCGCTCGATGCTGACTCCGCGACAACACCAACCTCGTCACGACTCCAAGACCGAGCGACGCCGACTCCGCGACAACACCGACCTCGCCAAGACCGCGTGATGCCGACTCCGCGGCAACTCCAACCTCGTCGTAGTGCCAAGGCCGCTCGATGTCAACTCCACGACAACTCCAACCTCGTCGTAGTGCCAAGGCCGCTCGATGCCGACTCCGCGACAACTCCAGCCTCATCGCGACACCAACACCGCTCAATGCCGAGACCGTGACAGCGACAAGTCCGTGCATGACGGGCGGGACCCCCGGGATATTCCCGGAATATTCTCGAAGGAAAAGACCTACGCGCCCCTAGGGGCGTTAGTACATCTAGGGGCATAATTGTAAAACGCCTGAGGGCATTCCTGTAATCTCCCCTACCCCTCTTTTTCCCTATAAATAGAGGGACACCCCTTCCATTTGAGGGAGCCCAGAAATTCTGAAATACCGGTTTGTTTGCTCCTCCTCTCCTCCGGTTTGCGACATCGCAGCGGGTTCGAGTGTCCTCGCACCGTGCGATCCGCGTGCGCGACTGCGGTGTCTCCGCGACGTAGTTTCCCGGGCAACCCTCGTAGGTCCGTGTAGCCGTGCGGGGGTGCCACAAGTTCACTGTCTAGCCTCGTTGCTACGACAGTTGGCGCCGTCTGTGGGAAGCTAGCAAGAAGCCGTGTGACGAAGACCGCAGTCGCCACCGGGAGTGCGAAGACGCCACCGTCAGCCCGCAGGACGATCGAGCTATTCCACCTAAGAAGTGAGGAAGAACGAAGTGGAAGGCCACGGCCACCACCGCAATGGGCATGAGAGCGACGACCTGAAGGACGGCACGCGCCGGTGTCACAGCGTCCAGCTCGGCTCCCCGTCATGGCGTCGACCTCGGGATCTCCGTTGCGGTGTCTCCGTCACGGGGTCAACCTCGCCCCTCCGTCGCGGTGTCGACCTCTACGGTCCGCCGCGACGTCGACTTCGGCACTCCATCGCAGTGTCGACCTCTACGGTCCGCCGCGGCGTCGACTTCAACACTCCATCGCGGTGTCGACCTCTACGGTCCACCGCGACCTCAACTTCGGCGCTCTGTCACGGAGTTGACCTTGCCCCTCCGCCGTTATGTTGACCTCTACGGACCGCCGCGGCGTCGATTTCAGCACTCTGTCACGGAGTCAACCTCGCCCCTCCGTCACGGTGTCGACCTCTACAGTCCGCCACGGCGTCGACTACGACACGCCATCACAGTGTCGACCTCAGCGTTTCCATTGCGGTGTCTCTGCGCGGTGTCGACATCGGCACTCCGTCACGGAGTCGACCTCGCCCCTCCGTTGCGGTGTCAACCTCTACACTGCGCTGTGGCGTCAACCTTGCCCCTCCGTCGTGGTGTTGACCTCTGCACTCCGTCATGACGTCGGGCTCAACACTCTGTCGCGGTGTCAACCGCTCGGCGCTCTGTCGCGACGCCGACCTCGACAGCATGTCACGGCGTCGACTTCGGCACTCCGTCACGCCATCGACACCGCTCGACATGTGGCTGCCCACCCGCTGGCTTGTTCCTTTGGTGCCGGAACTTGGGAATAGAACACAAGGGGCTCATCTTCAACATCGTCACCCAAAACCTCCTCGTGTGCGCCGGGAAGCCACGTCTCCCCCACACGAGTCGAGCAACAAACCTCCTCGTGTGCGCCGGAAAGCCCCATCTCTCCCGCACGAGTCGAGCGAAAAGCCTCCTCACGTTGGCCGGGAAGAACCATCTCCCCCGCATGAGTCGAGCACTTGAACCTCCTCGTGTGCGCCGGGAAGCCCCATCTCTCCCGCACGAGTCGAGCGAAAAGCCTCCTTACGTTGGCCGGGAAGAACCATCTCCCCCGCGTGAGTCGAGCACTTGAACCTCCTCGTGTGCGCCGGGAAGCCCCATCCCTCCCGCACGAGTTGAGCGAAAAGCCTCCTCACGTTGGCCGGGAAGAACCATCTCCCCCGCGCGAGTCGAGCACTTGAATCTCCTCGTGTGCGCTGGGAAGCCCCGTCTCCCCCGCACGAGTCGAGCGCAAAGCCTCCTCGCGTTGGCTGGGAGCAACTCCCCCACGTGAGCCGAGCACCCAAACCTCCTCGTGTGCGCCGGGATGCAGCCCGTCCCCCACGCGAGTCGAGTAAAAGGCCTCCTCGCATTGGCTGGGAAGAAACATCTCCTCCATGTGAGTCGAGTATTGTCGCTCCCCCGCATGAGCCGTCTTGCAAGCCAAGAAAGGCCCGATGCACACGTCGCCGTGCGCCTATCTCTAAGTGTTTCGCTTCTTTTTTGGGCAAGGACCCGGTACGCATGTTGCCGCGTGTCAATCCCTTCTTGCAGTAAGTGCCTAACTATTCGATACAGGAAGAAAAGCTTAAGGCTAGAAGACGACTACTCGCGCTACCCGCCACGCCGAGGGACGCGAAGTTTTTTCAATTAGGAGGCCAGGTACCAAGTACCACGCACGACATCGCAAGGGACTACGCCACCGGGGTACCCACGGGCAAGCAGCGATGCCGCGGCCTCGACTCCTCGATGCTTCGTCGCGGCGTCTCCGTCAAGCTTGGCGCTCCGTCGCGACGTCGACCTCGGCGCTCCACTGTGGCGCCGTCGCGACGTCGTCCGCAGCACTCCACCGTTGCGGCGTCCGACGAGGCATCGAGCCCGGCGCTCCGTCGCGACGTCAACCTCGGCGCTGCATTGTTGCGCTCCGTCGCAGCGTCTGCGTCGACCTTGCTGCTCCGTCGGGGCATCGAGCACGGCGCTCCGTCGCGACGTCGACCTCGGCGCTCCATTGTGGCGCTCCGTCACGGTGTCTCCGTCAAGCTTGGGGCTCCGTCGCAGCGTCTGCGTCGAGCTTGCCGCTCTGTCGCGGCATCGAGCCCGGTGCTCGTACGCGGCGTCGACCTCGGCGCTCCGTCGCGGCTGCGTCGACCTGGCCGCTCTGTCGCGGCATCGAGCCAGGTGCTCCGTCACGGCGTCGACCGCGGCACTCCACCGTTGCGGTATCCGACGCAGCATCCAGCGTGGCGCTCCATCGCCGCGTCAACCTCGGCGCTGCATTGTTGCGCTCCGTCGCAGCGTCTGCGTCGACCTTGCCGCTCCGTTGGGGCATCGAGCACGGCGCTCCGTCGCGATGTCGACCTCGGCGCTCCATTGTGGCGCTCCGTCACGGTGTCCCCGTCAACCTTGGTGCTCCATCGCTGTGTCGACCTCGGCGCTCCGTCGCGGCATCTCCGTCGTGGCATCTCCATCGTGGCACCGACCTCGGTGCTCTGTCGCGGCATCTCCGTCGCGGCGTCTCCGTTGTGGCACCTCCGTCGAGGCGTCGACCCCAGCACTCCGTCGCGGCGTCAACCTCGGCGCTCCGTCGCGGCATCTCCGTCGTGGCGTCGACCCCGGGGCCCCGTCGCGGCGTCGACCTCGGCGCTCTGTCGCAGTGTCGAGCTCGGCACTCCGTCGTGTCATCTCCGTCGCGGCGTCAACCCCCGACGCCCCGTCGCGGCGTTGACCTCGGCGCTCCGACACGGCGCTCCGTCGAACTCGGTGCTCCGTCTTGGCGCTCCGTCGTGGCGTCTCCATCGTTGCGTCCAACGCGGCGACCAGCGTGGCGCTCCGTCACGATATCGACCGCGGTGCTCCATCGCGCCGCCTCTCCCCCCACGGCCCAAGCAGGAGGCCTCGCCAGCATGCCCTCCACGTCGCCCCGGAGTGTCACGGGGGTCTTGAGTGAACGGGACCACGGTCGATGCGACGCGGTCGCTGCGACGGGTCCCGTCACTATCTCCTCGCCAGCACGCCCTCCACGTCGCCCCGGGGTGTCACGGGGGTCTTGAGCGAACGGGACCACGGTAGATGCGACGCGGTCGCTGCGACGGGTCCCGTCACTATCTCCTCGCCAGTCGGTTCTAGATATCACAAGTCAGAGAGAGGCAAAGGCGCTCCATCGTGGCGTCTCCGACGTGGCCTGTCCATCGCGGCATCGACCTCGGCGCTCCGTCGTGGCAACTCCGTCGCGGCGTCCAGCTTGGCGCTCTGTCGCGGCGTCGACCTCGGCGCTCCACCGTGGCGCTTCGTCGCAACGTCTGCGTCGACCTTGCCGCTCCATCGCGGCATCGAGCCCGGTGCTCTGTCGTGGCGTCGACCTCGGCGCTCCATTGTGGCGCCCCGTTGCGGCGTCTGCGTCGACCTTGCCGCTCCGTCGCGGCATCGAGCCCGTGCTCTGTCGCGGTGTCGACCTCAGCGCTCCATTGTGGCGCTCCGTCGCGGCGTCTACATCGACATTGCCGCTCCGTCGCGGCATCAAGCCCGGTGCTCTGTCATGCCATCGACCTCGGCGCTCCGTCGTGGCAACTCTGTCGCGGCGTCGACCTCGGTGCTCCATCACGGCGGAGCCTGTGATGCCTGGTCATGCTGTAACCTCAGCAAGAAAGGCCGTCCCTGTCACGTCCGCTCCTCTACTGCTCCCGCGGTGGAGACCTCGAAAACCGCCCGCACGCCCTCCGCGTCGTCCCAAGTGGCCACGAGGGTCTTGAGCAAAAGGGACCACGGTCGATGCGACGCGGTCGCTGCGACGGGTCCCGTCACTATCTTGTTATGTCTGCTCCTCTGCTGCTCCCGTAGTGAAGACCTCGAAGGCCGTCCGCGCCAGACAGGGCTACAGCTGATACGGCGAGCCCCGCTACCTTGAGCAAACGGGACCACGGTCGATGCGACGCGGTCGCTGCGACGGGTCCCGTCGCTATCTCCTCGCCAGCACATCCTCCGCGTCACCACGAGTGGCCACGAGGGTCTTGAGCGAGCAGGGCCACGGTCGATGTGACGCGGTCACTGCGACGGGTCCCGTCGCTATCTCCTCGCCGGGTCAGTCCCAACGGCCGCAAGCCAGACTCGGGCAGAAACTGTTTAACCCGCTAAGCCCCTGCAAAAGGAAAAAGCCGACAACAAGACAAGAAGGGCAGGAAAAGGCATATACATATGCTACCTCCTCGATCATGCTAAGCAAAGAAAACATGGCAATGCGTGAATGTATCGGCGAGGGACGAGCATAGCGACAAGGGCACGGCGCACGCGAACACGGCAGTAACGAGCCTACGTCACTCGACTCAACTTATACAAGTGCAACAAAGAGCGGGAAAAGGAGAGGGACGCCCACGCACGTGACGGGCGTCTCCCCTGTCAGCTATAGCAATTCGTCTACAAGAAACACAACCGATACGCAACCATACGAGGGAAATAGTCTCACCCACCAGCACCGATACGCAACAACACGAGGGAAACAGTCTCACCTGCCAGCACCTGCGCCAAGTCCATCTCATACGTAGTATAAGGAGAAAACAGTGATAATCCAACGTCTACACGCACAACAGCTTTACATGCCAAAAATGAAATTATTTCGGCGGCAGTACACGTCACCAGCACCCATGCATCTCGTACTCCACCGGAGCAACACGCGCCTGATGACATAATGCGAGGAAAGGAGCGGGTAGCAGCGCCCCGAAACAATTACCCTCGGAGACCGGCGGAGAAGTTTGAGAACACCGACGGGGACCACGTGAGGCAGCAAGGCCCAGCTGCGGCACGACAGGCGAGCGGTGGGGCGTCAGTCCCCCGGAGCAGCACACGGCGGCGGCAGTAGCCTAAGCCGGTGCCCGCAGCTCCCTAGGCACCGGCGGCAGAGGCCCTGGACGGCGGACGGCCGCGGCTCCCCAGGCGCCGGCGGCGGAGGTCCCGGGCGGCGGCCCTAGCCGACCGGCTGCAGCGACCACCGCAGGAGGCTGCCGGAGCACGCCCGAGCAGAGGCACCGGCGCGACTTGGGATGGCGGGTCTGGAGTGGCGCAAGCTCGGGATGGTGGACCCGGGGCGGTGGCGCGGTCGGCTGAGGTGCCCGCGGCGGCCCAGCTGGTCGGAGCGGCGAGATGGCCCGGCGACGACGGCACTCGGGGGCGGCCTAGCATCCCAGCGGCCCGGGGCACGGCGGCGAGTGGGCGCCCCGGGAGCGGATGGCGGCCGGCCAAGGCGCAGCGGCTCGGCGGCCGGCGGCACGGCCCCGAGCAAGGCGGCAGCGCGGCGGGGCAGAGCGGCGGCGGCCCCCCAAGCCGGCGGCCGGCGGCGCGGCCCCAGGCAAGGCGGCAGCACGGCGAGGCAGCGGTGGCCCGGGGTGGGGGCGCGGCGCCCGAGCAAGGCCGTGGCCTGGCGGCCCGGCGACGGCGGCGTGGCGGCGTGGCGGCCCGGCGGTGGTGCGAGGGGCGAACCCCGGGAGAGCGGCGGCGGACCCAACCCAGCGGCCAGCGGCGGTGCAGAGGGCTGAGGTGGCGGCGGTCCCTCCCCGGGCTGTGGCGGCGCGCCGGGCTGCTATGGCCGAGCGGCGGCGAGTGGCGGCGTCGGCGCGGCTGCAGGGGATTTGGGGGTGGGGGGTCAGTGGCGGCGGGGAGTATTTAACCCCCACCCCCACCCGACACGGTGCAGCACATGGGCCACGGCCCATTAGGTTTAGGGCGGCAGTCACGGTCACAAGCCAGAGAAGAAAGAAAAGAAAAGGAAAGGGAGGAAAAGGAAAAGAAAAAAATTTGGTTTTACCGCGGTTTGGACGCCGGAGATTTTCACTAAGTCCCCGGTTTTACCGCGGTTTGGACCCCGGAGATTTTCACTAAGTACCCGGTTTTACCACGGGTTGGACCTGGAAGATTTTCGCCAACTCCCCTGTTTTATCGCGAGTTCCCTGGTATTCATGCTCCGTGGCCCCGGGAACATCGTGACAACCCAGAGCACGTCAGTCCGGTCAGCGCGCCGACCCCGCCAAAATCGGTGCGCCGGCCCGGACGGGCGCTACTCGACCGCCCACACCGGCGAGGGACTACTGTTGGGGAAGGGGTCACCGCGCTACCCGGATTCGACGCCTTTTCTGTACTTGGGAGAAATCGATGAATCTCCGGACTCATCAAGACGCCAAGACCGCTCGATGCTGACTCCGCGACAACACCAACCTCGTCACGACTCCAAGACCGAGCGACGCCGACTCCGCGACAACACCGACCTCGCCAAGACCGCGTGATGCCGACTCCGCGGCAACTCCAACCTCGTCGTAGTGCCAAGGCCGCTCGATGTCAACTCCACGACAACTCCAACCTCGTCGTAGTGCCAAGGCCGCTCGATGCCGACTCCGCGACAACTCCAGCCTCATCGCGACACCAACACCGCTCAATGCCGAGACCGTGACAGCGACAAGTCCGTGCATGACGGGCGGGACCCCCGGGATATTCCCGGAATATTCTCGAAGGAAAAGACCTACGCGCCCCTAGGGGCGTTAGTACATCTAGGGGCATAATTGTAAAACGCCTGAGGGCATTCCTGTAATCTCCCCTACCCCTCTTTTTTCCCTATAAATAGAGGGACACCCCTTCCATTTGAGGGAGCCCAGAAATTCTGAAATACCGGTTTGTTTGCTCCTCCTCTCCTCCGGTTTGCGACATCGCAGCGGGTTCGAGTGTCCTCGCACCGTGCGATCCGCGTGCGCGACTGCGGTGTCTCCGCGACGTAGTTTCCCGGGCAACCCTCGTAGGTCCGTGTAGCCGTGCGGGGGTGCCACAAGTTCACTGTCTAGCCTCGTTGCTACGACAGGTAAATTACCTGTCACTGATAATACGAGTCATTACTGACCTTTAGTTGCTGACGGACCTAAAACCCGTCACTGATGTGAGTTTTTAGCCCGTCAGTATTAACATGTTCTGTAGTAGTAAGACCAGGGGTCTTCCTCAGCAGGCTGGATCTCGTGATCGGAGCCACTTTGATCAGTATCCGAGCTGTCATTTCGCAGGTGATCGTCGCTCCTATGTCCCTGGCCGGGCGGGAACTACGGCTTATCCAAATGTGCCTGCTGCTGATGACCACCATTTTTTAATGCCGGCTACCGTTGAGGTGGCCTCATCCAGCGAGGAAACTGCTCCCGTTGTTCCAGCAATGCAACCGATGGTAACGGCAACAACGACTTCAGCTAAATCGTCAGAAATAGGGGACAAGTCCAAGGTATCATGTTTTCGTTGTCATAATCCTGATCATGTTGTCGCTAAGTGTTATGCTATAATATTTTGCGAGATGTGTGAAAGTGATGATCATCTTACTAAGAGTTGTCCATTAAAAAGGCTACCGAAGCTGTTCGCGAATTTGTGTAGATATGCAGCTGATGGCCTAGGTTTTTATCATATCCCTTCCACCGGAGAAGAGATCTAGGATGATAACGGCAAATTGGCTATTGTGAGCTTCGAGGTGTGGTGTTTTAATGGCCGATGAGTAGGTCATGGAGCTAAAAAGGGTCATTCCGGTAACCTTTAATTGAGAGGTTAAAAATTATGAGGATAATTCCTTTAGGTTGTTTTCCATCCATGGCTGAGTTATAGCGTGGCATCAATTTTGGTGGCCTCAAAGCCAGATTGAGAGATGGGGTTTATGTTAATATTGGAGAGTGCCCAGCTTTGACTAAACCTAAGTTTTACTTCAACAACATGTGAGTTCAGATTTATGGGGCCCCGTCGGTGATCCGGGACTATCTTTCCTTGTGGATGATTGGTTCGATTATTTGAGTGGCACATGAGTGGATATGGTTAGTACACGAAAGAATGGGTGGCCAGAGTACAAGTGACAGTCATGGACCCATCAAAGATCCCTCAAAGATCCCTCCTAATATGGATATTGTTATGGATGATTGCTTATATGAGATCTATTTTGTCTGTGAACAAGCAAATAATGGAGGAAGTGATGTTAGTCAGAAAGATGATCTGGAGGTGGAAAAGAACCCCTTCTTGGGTCACGACTCTGATATGGGTGCTGCTAATAATAAACGAATAAAAAGTGCAGCGGATAATAAAATGAAGGCTATGATTGTGATTTGCCATCCAATGGGACGACGTCAGTTCCGTCGCAACGGGTGATGTGGCTTATCCCTTTTTCTTCCAAGCCAAGGTTTGCAGGTTTGGATGACTCCGGGGAAAAGTGGTTATCTAGGAAAGACGACCATGACTAGATCTAAGAGTATCTCTAACCCATCCCCAAAAAACTCTTAACTCCCAAAAAACTGCTATTTTTAGAAGTTAGACCTATCTAACCCATCCCCAATACACCTCTAACTCCCAAAAAAAATTTGGGAGCTCTTAAAAAACTTGCTCTGCCTCCCAAAATATTGGGACTCACAATCCCCCTCCCAATCCACCCAAAAACAGGCGGGAGAAAACTCCGGTTGCAACCGTCGGCCGAGCTCCGCCGCGATTCATCGCCGCCGGCCTCCCTCTGGCCACGCCACCGGCTGCCGCGGGCCCCTCCGCCCCCGCCGACCCCATGCCCCGCGCCCTGCCGCCGCCTGCTCCTCCACGGCCGTGCCACGCCAGCCACCGCAGCCTCCCGAGCTCCCGCCGCTCCCGTGCCCGGCCTCCTGCACCTGACCGCGCCGCCCGCGGGGGAGGAGAGAGAGGCGGCGGGGGAGCGCAGCCGGGCGGCGAGCTCGGCGGCGCAGGGGGGGGGTGGCGAGCGGCAGCGTCGGCGCGAGGGAGGAGAAGGGGAGGGGCAGGTGGGGTGAGGAGGGAGAGAGAGAAGGGGGGCTTTTATATTAAAGACGCCCTTTTGGTCTACGCTTTCTAGTATCAAAAATGCCTTTTGGTCTATGCTTTCTCTTAAAAAATTTATTGGGAGTTAAGTTTTAGGGATGGGTTAAATACCACCGTCCTAATACACAGGAATTTTTGGGAGTTAAGTTTTGGGAGTGGATTTTTGGGAGTTAAGTTTCGGGGATGGGTTAGAGATGCTCTAATGACTCAAACACTCTGGTGCAACGGTTTGAGAGCAGAACAGCTAGGTGTGGAGCGGTATCTGCAGAGGTTACGGCGGGAGGAGCAGCCCTGTCTTTGCTGCATGTTTCTACACCAGCTAATGATGGGCGGGTGTGTCCGACAATTGATGTTCCTGTGACCGTGGCTATTTCCCCGCCGAGGCAGCTCCTTGCCGGCCAGATCAAGGTGTTGCCAGCCGGACCACAGGAGGTGAGCCATAGCTGTCCGAGTGGTAGGCTCAACACATCTCGCAACAACGTAATTCCCGTAGATGAGGACTCAATACAAAAGGCTATGCATTAGAAAAGTGCTCAAAATCTGGATACTCCACTAGGTACGCCCGCAAATATTCATAATTCTTTTCTTGCTTTTTCAGATTCTACAATTATTTCTAAAGTCAATAAAGTGGGAATTTCTTTGGGTAGTACATAGGAGGAATTGGATTTTTCTTTGAACACGTTAAAGAGGTTAGAGATGGACCGTTTTGCTTTAGTTCCTAGTAAAAAGACTAGGGATGTCCAAAATGAGGAATGCCTTATTCTTGGGAATGAACAGGAGGTAAGATGAGTCTACCAAAATTAATTCGCTATATGGAGCTTTAACTGATGAGGTTATGGATGATCGGGAGGGGTTATTATGTAACAACCCTTTTATGGTGCCTCGCACTAAGAAAGTAACATCCCCGAGGACAAAGGCCAAAAAAGGGAAGGCAAAAACGATGTATAATAATAAATATTGATTATGAAAAGGGTTTTTTGGAATGGCAGATGTCTCAAAGAGTTGGCTAAGCTTCGTCATATTGCTGATTTGGTCAAGGACTATCAAATGGATTCCCTGGCCTTGCTTGAAAGTGGAAAATCTGAATTTTCAAATGCTTGTCTCAGAAATCTTAGTGGAGTTTTAGACTATATGTGGCACTGTAAACCACCTCAGTAAAATGAAGTATAAATATAACAGCCTGACAGCAGAGGCCAGAGGTTGTCTATTGGTGATAAACACAGCTGCAGATAGGGAGGCCAAAAATTGCCATTGCCATAACATCCTGGAGTTGCCTGAATGTACATATCTACCAGCTAAACAAACCAAAGCAGTAGAGGTTGCATAACCACGTGAAATGATCAGAATATGTATTTGTACCCTCTTATAGGAAACATTTAGAAGCTACCAGGCACATACACACCAAGTATACTAGGGCAACTTCAGCTATATATTTAGCACACAAGGTCATACATGCATAAAGAACACGGCACTTAGCACTCCATGTTATGCTCATGGCCACATATGTACAAGGGACGCACGTTCATGCAAGCAAACTCACCTATAGAGATGTTTAAGTTGTCCAAATAGTCTGAAGATATCATACATTGCAGGAAACAAAACCCTAAGACGCCCCAAGCCGCCACCACATACCCACCCATGATCCTTACTACTTGTACCCAAACACCCTTTACCCTCCCCCTATCGTAGGCAATGGACCGAGCAGGTGGTGTGCACAACACCCAATCTGAGAGCATCCCCTAGCTGACAGGCACAATTCGTCGAACATGTGGCCTCCGACAAGGAAACCACTCCCATGAACAAGCTCACGAGGGACGCAATTGGCAGAAGAAAGGAAGGAACAGGTGCTTGCGAGGTCGGAGATCGTACCTGGCGAGGGGTGGAGGTGGGAGGGGTCGCAGTGGCCGGTCCAACCGCAGTCGAGGAGGAAGCGAAAGCCGTCAACCACGAGTAGGTAGCATAGGGGGCCCTCCCTGTACGCCCCGCTCAACGACGTCACCTGCAACGACATTCCCATCTGATTCACCCCCTTCGCCGGCGGCAGCAGCAACGGCAACGACGAGTTGAGTCGGACGCTGCCCGCGGGTTTGAACCTAAAATCATAAGTGAAATTGGGCCGGAATGGGCCGAGGGAATTTGGGCCATATAGCCGGTTACTTCTTCCTCCGATCTCTACTCTACTTGCTCAGTTTTGGCTTATTTTGATGGAAAAAATGCATTTTTCACCCCTTAACTATTGTCTAAGTGTACATTATATCACTTAACTTCAAAACTAGATAAATATAACTCTCAACTCTCAAAATTGGATAGAATACCCCCCTCACACTATCCGTAAGCGGTTTTGATCAGTCAAAAGTGGTTTCAAGTAACGTGGCGCCGACGTGGCTGCCACATCACCTCCACGTCATCCAAAAGGTTAGGAGATATTCAACATAGCTTTTCAAAATCAATTTCTTTTCAGATTTATGATTTTGATTTTTGAAAATAAACCTGATTTTTCTTTTGAATTTTCAAAATCAGGAAAAAAATAAAATGAATTATTTTGATTTTATTTTGAAATGAAAAGTTATTATGAATATTTTGATTTTCTCTCAACTCCCTTTCCCTGGAAAATTCCAAATTTTCTTGAAATTTTCAATGTCAACAAATTCTTTTGGTTTTTTATTCTAAAACTTTTGAGAATTTTATTTTAGATTTCAAAATCGGAAAAATGATATTTTTTCCTCCAAAATCTTATGATATTTTCTATTTTTTAAATTTTCTAACCTTTTGGATGATGTGGAGGTGATGTGGTAGCCACGTCAATACCACGTCACCTAAAACCACTCTTGAGTGGTCAAAACCGCTTAAGGATAGTGTCACTACTACAGAAGAGCTGTATACAAACGTTTCAGAACTCCCGTATGGAGCACTTTTTTGAACCATCTATACTAAAACATCTGTACAAATCAGGTTTGTACAGACGGTACGATTTCAACCATCTATGATGTTGTTTTAGGATTGCAAAAAAAGACAGGGCTACGCCCGAGCGGCCCATCCGCACCCATTCACGCGCACGTCGAGAAATCCTAATTCACCGGACCATTCACGCCCTTCGCCACGCCACACCATGCCCAGCGAGGCGAGCGCGCGAGTGTGGTATTTCTCTTCTCTCCTTCCATTGTTTTAGAGAGATATATAGCACTAACCCTTATAAGGTAGTCTCCCTCCACTTCAACTAGTACAGATTAAAACTACACTAGCAGGTTTATAGTACAGACAGTTCCAAATTTAGATCCATCTGTACAAATAATTCTAAGTGGGACACTACAGTACAAACGGTCGCAAACTTAGAACCGTATGTACAAATAGTTCTAAGTAGGACGCTACAGTATAGACGGTTTCAAACTTAGAACCGTCTGTACAAATAGTTATACAGATGTTTCTGTACCATACTTTTGGTTTCGCTACCAAACTGAAAGCTATCTGAACAAATTCAAATGATATCGTGTATCACAACTTAAACTTACATCATATTTTGTCATGTTGACAGGCTTAACAACGTCACATTGACATAAATACAAATTAATATATTTTCGTTTTCTTGGCAGCAAAGCTTTCCACAATCTCGCTTATCAAATGTAGCTGTAGAACCACTGCGGAGCAAAACGTTGACAGACCCAAGAAAGAAAATCCGTCACACTGATGTATCAACGAGCTAAAGCATTATCTAAAGAAAATCAACAGCCAGAGGAAGAAGAGGAGGCTGCATTTGATTCCACCTGCATGCATTTGATCATATAAAGTTAGAAATTCCTTTGATTGGAACTTTTTCGTGCAGAGAAATGTTTCTCGGCTCCTGGGAGCCATAGCTCCATTCCTACCACCGTTGAATGCTTCGTCGAGATTTGTGCCACTGTATACACTAAAAAATTATAGGAAAGATTATGTACTAATCATGTACACACTAAAATCTATGTAAAAGTACTATTACACACTTTATTATATAACTAAAAAATTTATGAATCAGCACACATCGCTATGTAGATCAATCTGAATTCAACGGTGCTAGTGTGTGCAGTCATGACTCCATAGAGCTAAAACTCCTCTCTCTTTCTTTCGTGCAGCTCACCATCAAATAATACTTTTGATTGCAGGATGCATTCTGAATTATGGCTGTGGACTTCACTTGATTGGATGATAGTTATCAAGCCTCTTTTTGAGTAATATCAAATATCACAGAATTTTCGTAATGGCATTCATACCACGATTTTGCCCTTGACCACGAATTAAAATCACAACTCAATTTGTTCAAAGGACAAAAAATCACAATTTTATGATGAAGGTAACGGTGTTTTGAAAAAAAAAGTTTATAGTACTAGAAGTAGACGTAGTAGTAGCAGACCTACATATCCTTGCATCACATTCACATCCTTGGATATTCGTCTCGTTCCTCTCGTAGAGTTACGGTCTACTCCTCTTCACCTCTGATTGAACCTCAAACCATGAAACCTTCAAGGATACCTTCGAGTGGAGACGCTGGTGCGTATCAAGGTGCCAACAGGGGCAGTAGAATCTAACGGCGTGGACAGGAAAAGCGCTCACGGGACTACACATTAGTAAGATGCTCGTTAATGAAAGTCCTATCAGTTTCGAGTTAGATTAAATGAGCGACATTCGGTTCAGTGTCGAGGTTTTTTTTATCCAAAAAGACCCGATGTCTTCACTTTATTTTGTGTTACTTCAACGCCGCACATCTAGCCCGTGTCATTTCCATTTGGTAGTCGGATCCCTAATGAATAAATGTTGTGTTAGATGGTCAGTCCTGAATAATTCTGTGGTTGACCTCTTTTAGTTGAATCTGGAACCGATTAAGAAGTTACACCTAACTTTCAGAGTTGATTTGAGCACACATATATCTGTTTAGACGGTGAGTATGTTGGTTTTGTAATAAGTAGACACTCTTAAAAACTCTGTTGATCAGTTTCATGGAAATGAAATTCGGAGCGAGAGCTCCTGAATTCGAGGAAAAAAAATATGTTTAGACGGTGTAGAATTGCCACGAACTATCAAAGGAGCTGTACCCGACGACGAATCACCGGAGGCTAGGAGCATATGGCAGCAACGCAAAGCAAGGAAGACCATGCGAAATGTCATGGAATGCCCTCAAGCAGCCGAAAGATCACAGAGACCAGCCACCACGGCTCTTCCAAAATCGACCTAACACCAGGGAAAATCACCAAGAGCAGCTGCCACGCCAGACCAGACAGCGTTGGGTCCCAACACCAACCCAACAGGGTAACTTTGCGTTCAGTGCAAAATAAAGCACATGGAAACAAAGCCAACCATTGGCACGAACGAACGGCGGAGATACACAGCAGGAAGTGATCGGACGGCCAAAAATCTCATTGCCCTGAGGAGCCTCCCTTTCCCGCACCAATTACTCTGTTAGATTCACGTAATTTTGAATTCGTACGGATTTCGGATTTCGCACCCTTATCCTAATCAGATACGGATTCTGTATACAGTTTTCAGATTTAAAATGTCAGCGGGTACTATATATGTCAGCTTATTGGTACTCACACAAGTCAAAGCGACATTTTTTGGACATCAATATGGTTTTTGGAATGCAATTTTGACAAGTTGCTTTTATAAAAACTAGCAAAATTACAGTAAACGTCACTTATTTCTTTACTGGATGGGAATTTTATAAGGTTGCAACATATTCATCTATAGGGGGGAATCACGTTACTAGGACTTGTGGTAATGTTTATTTGAGACAAGGAAACGCAAATTCAGCATACACTACGAAACATAATCATCAAAATGGACACAAAAATCTTGTGCAAGCACCATCTCATTTCTCAATCCGAGGCAAACGACAAAACACATACAATCTGTCGTATGAGAAATCAGCCTCCTGTGATAATCTGAAATCTAGAAAGAACAGGGTTCCATACATTTCGGAACGGCAAGTACCCAAATGCCTCTTCAATCAACAATGTAGCATCAGAGAACAGTGCCAACTATTACGACATGGCAAAACAAACTACAGAATATCTAGGGCGCTTGCTTGAAAGTTCGGTGATGCAGCATATAGAACAAGAAGTGCAGTCTATATCAAGGGCGCTTGCTTGAAACAAACTACAGAATATCTAGGGCGCTTGCTTGAAATTCTGATCTGTTCTTAACATGCTATCGCCTAGTTTATATCAACACATTTTGATCCCCTATGTTCCATTGAATAATCCAAAAAGATGAGGAAAATTCCCCATGGCCATTCTATAACTAAAATGTGAAGGATCGGATGACTAAGAATGCAATATCACCAGGATACTGTCATAATTGAAAACAGAGACCTACCTGTAAACCTTTATTTGCTAGGAATTGCTTGAAATCGGCCAATTTCAGATCACCCACAGGAACTGACTTGTGGGCTGATGGAGTTGACGAGGGGGGAAGCAGAGTAAGCTTCTCATCCACTTCTCCAACTTCTGAGTCAACCCATGCAATTTCATGCTCACCCAACTGCAGACAGTGTTGGTGTCAGAATTAGTGCTTTCTTACAACAAACTCATACTGAAGTAAATGAACATCATAGTGAAGCCATATGGACAAAAAACAGTGGTTAGGGTTGAAACCAGGTGGTTTATGGTGATCACTAGCTAAGTTTTTGGCATGGATGGCGAAGGGTTGATGAACAAATTCAACTGGTTAGGGATTGGTTAAGGGCTTATGGCTAGTAACTGGCTGGTAAGTGGAATGGACCACCTGGTTGGAAACCAATACAGAGCCGCCTTTTAGAAATCATATTAAAACAACCTAGGTTGTCCACTTTTTTGACATTTTCTAACAGTGAAAAATATTCTAGCCTTTTCTTTTTGTTTGTAACACCATTAATTGTAATGGAAGATGAGTGGACTCTGAGCACTTCAGGAACTAAGCTATTCAAAGAGAGAACTCGAATCATTAGATTGCTAGCTTGAAGCCTCACTTATTTCAAATTTGTATGATGACATAACCTCTACATCAATTTAAAAAATTAACATCAATAGAGGGATAAAATATACTAACAATTAGGGAAACAAATATAGCTCATACCTTCTTACAAATGGTATTGCTCATTAACTTCTCTGAAAGTTGTACCTGAAATTACATGATAGCAGATGTTACAAAATTAGCAAGTTGGTGTACATATATGATTGATTACGGAGTTGCATTAACCTCGTAGCTTAAATATATAATGGCATGTACATAAAGTTCTTGTTGCTGCTTAATATGGAGCATCGTGATGCTGAAGTAACTTAAGTGATTGGCAATGACAACTACTCCATCGTGATGGAGCAGTAACTTAATATGGAGCATCGTGATGGAGTATTTAGTTTTGCCTATTTATTGTGCAAGCCATCAGATAAGAATTAACACACCAGTATCTGAGGATGACTCACTTTCAATTTGTCCCCACTCTTAATGAAAGCTCACGAGGGACGCAATTGGAAGAAGGAAGGAAGGAAGGAACGGGTGCTTGTGAGGTGGGAGAGTGTACCTGGCGAGGGGTTGGAGGTGGGAGGGGTCGCAGTGGTTGGTCCAGCCGTCAACAGCGAGCAGGTAGCTCAGCGGCGTCACCTGCACCGACGGTGACGGTGAGTGGAGTCGGACACCACCAAGCCCAGCCCACGTACTCCCATAAGTATTTAGTTGGTGGGAACTTGTGTTGGCTCATTGACCCCAGCGAGTATTTCTCCTCGATCCGCCTTTGCTTCATCCTCTGATTGATCCTGGGAAGTGAAATGAAACAGTAGAAAATATATTCAGGCTCTAGCACATACTGATGAAGATTAATAAAACAGATTAATATATTGGAAAAGAGCAACCGATCCAAGTATATATTACCTGCAGATTTGACTTTATATTTGTCTCCATGTTGTAGGGCTCACTTGTGTACAATACGTACCATTTCTTTCCATCTGCAAAAGCGTCGACTTGCTTGATATGGCTGAACTTGTCCCACTCAAGGCCAGATTTTCCCGCGGCCAAGGAGGCGAGTATCTCTGGGCTGCAGTCCAGCAGCAAATGAAACCAAGAGAATAACAGAGAGAAATGACCAAGGTACCCATAGTGTGGTCAATATCTTAGGAATAAGAAAGTGGTAGTTACTATGCATTGTAAACATCAATGTTAGAGAGAGAAGAGATATAAATGAGTGAAAATAAGAAAAACATCATTAATTTTGCATGCACACCTTATATTCTTCCTCTGATTGAAAAAACTATAGGTTTTAAATTTTGAAACGGAGAAAGAAATATTCTAGATCATCGAGAGAAGAAACTAATGAAATGCCGATCAGTGTAATTTCTAAATTAAATTGCCAAGCATAGTGCAGAATTGTACATCTTGGTCGATTGATGTCCTTTTATCTTTGTTATTGTCGTGAAATAATGAATACATATAACAAGAAATTTAAGACAGACAAGCATTGAAAGTGCATGAAGTATTGAAGTTTACTGTGGTGGACATTCACTGTATGCGCTGCTAACAAGCAATCACTATGAGTATAACAAGCAATTAGTACTGGTATGCTATAGTATTCATCAAACAAAAGTGGAGATATATAATGACGCATTAAACAGTATGCAGGATGATATAAGGCAGTAAGCATTGAAAGTTTATCAACGTATGGTAGTGCTTATTAATGACCGAATAGACTGTTATCATTATTAGAGTAGAGACACTGTATTCTAGACAAGTTATGTTTAGATCATGCACATAACACAAATGGACCAACTACATATAATATTACACTTCAGACCATGTTTTGGCGGTTCGCAGAAAACTGGTCCGATTCACTGGCCTGGTCCCATCTGTCAGGTGCCACGTAGGAGGCCACGAGGGTGGGAGATCCATGTGGGATATGCTAGAATAGTAGGGAAAGAGGGAGCTTTTTTTTGAAATAATATGAATTTATTCAGATATTTCAAAAATATTATACCATCTGGAAATTTTGCAAAAATGGCCTCAATCGCCATGACGCGCGGCGATTACGCAGAAATCGCCACGGTCCACGGCGATAGGCCGCAATCGCCACGGCCCACGGCGATTGCCGACCACTTCGGCTGCTACCGTCACGCCGCGTGGCGATAAGGAGAAATCGCCAGCACCCGTGGCGATAGGCAGTTAATTCCGCGCGCAACCCGCCAACCGTCCGCTCTTCACGGGTTAATGCGACGCCACGTGGCGTAATCGCCACGACCCGTGGCGATTACGGCTGGCCTATAAAAGGCGCAGGACAAATCGCCGTGTCTCGTGGCGATTGTAAGAAATCGCCACAGCTCCTGGCGATTTCTACTAATCGGTAATTACAGTGGTGATTAGCGGCCTATCGCCATGAACCGTGGCGATTTCTGCGTAATCGCCACGCGTCGTGGCGATTGAGGCCATTTTTGCAAAATTTCCAGATGGCATAATATTTTTGAAATATCTGAATAAATTCATATTATTTCAAAAAAAAGCTCAAGAGAGAGGGGTGCTGCTGTGTTTGTTGTCCATATAGGACAGAGAAGGGGAACTAAAGAAGAGGTTGTAAGTGGGTCCATGGCCCACTAGACAGTGAAAGGAATAGAAATATGAGGGCTAGGTCTTGTGTCCTACGTGGTCTGCATGCTAAGTGGAAGGAGGGAAATGTGGCACATGACAGGTGGGTCCAATGGGTGAACTGGCTTGTTTTTTGCTTGAACCATGTTTAACTGGTCGGAAGTGCAATATTATAGTGGCCCTACTGATGTTATGTGTAGGATTTGAACATAGATCGTGTAAATTGCAACTAGTGGCACAACATCAAGTCCAAAATGCAATTTACTCGTATTATTTTAACCGCAGTTTGGTTATACTAGTAACTACGTACTAACCTGCTTTTGGAGCAATAGCCAGGCATCTTCAGGCCCCAATTTGTCAATACGGTGGTAGGGACGCATAGCTTTCATGCCTCGGGCAATAGTATCATGTCTTGTGGTGACAAGGACTCGGCTACCTGGGGCACCGTGGCTGAAGGGAGCCTTGAGCAAGTTGTTCCATTCATTGGTACCCCACATGTCATCCAACACAAGAAAGAACTTCTTGTCCCTGATGGCATCGGCAAGAGCCGGCACAAGTAGGGCCTTGTCTTGAGCCCCACCCCCAGGCCCGGGCAAGTCTCCATTGGCGGCAGTGATGGCCGTCCTCAAAAGCTCAACCTCGCTGCAGTCCTGTGTGATGCTCAGCCATATCTTCTTGGAGAACTTGCCTTGGATGGCCGGGTCGTTGAAGACCTTCTTGCTGAGAGTGGTCTTGCCGATCCCGCCGACGCCCACGATAGCGACCACTAAAGGACTCTTATCAGCTACCTCCTTTGCGAGCATCCCCACAATCACTCTCGTGTCGTCTTCAATCTTTTCCCCCACCACACCTGAGCGCTCCAACAATGGATCTGTCTTGCGACTAGTGGGAGGAGGTCGGATTGTCTTCCGGTCTTGGTAAGCTTCTAGCTTGATGAATTCGAAACGACGCCCCCTTGTGTAGATGCCATCTAGCTTCTCGTTGAGCCCTTTGATGCGGCTGCCGATGTCGTGGGCATGGAGGGGATTTCGCATGCAGAAGAGCAAGGGGTTGAGGCACCCCCTATCCGTGGATGGACTCCGCTCCATGACCTTGAGCTGACACAAGTCGAGGATGTCAGTGGCTTCGTACATGGCGCGCTTCAGTTCATTCACCCACGCCTGCACGGCCTGATCGGTGATGTTCCTCCTATCAGCGTCGGCAAGGAAATTCTTGAGGTCCCCAAGCTTGACGCCCAGGTCTTCGATCCCGCTGGAGACCCCGATGAGCATGGCCACCTCTTCTTTGGCCATCTCGGTGAGCATGTTGGTCACATAAGATGCCAAAGCATCCAGGACCCCCGCCATTAGTTGCAGGGTTTGCTCACTTTAGTTGCCACAAGAAACATATGCAAAGGAAAGAACGGCAATCAATTTACCTTAGAAGTAGAATGAACTACATTGTAAACAAGGAGAGAGAGATATATATATAAGTGTGACGATGGTATCTTTAAATAAAATCTATCTTTTTGAAAGAAAGAGAAATAAATTGTGAAAATATGTGAAAGAGAAAGAAACCACAAAAGTATATAGGTAAGCTAGATCTAGATACACAGAGCTGAATTACCTTGAATCAATTGGAGAGATCAGAGATGGATGGATGGGTCTTGCTCTACAGTCTAGATCAGAGATGGATGGATGGGTCTTGCTCTAGCTCGTGGAAATGGCGAGAGGACGGGCTTTGTGGATCTATACAATCTCTTCGCCGTTCACATGCTATTTGCGCAAGTGGTGGGACCCGCGTCTTATTGTATGACAGCTAGCTAGATCTAGTTTATTCATCGGATGGATCCACATAATTATGAATTGCCATGGACCCGCGTCTTTTTGTATGACTAGTCATGGACTGCCAGCTGGCAACTGGAAAAAAGAATGGTTGTGTTGGGTGCCGCGGCCATGGCGTCCGCGAACCCTGCAACTAATGGCGTCCGCGAGGCTGAGCACGTGGGACGTCAGACTCGGGGAGTAATTTCGATCGGTTATAAGTTTGATGGAACCCAAGTAGATTGGGGCAAACGAAAATAAACCAAGAAGACAGCTGACGGAATGTGAAAAAAACAAAACTTTGCAAACTTTAGATGGTATTGAAGTATAGCGAGAATTTTCGATATGATTTTTTTAAAGACAACATTTTTCGGTGTGACAAAACCAATTTTCCCTTCTTAAAAGGTAGAAGGGCCCTAAAGGCACTGGATTAATTATCAAAAGACAATGCTAAGTCCCCCATTGAAACTTCCAAGTGGATGGATGGCCAACTTGAAATATGTAACTATATATCTCTATCCCTCTCACTTTTTGCATTGTTTGGCTGTGAATATATGAATTCTTGGCTAACAGCTCTTCCGTAATAAAGTTTCTTATAAACAAATTTGGCCCGTTTGGATGCAAAGTATTTTTAGAGTTTTCTTGGAATACCATGGTTTTCTAAAAAAACTTTGGAGGTGCAGGTCATACTGCCATATTATGACAGATGACAGGCCCATATCATACATTATCGATCCCATGCATCGTCATGGCAATGCTCACTGTCAATAGCCAGCCACTGTCACATGCAAATAAATAGTGGCTCCACTTGGTTGAAACATCTCAGCATAAAGAGAAGTTGAAATATCCAATGTCAGAGAAAATTACTCAGTTCACATCGTGGCAGCAGTTGTACTATGGTAGGCAGACGAGGGCATCAGGCGCATTCACACCTCTCGGCCCACATGCATGCATGGTTCCCCTGCAATAATAATGGCATGTACACAAAGTTCTTGTTGCTGCTTAATATGGAGCATCGTGATGGTGCAGTAACTTAAGTGATTGGCAATGACAACTACTCCATCGTGATGGTGCAGAAACTTAATATGGAGCATCGTGATGGAGTATTTAGTTTTGCCTATTTATTGTGCAAGCTATCAGATAAGAATTAACACACCAGTATCTGAGGATGACTCACTTTCAATTTGTCCCAACTCTTAATGAAAGCTCACGAGGGACGCAATTGGAAGAAGGAAGGAAGGAAGGAACGGGTGCTTGCGAGGTGGGAGAGCGTACCTGGCGAGGGGTTGGAGGTGGGAGGGGTCGCAGTGGTTGGTCCAGCCGCAGTCGAGGAGGAAGCGGAAGCCGTCGACAGCGAGCAGGTAGCACAGCGGGCCCTCCCCGTACGCCCCGCTCAGCGGCGTCACCTGCACCGACGGTGACGGCGAGTGGAGTCGGACACCACCAAGCCCAGCCCAAGTACTCCTATAAGTATTTAGTTGGTGGGAACTTGTGTTGGCTCATTGACCCCAGCGAGCATCTCTCCTCGATCCGCCTTTGCTTCATCCTCTGATTGATCCTGGGAAGTGAAATGAAACAGTAGAAAATATATTCAGACTCTAGCACATACTGATGAAGATTAATAAAACAGATTAATATATTGGAAAAGAGCATCCTATCCAACTATATATTACCTGCGGATTTGCCTCTATATTTGTCTCCATGTTGTAGGGCTCGCTTGTGTACAATACGTGCCATTTCTTTTCATGTCCAAAAGCCTCGACTTGCTTGATATGGCTGAACTTGTCCCACTCGAGGCCAGACTTTCCCGCAGCCATGGAGGCGAGTATCTCTTGGCGGCAGTCCAGCAACAAATGACTTGGCTTTACAGTTTGCAGGTACAGCGGGAGTTGTTCCTCACTGTAATAAAGTGTTAGCACGAGTCTCCGGAGTGCAGTCATCTCCTGCAGTGACTCGACCTTTGGGCAGAAGTGGATGCCAAGCTTCTGCAATTTGGGGAAATCGGAGACCCTGGCCAGGTCGGGTATGTCATACAGGTCGAGCTCAACTACAGAAACAAAGTTCTCTAGGGAGTGGAGGCGTTGGACATTCCATATGGTTAATTTTTTCAATGCCCTTGCGTGGGAGGCCAGGCCACGAGGAATACGCCCCAATTTGCAGCTTATGAGAGTAAGCTCCTCCAAGATGGGCATAGCTTGCACTTCCTCCTCCCACTCCCACTCCTCCCATTCCACCATTCCTTCCAGGGTCATCTCATGCAGTCTTGGGAACGCAGCCGCAGCCTGGGATGAAGGATGGTGACATTGATTGTAGTCCCCCACAAATTCAGGCCCAACACGCTTGATTGCAGGAGCGCAGTCCACCAATAGGTGCCCCAAATTTGGAAGGTGACACAAACCATCAGGTAGTTGGGTGCAGCAAGCCAACTTTCTCATTGTTACCAAGGTCAAGCTCTTAAAGGGTGTCATTGCTGTCGACATTATCCATCTTGGAAGCTGACGCCCAAAATATCCTCGGATGACAAGATCTTCTAAACAAGGCAGAGGATGGAGCTCGTCAAACACCTCCTCGATTCTCCGTTGCTCCTCCTCACAGACTACTCCTTTGACAAATCCATCATCTCCCAGTCTACTGCTGCAGCTTAAGGCAAGATAGGTAAGATACACCTTTGCACCAAGCCTAGCCTTTACAGCGAACCGGGTAGCAGATACATTCTCTAGACCCTCTAATCCAAGGGCCTTGAGCTGTGAAAGAGGCCCAAGCTCTTCCAAACTACACCAATCACCATCCATGTGGGCTTGAAACCCACATAGTACCCTCAAGTTTGTTAGAGCAGAGAAACCCCTCGGCATACTATGTACACGTGTGTCATCAATGTCAAGATATCTCAGTGCCCTCAGCTTTATAATGCTATCAGGAAGTTGCATAAAACTTTCACAACCTTCAAGGTTAATGTACTGTAAGAATTTCATCTTGTCGATGTTCTCTGGCAGCCTAGACATATCGGTGCAGCTTACCGCCAAATACCTCAAGTGCTTGAGTTGATACAGAGATTCAACCAATGCAGCAAAATGTGTGGATTCTATATGTAGAGACCGCAGACTTGAAAAAGAAATCAGTGAATCATTGGACTGAATCTTGCAATTTCCAGTTAATATCAATGTTCTTAGTGATTTCTGCTCTTGTAAAAGTCTCCACTCAAATTCGTCTGATCCCATTCCTTCGGTTTCTATAGACAGCCTAAGAAACCTTCCTGAACTAAGTTTACTATCGATGTCTCCGTTGTGAACTACTAGTGCTTCATCTCTAGCCACAAATTGAGCAAATGAGCGAACAACATCATGCATGCTGCCAACAAATCGACCAGGGCAGTATGTATGCGGCTCTACAAGGTTCCTCGATATTAGCTCCTTATAGTACTTACTTCCTGATTCTTCTAATATGTCTGAGTTTCCATGAACGAATCCTTCAGCAATCCACATGCCGACAATTTGATCAATATCTAACCTTGTCCTTTTAGGTTTAAGGGACAAATGCAGAAAGCATTGCTTTAAACAAGGGGACAAGTCGTCATAGCTAAGATATATTGCATAGTTTAGCTCTTCTGGAATTTTAGATACTGACCGCATAAGATCATTTAGAATATCTTCCCAATCATGCCGTTGTTTCTCCCTCTGGCATAGAAGTCCTCCCATCACTTTTATAGCAAGCGGTAAACCATCACATTTTGATATAATTTCCAAACCAATGTCCTTCAGCATATCAATCTCAGGTTCACTTTCCTCATTTGTGACTACCTGCAAGCAGTTTTAAACATAATAAGGAACACATAACACATTGGTAATGTCTAGTGCCGTTCTTTATTTACTACTCTCTTCGTTTCTTTTTATAATGCGTATTTTAATCAAGCACAGAGGTTAAAAGAGGGCATGAAACCAAGAGAATAGCAGAGAAAACTGACCAAGGTACCCATAGTGTCAATATCTTAGAAATAAGAAAGTGGTAGTTACTATGCATTTTAAACATCAATGTTAGAGAGAGAAGAGATATAAATCAGTGAAAATAAGAAAAACATCATTAATTTTGCATGTGCACATTATATTCTTCCTTTGATTGAAAAAACTATAGGTTTTATATTTTGAAACGGAGAAAGGAATATTCTAGATCATCGAGAGAAGAAACTAATGAAATGCCGGTCGGTGTAATTTCTAAATTAATTTTTCAAGCATAGTGCAGAATTGTCCGTTACCTTAATTATTTAAAGCTGTGATCATGCAGACATCACCTTTTATCTTTCTTGTTGTCGTGAGATAATAAGTACATCTAACAAGAAATTTAAGACAGAGAAGCATTGAAAGTGCATGAAGTATTGAAGTTTACTGTGGTGGACATTCACTGTATGCGCTGCTAACAAGCAATCACTATGAGTATAACAAGCAATTAGTACCAGTATTGATCAAACAGCAGTGGAGATATATAATGACCCATTAAACAGTATGCAGGAGGATATAAGGCAGTAAGTGACATAATACCTAGTCCAAAATACCATTTACTCTTATTATTAACTGTAGGTTGGTTATACTAGTGACGTACTAACCTGCTTTTGGAGCAATAGCCAGGCATCTTCAGGCCCCAATTTATCAACATGGTGGTAGGGATGCACAGCTTTCATGCCTCGGGCAACAGTGTCATCTCTTGTGGTGATGAGGACTCGGCTACCTGGGGCACCGTGGCTGAAGGGAGCCTTGAGCAAGTTGTTCCATTCATTGGTACCCCACATGTCATCCAACACAAGAAAGAACTTCTTGTCCCTGATGGCATTGGCAAGAGCTGGTACAAGTAGGGCCTTGTCTTGAGCCCCGCCCCCAGGCCCAGGCAAGTCTCCGTCGGCGGTAGTGATGGCCGTCCGCAAAAGTTTAATCTCGCTGAAGTCCTGTGTGATGCTCAGCCATATCTTCTTGGAGAACTTGCCTTGGATGGCCGGGTCATTGAAGACCTTCTTGCCGAGAGTGGTCTTGCCGATCCCGCCGACGCCCACGATAGCAACCACTAAAGGACTCTTGTCAGCTACCTCCTTTGTGAGCATCCCCACAAGCACTCTCGTGTCCTCGTCAATCTTTTCCCCTACTGCACCTGAGCGCTCCAACACTGGATCCGTCTTGCGACTAGTGGGAGGAGGTCGGATTTTCTTCTGGTCCTGGTAAGCTTCTAGCTTGATGAAATCAAAACGACGCCCCCTTGTGTAGATGCCATCTAGCTTCTCGTTGAGCGCTTGGATGCGGCTGCCGATTTCGTGGGCATGGAGGGGATTTCGCATGAAGAAGAGCAAGGGATTGAGGCACCCCCTATCCGCGGATGGACTCTGCTCCATGAACTTGAGCTGACACAGGTCGAGGATGTCAGTGGCATCGTACATGGCGCGCTTCAGTTCATTCACCCACACCTGGACGGCCTGATCGGTGATGTTCCTCCTATCAGCGTCGGCAAGGAAATTCTTGAGGTCCTCAAGCTTGACGCCCAGGTCTTCGATCCCGCTGGAGACCCCCGATGAGCATGGCCAGCTCTTCTTTGGCCATCTCGGAGAGCATGTTGGTCACGTAAGATGCCAAGGCATCCAAGACCCCCGCCATTAGTTGCAGGGTTCGCTCGATCGCTTTAGTTGCCATGAAAAACATATGCAAAGGAAAGCACGGCAATCAATTTACCTTAGAAGTAGAACTATATTGTAAACAAGGAGAGAGAGAGAGAGAGAGAGAGAGAGAGAGAGAGACGAGTGGTATCTTTAAATCAAATCAATCTTTCCGAAAGAAATAGAAAAAAAACGTGAAAATACGTGATACCGGCGGTGAACCACAAAAATATATAGGCAAGTTAGAGCTATCTAGATAGACGGAGCTGAAATTACCTTGAATCAATTGGAGAGATTAGAGATGGATGAATGGGTCTTGCTCTGGAGTCTAGAACAACTGGCTCGTGGAAATGGCCAGAGGACGGGCTTTGTATATGTATACATGCTATGTGCTAGGTCTAATTGGTGGAACCCGCGTCTTAATTGTATGACAGCGTCTTAATTATTCATCGGATGGATCCACATAATTATGAACTGCCGGCTTACTAGTCATGGACTGCCGGCTGGCAACAAGTCAATTGTGTTGGATGGCGTCCGCGAGGCTGAGCACGTGGGACGTCAGACTCGGGGAGTAATTTCGAACGGTTATAAGTTTGATGGAACCCAAGTAGATTGGGGCAAACGAAAATAAACCAAGAAGACAGCTGACAGAATGTGAAAAAAACAAAACTTTGCAAACTTTAGATGGTATTGAAGTATAGCGAGAACTTTCGATGTGATTTTTTTAAAGACAACATTTTTCGGTGTGACAAAACCAATTTTCCCTTCTTAAAAGGTAGAAGGGCCCTAAAGGCACTGGATTAATTATCAAAAGTCAATGCTAAGTCCCCCATTGAAACTTCCAAGTGGATGGATGGCCAACTTGAAATATGTAACTATATATCACTATCCCTCTCGCTGTGTGCATTGTTTGGTTGTGAATATATATATGAATTCTTGGCTAACAACTCTTCCGTACCTAACCAAAGTTTCATATAAACAACTTTGATGTGAACGCTTGCTTTGAATCTGTTCATTGTTTGGACGCTGACGTTGAATGGTATTTTGTACAAGTTTCTTTATAAATTAGTCAGGATCAACGTGGTTCAATCAATTAGACACCAAGAGTAGCGGTGGGTGGATTAGGCAGTGGGTTTATAATATATATATAACGACAAACATGAGCATTGACAGACCAGCATCGTCCGAGACAAGTAAGCTGCTTGCGGTGGTTGGCGAGCGTACGTACCTGGCGATCGAGGGTTGGAGTTGGGAGGGGTCGCAGTCGAGGACGAAGCGGAATCCGTCGACGGCGAGCACGTAGCACGTAGCGGCGTCACCTGCACCTCACTCCCCATCTGATCTGATTTTCCCCCCTTCCCCGGCGGCGGCGAGAGGAGTCGGACGCTTCGGGCTAAGCAGCCTAAGTGAAACCGCTCGAGATGGAAACGTTAGTAAAACTGGGCCTAGGAAATTCGGCCCCTCGGTTTCTGTCTTGGGACTCAACTGAAGAACAGCGCAGTTTCAGAACCTGAAACCTGACTTGTTTCCTTCCAGAGAGCAAGAGCAGCCTAAACTTAGATTTGATTGCACTGCACAACAACACATCGACGTCACCTTCTTCTTCTTCTTCCTCGCCGACCTGCCCCGCGAATATTTAGAGCTGATCCTGGATATCTTTCTCTTTCAATTTCTACGATATACAGTTACATATTATTGAAGTCTGAATTACTGACAGTCATGTATGTGGTTCGGTGTCGTCGTCTCAAGTTATCAGAACCGCCGCAGGGCTATGCTATATATCTTTCAGCTCAGGATAGAATATATAGCTAAAAACCACCATACTTTTGGCTTCGTTACCAAATTGAGGGCATCTTCCATTTTAAGGATTTCAAAGAATTTTTAAAGGATTATAATTCTTTAGGAATTTTCTAATTATTGGTTGTTTGATTTGTAGGATGACAATCTATAGAAATTTTTTCTAAGGATTCATTTGCACTATATTTCACAAAGAAAATTTATATTGACTTCAACCTTTTGGAAAAGACAAAAATCCAAATTCACGATGAAGCCAGGTAACAGTGTTCTCATGAAAAAGCTAGGTAACAATTACTCAAAAGGAGGACAAGTTGTGGAGTTTTTTTTGAAATAATATGAATTTATTCAGATATTTCAAAAATATTATGCCATCTGGAAATTTTGCAAAAATGGCCTCAATCGCCACGACGCGTGGCGATTACGCAGAAATCGCCACGGTCCATGGCGATAGGCCGCTAATCGCCACTGTAATTACCGATTCACTTTGGAATCGCCACTGTAATTACCGATTAGTAGAAATCGCCAGGAGCTGTGGCGATTTCTTGCAATCGCCACGAGACACGGCGATTTGTCCTGCTCTTTTTTACAGCCCAATTTCATTTCATAGCGGCCTCCCCTAGACCTATTTGTCGACCGACCAGTAGGGATGATTTATTATGGAATCGCCAGTCGCCACGGTGATTTCTAATTTGTCTGGCGAACCGTACCAATTATTTTTGCAGTTGCCCCCTCGTGCACCGACCAGCGAGGACGATTTATTATGAAATCGCCATGGTGAATGGCGATTATCACGACCTCCGCACCCACTTCTGCTATTTAACCGTGTGAGCAGACGGTTCGACCACGCCGCTAATCTTCGCTGAGTTATTCCGAAAAATTGGTGGTATCTCGGAGAAGATTGTTTAGCTTTGGGAGGAGAAGAAGAAGTACTCCGTGAATGGATAGCGACAATAGAGGTAAGTCTTGTAATATATTTCCTCGTCATATACGTTGAAACATTACATCTACAATGTCTGTTTTGTGGAACAATAATATTTCGTGTAAATTACTAGATGTTGTTTGGAACCCGAGAGTGGACTACGAACTTCTTACGGGTGCGGAATTGATGAGGTGGAGGTGTGAAATTATGCGTTCGCAGATCTTTGAGGACGTTCATACGGGTGCTCTTGCGGATTTGTTAGCGAGAAAGGGTTTCCCCGGATTTACGTCCAAGCAGGTGTGTAAGCGCTTGAAAGAGTTCCAGAAGATGTGGGAGAGGGTGAACGAGCTTAGAAAATTACCTGGGGCGAAATACAGAAGAGGCTTTTTCGGCGAAGGAACGATAAGTATCCCGCAATCTCAGTACAATAAGCATATAAGGGTTAGTACAATTCGTTTGTTCTTAGTCGTAACCATTGATGCACGGTTTTTGTTTGATGCATCAGCTTCTCGGTGTGTAGGCACATCCGGAGGACGTAGGGTTGCTGAACTGCGAGATCCCAAATTTCTGCCCTGTGGACCGATACTGGAGAGACCCATTTGCTGAACGCGAATACGCAAAACGTGGGCGCACATCTAAAAAAGATGTTCTATCATCAAAGGACAAAGGCGCAAGTAGTTCATCCAAAAAGGCGTTAAACGAGTGCTCGTCGAGTGACGAGGACTTCTCTAAGCTGTTTTGCTTCAAAGCCCCCACTGAAGGGAAAAAAGCGGCAAGCGATAGCGAAGATGATTTCATGTAGTCATATTAGAACTGCTAGCGAATAATTTCTTGTTGTACGGAACGATATGTGTAGCCAACTTTTAGTGTGGCAGTGTAACGTGGCTGTGTAACCTATGCTTACATAATTAGATATCGATGTTAATTTCGCAGTAACAGTTATTTAATGTGTTATCATTAGTACATTACATTTCATTACGTAATTCCCCTTAACAAACATCTCGGTGATCCATCAGAGACAGCGAATGCTAATACTGAGAGGAACATGTCTGTTATATTTACTGTTCTGAGGAAGAAGAAAAATGCAAGGCCTAACCACATTTGAGTTTATGCAAGAGTGGGTGCGAAGGTGATGACATGTATGCTACCGTTTACTGATCGGTCTACAGTCGAAACGTGCAACCAAGGGAACGAAATAAAGATGCTCCATCGATAAGTAACACAGCACAGAAGTGTACTAATTCATAATGCTTGTACAATAAAATGCACTGAAAGAAAGGACTAATTCAAGCGCCTCGTCGTCCTCTCTTCCTGATCAACGACGGTGAGAACCTCTGCCTAGGCTGTCCCGCTCCCGCTCTAGCCGGCCTGCCCACCTGTAGTACCGGGTCATCCTCCTCGGGGTCCGGTGTATCCTGCGTGGGCAATGGCGGCTGAGTCTGCTGCGTCGTGCTGAACGGCCCAGGCGGAATCAACTCATCCGGCTCGCTGTGAAATCTAAAGTCGTGAGCCTCGGGGCTGTCGAGGAGGAAGTCAACCGGACTACTGGCCACGTGAGGCGGAAATCGATCTGTACGTAACCGGATTTAGTGAGAAAAAGAATGTCAGAAAAATTGGTTGCTACGAGATGAGAATTATTTTACCTTGTGGAGCCATCAATGGTGTGGACGAACTCTGGTGCCACGCTGAACCACCCGCCTCTGTGGGACCCGGTGGCTGCGGCTGAGACGTACGTGGCTGCTGGCGCCTCGTCTGTGAAGGACGCGGTGGTCTGTGCGCTCCCCGGCTTGAGCTAGCCCCGGCAACGACGTCATCCCTACGCGTGCACCTGAAAATGTCCATGACCCTCCTGGTGTACTCGACGACCCTGGACAAGCCTGAGTGGTGGTCGGTGTCGGGTGGAAGCTGCTGAAGAATTGCGGTGGCCTCCATGTTCGCCGCAGTCACCCACTGTCCCTGAAGAGTGCGAATCATAGGTGCGCGCGTAAGTTTAATTAGTAAAATAAATAGCTCGAAGCGAAACACGAAATACACTAACCGCCAAATCCAGATTTTCAGCTGCGATGATCGGGTACATGTCAGTTGTCCGTGCCG
The DNA here is from genome assembly GCA_019208055.1 of Stipa capillata. Classification (NCBI taxonomy): domain Eukaryota; kingdom Viridiplantae; phylum Streptophyta; class Magnoliopsida; order Poales; family Poaceae; genus Stipa; species Stipa capillata. The sequence goes on along the minus strand of JAGXJF010003678.1, from coordinate 351,581 downwards.
CTGCCTCGTCAGGAGACTCGCTTCCACGAATAAGGTGGACGCGCGTACGTGGCAAATACCACTGCAAGTACGCCTCGAACTCGGCATAGCGAAACGGCCGGTCCTCGGGCAGGACGTTGTTCAGAGCAGTGCCCCACTGGCCAACGAAAGGGGCCAGCCGCCTTGCCCACTCTGCGTCCCTGGTACCCCCTCCCTTGCGAGTCCACCTGTTGACGTAATGAATTCATATATCGTAAAAGCAATACACATTATAAGTCTACAGGAGTTCAATAAACTTGACTTACGTGTGTGCGGCTGGATCGACGTGTGCTACGTGTGGAGGCGGGTACGCCTGGTACAACCCGAACTGCCTCATCACACGGTGCGGTGAGTGGTCCTCCACGAAGATGTCGAAGACAATCTTCGAAGTGGTCCTCCAGTAGGTCTCGTCCCGCCGGCAAAGTGAAGACATCCCGTGAGGTGCACGTCGCGACAACGCATCATGGGAGTACGGCTCCCATATGACACTCTGCGCAGGAAGGTGCTGGAACTGCTCCGTGAAAGAGAAGTAACAGGCTCGTACCTGTGACCTCGCCCACTGAGGCTGCAAGAAATATGTAAGAAGGTCACATAGTCAGTGAACTAACGAATTGAAGGTACAAATACAAGCCGATGATGAGAGAAAGTAACTCACTGTTCTTCTTGTCCACATGGACCCGAAAGTTGGTCCATCCAGCGGCCCTGCTCCACGGCCAGGTGGCGCACGCACCACCTACTCCGTATGTCGTACCAAGTTGAATCTTCTGGCAAATCTTCCCCCTCTCGAGTCACCGCTACGCCCTGCTGAAGATGGCGAATTGCTAGCAGCAGCCCGGCATGCCGGTCGTGGATAACACACACATTTGGTCGATCCTTCACAAGACCTTTCTTCAGACAGACAAGGAACCACAACCAGTTATCGTAGCTCTCGCAGTCAGCAAAGCCCATTGCCAGTGGCACTAACTGATCATTTCCGTCCGCCCCAACTGCGGTAAAAAGTGTCCCCCCTCATCTGTCCTGTCATGAATGTCCCATCAATACAAATAACCGGCCGACAATGTCTGAAAGCTTGTACGCATGGGCCAAAACACCAGAAAGCACCATTCAGACAAATTTTTCCAGGAATGTCCACAGAGGGCCACATGAGACGGCTAACAAATGTCCCATCATTCCTCTGCCCCAGTGTCTCCAGTACGTACGGTAAATTGTGATATGAATCGATGAATGTCCCAAACCGCCGCTCTAGTGCGATCTGCTTTGCCCTCCACGCCATGGCATAACTTATGCTATACTGGTATTTGCTCTCTACAGATGTCTGTATGAACTGTGCTGGAATGCAGACATTCTTCACTATCTCGTGATACATCAACCCAGCCACGAGTTCCGCACTGATATTCCGATGTGTGTCAGGAACACCGCTTATTACACATGTGTGCGGCACCACCTTTCGTATGACCCAATGCACTTCGTACTTCCTCTGGGACGCATGCACGTACCCCTCACACCCAGCAGACCTACACTTCACTGCGTACTGATCCCGCAACTTTTGTGCACTCGAAATGTCCTCTGTGTCGACATCGCCCAAAGCTTCACAGCCTCTTTCACCTCTTTCTTCGTGCCATAGTATGCGCCTTGGACAATCTCGTTCGGCTTGTACATATACGTTCCGTCACTTGCGCCCTCGAGATTCATCCTGCCGGACATGTCAAGATTCCACATACTAGGAATCGGATCGTCCCCTCCTTCTTCATCCTCATCTTCGTCCTCTTCGCTGCTACCGTCCTCGACATTGCTTTCTTCCTCTCTAGCAACGGCATCATCATGCTCCATGATCTGCACTAGTTCCTCACGTATCTCGCCCTCGTCCACTGAACCGCTGAGGTATTCCGTACCTCCTGTCGCGGAAGGTCCAGCGGAACTTCCGCCGACTTCCACTACAGGGTCTTCTTCGTGAACAACTTCCTCTGCCGCTGCGCTGCTCTGTCCAGCTTCATTGCCTCCGCCTCCGCCTCCGCCTTCTTCAGATGACACCTTATCTACTGCCTGGACCAACAGATAATGTGAACCCTTGCGTGCCTTACTTGCCCTCAACCAAGCCCGCCAGTCCTTTGTCCCATCTAGGGGGAAAAGATCCCACCGGACATGCTTGCAAGACTTGCTGAAATACGCTTGCAAGGTTACACTTGTGACTTCCGGATCTAGACCGAAGGCCCGTGTGAACCATTCTTTAATGGTACTGATATGGTATCTGTCTGGATCTTCCATAGTTAATCTCGTTTGTGGGAAGCTACTAAGATTGACGGAACCAGACTCATCTACACAGATCGTGCCAACACCATAGTAAACTACAAATTCGACTAGTTCTGACATTCCTGCCATCCAAAACGTAATATTTTAGTCCGTACGGTATAAGATCATGACATGCGCCAATAATTGTTCTACTCGATTTCTAAATATACTACGAGTGGGTATAACTAAAATTATGTGTAATACTTTCTACAGGAACTACATCATATAAGCGGCACCGTTACACGCCTACTGTACTATTGAAGAGGCATGCAAAAATGTGTAGCATCTGGTATCGCAAAATAATTGTTCTACTCGATTTCTAAATATACTACGAGTGGGTATAACTAAAATTATGTGTAATACTTTCTACACATAAATATTATACAGAAATATTCAACTAAATATAAAATGTAAATGTTTAACCTCTAAATCGAAGTGGACTTGCTATTTCTAAATCGATGTCGATTTCCTACCTCATCTACCTAATCTACCATTACTTCTGAACTAAATTGCTACTTTAAATTGCTACCGTACGTTTCTATTCTATTCTACTGCCTAATCTATTCTATTCTACCTAATCTATTCTACCGTATGTTTCTATTTAAATTGCTACTTTATTTCTAAACATTATGAGAACTAAACAATGCGAACAAATCTACCTTAAATTTACCTCCTATTCTACATCTACCTTAAATATTAATTTACTACAATAAACAATAAAAGATTCAAAATTTTACCTTCAAATCGCTGAAAAATACCTCTCTATCTTCCTTTTTTTCCCTCCTTTTCTCTCTTTTTTCCTCCTCCTCTCTCTTTTTCTTCCTCCTCCTCTCTCTTTTTTTTTCTCCTCTTTTTCTTCCTCTCTTCTCTTCCTCCTCTCTCCCTTTTCTTCTCTGTTTTCTCTTCCTCCCGCGCCGCGCCCCGCCCTCCAACTCCTCCTCCTTCCACCCGGCTGTCGGTGGCGACCGCGCAGCGCCTTTTATAGGCCAGCCGTAATCGCCACGACCCGTGGCGATTACGCCACGTGGCGTCGCATTAACCCGTGAAGAGCGGACGGTTGGCGGGTTGCGCGCGGAATTAACTGCCTATCGCCACGGGTGCTGGCGATTTCTCCTTATCGCCACGCGGCGTGACGGTAGCTTCGGCAATCGCCGTGGGCCGTGGCGATTGCGGCCTATCGCCGTGGACCGTGGCGATTTCTGCGTAATCGCCGCGCGTCATGGCGATTGAGGCCATTTTTTGCAAAATTTCCAGATGGCATAATATTTTTGAAATATCTGAATAAATTCATATTATTTCAAAAAAAAACTCGACAAGTTGTAGTAGCAGATATATATACATACATATCCTTTCATGACATCCTTGGATAATTCATGCCTCGTTCCTCTCCTGGAGTCACAGCTTATTTCTCTTCATCCACCGAGTGATCCTGGCAAGCGAAATGAAATGTTAGGAAATATACTCAGGCTTTTTGAGCATGCCGATGACCCTAAGATGGAATCAACAAGAGAAGATTAAGAAAAAAGATTCATATATTGGAAAAGAGCAACCGAACTATATATTACCTGCAGATTTTGGTTCTATATTTGTCTCCATGATGTAGGACTCGCTTGTGTAAAATGCGTGCCATTTTTCTTTACCGTCTCCATCATCTGCAAAAGTCTCGACTTGCTTGTTATGGTTGAACTTGTCCCACTCGAGGCCAGATTTTTCAGTGGCTTTACAGTTTGCAGGTACAGCGGGAGTCGTTCCTCGCTGTAAGCATGGGCGGATCCAGCGGGTGGCACGGGTGGGACTCGGACCACCCTAAGAAAAAAATCTCATATATCAAATTTTAAAAGGAGAAAAGCCCATTTAGCCCATTTAAAATATGTAATCTTTGCTCTGTGCATATAATCATAATTATTCTTGTAGTCTAGGTGGTTAGGATACTTTGCTCTCACTTGAGAGAACCTGGGTTCAAATCCTAGCAATGGAATATTTTTATTTTTGGGTAGAAATATGATCTTGTTTTGTTCGAGACTATATTTTTAGTTGGCTATCTTCTTTTGTTAGAGACTATATTTTTCCTATAATAAAAAGATTATATACGATGACTAAAAAAGAGATCTGAGTTCCGATGCGCAATTGCATCCAATAATTAGTAAATATTTTTTACATTATTTTATTGATCATTCGGAGTTTGTGTCGAGCTTATTGGTGTTGGATTACTAAAGTTTTACTTTTCTTTATGTAGTTTTGTTCACATCGATAGATATGTTAAATTGGAAAATTATTTACTTTCTGTTTCATTTTATAATAGTGAAAAGTTGAACACAGATAATACTTTTAACTTGCTAATATGATCAGTGATCAGTGCTATAGGATAATTAACATGTTATATTATTGACGTACCTACTGGTATCAGTGAATCATTATCTATTTTGGTCTCTTGCAAGTATCAAACTTCTTTATTAGTCTATACTTCTTGAGTGTCGTTAGCAAGTTTGGAATTAGCATTGTGTACTTTGGATTTGCATCTGCATGTGCTATTGCGGCTCTTTACATAGCTAGAAATTTCTTTACGAATCGATTACATATTATGTTTTTGGTAAATTGTATACTTATATGTTGGCATGTCATATTTATAGTATCAATTTTTTTTATAAAGTTGACCCACTCTTACTTAAAATCCTGGATCCGCTACTAGTTGTAAGGAGCTGTCAGCACGAGTCTCGGGAGTGCAGTCATCTCCTGCAATGCCTCGAGCTTTGGGCAGAGGACGATCTATCCCAAGCTTGTGCAATTTGGGGAAATTGGAGATCCTCGCCACGTCGGGTATGCTATACAGGTTAAGAAACAAAGTTGTCTAGAGAGGGGATGCGTTGGACGCTGTATATGGTTAATTTTTTCAAAGCCGTTGTGCCTTTATTTGCAACTTACGAGAAAAAGCTCCTCTAGAAACCTGACTTGTTTCCTTCCAGAGAGCAAGAGCAGCCTAAACTTGCACAACCACACATCGTCGTCACCTTCTTCTTCTTCTTCCTCCTCGCCGACCCGCCCCGTGAATTTTAAAGTTGCAATGAAATGCAGTAGTGCTCCTTTTTTTGGTAGTGGATCGATGCCAAAGTAGCGACAATGAAATGCAGTAGTGCTCCTTTTTTTTGCAGTAGTGCTCATTTTTTTGTAGTGGATCGATGCCAAAGTAGCGACAATGAAATGTAGTAGTGCTCCTTTTTTGTAGTGGACCGATGCTCGTGCTTTAGCTTTGGGCACTTTCTTTTCTTAATACACGAACGCTATTAGATTCTTTTGCTCTCTTTTTTGTTGAGAAAATTCGATTCTTTTGCATTTTGGGAGGGCAAGAAATGGGCCACTCGAAAGCACAATTGCGCCATAGCAAATCGGCCCATATGGCTCGCTTACTCCACTCCGCCCCCGACTTGCCTTGGCCATCATCCCCGACTCCGGCGAGCCCCTCGCCGCCGGCGATCTCCGAATAAATTTCCTATCCGCTAACCTCATAGAGAGTGGGTAGACGTCTGAGGTGGTGAAGCTCTCCTGCGCTCTGTCTCGGTCGCCGTTTCTCTTCTCCTGTTCGATCTGAGCACTCCATATTATGCTCATGGCCACAGATGTACAAGGGCCGCAATGGAGGAACTCAGTGCGGTGGAGTTTCTGGTGGTAGCGGGGCCAACCTCTTCCACGGCGACTACGGGGCTTATGCGGGGAACAATGGTGGCCATCGACGGGGCAACGGCGGAGCATTCACTGAAACCAGCAAGACGGCGGCAAGTTTGGGCCGTTCAACACCGGGTTTGGCGGCGGTTATGGGTTCCATGGCAACCGAGTCAGGACAGGGGTCTACCTCAGCAGGCTGGATCTTGTGATCGGAGCCGCTTTGATCAGCGTCCGAGCGGTCATTTCGCAGGTGACCGTCGCTCCTATGTTTCTGGCCGGGCGGGAACTACGGCTCATCCAAATGTGCCTGCTGCTGATGACCACCGTTTTTTAATGCCGGCTACCGTTGAGGTGGCCTCGTCCAGCGATCGAGGAAACTGCTCCCGTTGTTCCAGCAATGCAACCAATGGTAATGGCAACAGCGACTTCAGCTAAATCGTCAGAAATAGGGGACAAGTCCAACATATCATGTTTAGAGCATCTCTAGCCCATCCCCTAAAAACCTTTAATCCCTTAAAAAATTTCATTTAGGGAATTAACACCCATCTAACCCTTCCCCTATATCTTTAATCCCTCAAAAATTTAGCTTTTCATCCCTCAAAACTTACCTCTCCTACCCAAATTTGCTCTGAAAAGAGCAGCTCTCCCTAAATTTCACTCTCCCTCACTCTCTCTCTCGACCCCGACCCGACTCGCGCCGCCGCCGCTCCCGTCGCTGCCGGCGACCCCCCGGCGCTCCCGTCGCCGCCGGCGACCCCCCGGCGCTCCCGTCGCCGCCAGCGACCCCCCGGCGCTCCCATCGGTCCATCCCGGCCCCCCGCAGCCCCACCTCCCTCCCCCCCACCGTCTCCTCCCTTGCCGGCACCGGAATCCGCCGGGAAACGCGGCTGTACTCGTCGCCGCCGCCTAGCTCGAGGACCTCGCCGCTGAGCCCGACTTCGCCGGGAACGGAACCGCCGGAGCTCCGTGATGCCGTAGGCTGCCCGCGCGCAAGCCCATGCCGGCCACCGGCACCGGAATCAGCCGAGTTCACCGCCGCCGTGGCCGAGCTCGCCGCCGGCTTGCTCGGGCTCGCGTTCCTCGCCGGCTACCCCGAGAATCGGTGCCGCGTGTTGCCCGGTCGTCGCCGGACCTCCTCCGCGTGTTGCCCGGTCGTCGCCGGAGCTCCATCGCCGGCCGCCGTGGCTTGGAGCTCCTCCGCACGCAATGTGTTCGGTCAATTGCCCGAACGGAATTTTTTTCTTTTTCTCTGTTTTTTTTCGTCAATTGCACTAAATCTCAAGTTTCGAATTAATATGTTGTGAAAATATATGTTCAAATGGAGTTTGTATGCAAACGTTTGGAAAAAACAGCAAAAGAAATTTTTTAGGAGATTAAGTTTTAGGGGAAGGGCTAGGTGCGCCAAAAGTTTAGTGCCTTATATATTGGGGATTAAAGGATAGGGGGAAGTTTAGGGGATTAAAGGATAGGGGAAAGGTTAGAGATGCTCTTAGTATACGAAAGAACGAGTGGCCAGACTACAAGTGACAGTCATGGACCCGTCAAAGATCCCTCCTAATATGGATATTATTATGGATGATTGCTTATAGGAGATCTATTTTGTCTGTGAACAAGCAAATAATGGAGGAAGTGATGTTAGTCACAAAGATGATCTGGAGGTGCAAAGGAACCCCTTCTAGGGTCACGACTCTGATATGGGTGTTGCTAATAATAAACGAATAAAAAGTGCAGCGGATAATAATATGAAGGCTATGATTGTGATCTGCCGTCCAATGGGACGACGTCAGTTCCGTCGCAACGGGTAATGTGGCTTATCCCTTTTTCTTCCAAGCCAAGGTTTGTAGGTTTGGATGACTCTCCGAGGAAATGTGGTTATCTGGGAAAGACGACCATGACTAGATCTAATGACTCAAACGCTCTGGGGCAACGGTTTGAGAGCAGAACAGCTAGGTGTGGAGCGGTATCTACAGTTGTTACGGCGGGAGGAGCAGCCATGTCTTTGCTGCATGTTTCTACACCAGCTAATGATGGGCGGGTGTGTCCGACAATTGATGTTCCTGTGACCGTGGCTATTTCCCCGCCGAGGCAGCTCCTTGCCGGCCAGATCAAGGTGTTGCCAGCCGGACCACAGGAGGTGAGCCATAGCTGTCCGAGTGGTAGGCTCAACACATCTCGCAACAACGTAATTCCCGTAGATGAGGACTCAATACAAAAGGCTATGCATTAGAAAAGTGCTCAAAATCTGGATACTCCACTAGGTACGCCCGCAAATATTCATAATTCTTTTCTTGCTTTTTTAGATTCTACAATTATTTCTAAAGTCAATAAAGTGGGAATTTCTTTGGGTAGTACATAGGAGGAATTGGATTTTTCTTTGAACACGTTAAAGAGGTTAGAGATGGACCGTTTTGCTTTAGTTCCTAGTAAAAAGACTAGGGATGTCCAAAATGAGGAATGCCTTATTCTTGGGAATGAACAGGAGGTAAGATGAGTCTACCAAAATTAATTCGCTATATGGAGCTTTAACTGATGAGGTTATGGATGATCGGGAGGGGTTATTATGTAACAACCCTTTTATGGTGCCTCGCACTAAGAAAGTAACATCTCCGAGGACAAAGGCCAAAAAAGGGAAGGCAAAAACGATGTATAATAATAAATATTGATTATGAAAAGGGTTTTTTGGAATGGCAGATGTCTCAAAGAGTTGGCTAAGCTTCGTCATATTGCTGATTTGGTCAAGGACTATCAAATGGATTCCCTGGCCTTGCTTGAAAGTGGAAAATCTGAATTTTCAAATGCTTGTCTCAGAAATCTTAGTGGAGGTTTAGACTATATGTGGCACTGTAAACCACCTCAGTAAAATGAAGTATAAATATAACAGCCTGACAGCAGAGGCCAGAGGTTGTCTATTGGTGATAAACACAGCTGCAGATAGGGAGGCCAAAAATTGCCATTGCCATAACATCCTGGAGTTGCCTGAATGTACATATCTACCAGCTAAACAAACCAAAGCAGTAGAGGTTGCATAACCACGTGAAATGATCAGAATATGGTGTTGCCAGCCAGACCACAGGAGGTGAGCCATAGCTGTCCGAGTGGTAGGCTCAACACATCTCGCAACGGTGTAATTCCTGTAGATGAGGACTCAATGCAAAAGGCTATGCTACACCACTAGGTACGCCTGCAAATATTCATAATTCTTTTCTTGCTTTTTCATATTCTACAATTATTTTTAAAGTCAATAAAGTGGGAATTTCTTTGGGTAGTACACAGAAGGAATTGGATTTTTCTTTGAACACGTTAAAGAGGTTAGAGGTGGACCATTTGGTTAGAATCACCAATCTTGCGCACTGTGATGTGCTCACCACACCATAAAGCACCCCCAGCAAACTCAACCTGAAAGGAATTTCTTAGCGCTAAATTTCAATATTCTCGGAATAAATCAACATAGATTAGTTAGCGGTGCCCACTTAACAATTGCCGTCCATGTGCACCTGTTACAGCTTTGCCAATTCATTTTGGTACTCTGATGTCTGAAATGTAACATCTACGTGTTATATAAGCTAAAGGAAGTGTACTTCTGAGAGGTGCCATCTAATAACCATTTCTGCCCAGGAGGGAGCGAAAGTTGAAACTCTGATCTGTTCTTAACATGCTATCGCCTAGTTTATATCAACACATTTTGATCCCCTATGTTCCATTGAATAATCCAAAAAGATGAGGAAAATTCCCCATGGCCATTCTATAACTAAAATGTGAAGGATCGGATGACTAAGAATGCAATATCACCAGGATACTGTCATAATTGAAAACAGGGACCTACCTGTAAACCTTTATTTGCTAGGAATTGCTTGAAATCGGCCAATTTCAGATCACCCACAGGAACTGACTTGTGGGCTGATGGAGTTGACGAGGGGGGAAGCAGACTAAGCTTCTCATCCACTTCTCCAACTTCTGAGTCAACCCATGCAATTTCATGCTCACCCAACTGCAGACAGTGTTGGTGTCAGAATTAGTGCTTTCTTACAACAAACTCATACTGAAGTAATGAACATCATAGTGAAGCCATATGGACAAAAAACAGTGGTTAGGGGTTGAAACCAGGTGGTTTATGGTGATCACTAGCTAAGTTTTTGGCATGGATGGCGAAGGGTTGATGAGCAAATTCAACTGGTTAGGGATTGGTTAAGGGCTTATGGCTAGTAACTGGCTGGTAAGTGGAATGGACCACCTGGTTGGAAACCAATACAGAACCGCCTTTTAGAAATCATATTAAAACAACCTAGGTTGACCACTTTTTTGACATTTTCTAACAGTGAAAATATTCTAGCCTTTTCTTTTTGTTTGTACATATTGATTGATTACAGAGTTGCATCAACCTCGTAGCTTAAATATATAATGGCATGTACACAAAGTTCTTGTTGCTGCTTAATATGGAGCATCGTGATGGTGCAGTAACTTGAGTCATTGGCAATGACAACTATTTAGTTTTGCCTATTTATTGTGCAAGCCATCAGATAAGAATTAATACACCAGTATCTGAGGATGACTCACTTTCAATTTGTCCCAACTCTTAATGAAAGCTCACGAGGGACGCAATTGGAAGAAGGAAGGAAGGAAGGAACGGGTGCTTGCGAGGTGGGAGAGCGTACCTGGCGAGGGGTTGGAGGTGGGAGGGGTCGCAGTGGTTGGTCCAGCCGCAGTCGAGGAGGAAGCGGAAGCCGTCGACAGCGAGCAGGTAGCACAGCGGGCCCTCCCCGTACGCCCCGCTCAGCGGCGTCACCTGCACCGACGGTGACGGTGAGTGGAGTCGGACACCACCAAGCCCAGCCCAAGTACTCCCATAAGTATTTAGTTGGTGGGAACTTGTGTTGGCTCATTCACCCCAGCGAGCATCTCTCCTCGATCTGCCTTTGCTTCATCCTCTGATTGATCCTGGGAAGTGAAATGAAACAGTAGAAAATATATTCAGGCTCTAGCACATACTGATGAAGATTAATAAAACAGATTAATATATTGGAAAAGAGCAACCGATCGAACTACATATTACCTGCGGATTTGCCTCTATATTTGTCTCCATGTTGTAGGGCTCGCTTGTGTACAATACGTGCCATTTCTTTCCATCTGCAAAAGCCTCGACTTGCTTGATATGGCTGAACTTGTCCCACTCGAGACCAGATTTTCCCGCAGCCATGGAGGCGAGTATCTCTGGGCTGCAGTCCAGCAGCAAATGACTTGGCTTTACAGTTTGCAGGTACAGCGGGAGTCGTTCCTCGCTGTCATAAACTGTCAGCACGAGTCTCCGGAGTGCAGTCATCTCCTGTAGTGACTCGACCTTTGGGCAGCGGTCGACCTCAAGCTTCTGCAATTTGGGGAAATTGGAGATCCTGGCAAGGTTGGGTATGTCATACAGGTCGAGCTCAACTACAGAAACAAAGTTCTCTAGAGAGTGGAGGCGTTGGACGTCCCATATGGTTAATTTTTTCAATGCCCTTGCGTGGGAGGCAAGGCCACGAGGAATACGCCCCAATTTGCACCCTTGGAGAGTAAGCTCCTCCAAGATGGGCATAGCTCGCACTTCCTCCTCCCACTCCCACTCCTCCCATTCCACCATTCCATACAGGGCCATCTTATGCAGTCTTGGGAACGCAGCCTGGGATGAAGGATGGTGACATTGGCTATAGGGCCGCACAAATTCAGGCCCAACACGCTTGATTGCAGGAGCGCGGTCCACCCGTAGGAACCCCAAATTTAGAAGGTGACACAAGCTATCAGGGAGTTGGGTACAGCAAGCCAGGTCTCTCAATACTACAATCGTCAAGCTCTTAAGGGGCGTCGTTGCTATCGACATTATCCATCTTGGAAACTGACGCCCAAAATATCCTAGGATATGAAGCTCTTCTAAACAAGGCAGAGGATGGAGCTCATCAAACACCTCCTCAATTCTCCGTTGCTCCTCCTTAGAGACTACTCCTTCGACAAACCCATCATCTCCCAGTCTACTGCTGCAGACTAAGTCAAGATAGGTAAGATACACTTTTGTACCAAGCTTGGCCTTTACAGCGAACTGGGCAACAAATACATTCTCTAGACCCCGTAATCCAAGGTACTTGAGCTGGGAAAGAGGCCCAAGCTCTTCCAAACTACACCAATCACCATCCATGTGGGCTTGAAACCCATATAGTTCCCGCAAGTTTGTTAGAGCACAAAAACCTCTTGGCATACTATTAACACATGTTCTGTCAATGTCAAGATATCTCAGTGCCCTCAGCTTTATAATGCTATCAGGAAGTTGCACCAAACTTTCACAGCCATCAAGGATAATGTACTGTAAGAATTTCATCTTGTCGATGTTCTCTGGCAACCTAGATATATCGGTGCATCTTACCCACAAATACCTCAAGTGCTTGAGTTGATACAAAGATTCAACCAATGCAACAAAATGTGTGGATTCTACATGTAGAGACCGTAGACTTGAAAAAGAAATCAGCGAATCATTGGACTGAATCTTGCAATTTCCAGTTAATATCAATGTTCTTAGTGACTTCTGCTCTTGTAAAAATCTCCACTCAAATTTGTCTGATCCCACTCCTTCGGTTTCTATAGACAGCCTAAGAAACCTTCCTGCACCAAGTTTACTATCACTTTCTCCATTGTGAATTACCAGTGCTTCATCTCTAGCCACAGACCGAGCAAATGAGCGAACAACATCATGCATGTTGCCAACAAATAAACTATTGTAGTCACTATGCGGCTCTATAAGGTTCCTCGATATTAGCTCCTTATAGTACTTATTTCCTAATTCTTCTAGTATATCTGAGTTTCCATGAACGAATCCTTCAGCAACCCACATGCCGACAATTTGAGCAATTTCTAACTTTGTCTTTTTAGGTTTAAGGGAAAAATGCAGAAAGCATTGCTTTAAACAAGGGGGCAACTCCTCAAAGCTAAGATATATTGCATAGTTTAGCTCTTCGGGCATTCCAGATACTGACCGTGTAAGATCATTTAGAAACATTTTCCCAATCACGCCGTTCTTTCTTCCTCTGGCATAGAAGTCCTCCCATCACTTTTATAGCAAGCGGTAAACCATCACAATGTGATATAATTTTCAAACCAATGTCCTTCAGCATATCAATCTCAGGTTCACTTTCCTCATTTATGACTACCTGCAAGCAGTTTAAACATAATAAGGAACACATACACATTGGTAATGTCTAGTGCCGTTCTTTATTTACTACTCCCTTCGTTTCTTTTTATAAGAAGTATTTTAATCATGCACGGAGGTTAAAGAGGGCATGAAACCAAGAGAATAGCAGAGAGAAATGACCAAGGTACCCATAGTGTCAATGTCTTGGGAATAAGAAAGGGGTAGTTACTACTATGCATTTTAACCATCAATGTTAGAGAGAGAAGAGATATAACTGAGAGAAAATAAGAAAACATCATTAATTCCGCATGCACACCTTATATTCTTCCTCTGATTGAAAAAACTATAGGTTCTATATTTTGAAACGGAGAAAGGAATATTCTAGATCATCGAGAGAAGAAACTAATGAAATGCCGGTCAGTGTAATTTCTAAATTAAATTGCCAAGCATAGTGCAGAATTATCCATTACCTAATTATTTAAAGCTGCGATCATGTAAACATCTTGGTCGATTGATGTCCTTTTATCTTTGTTATTGTCGTGAAATAGTAAGAATGAGTACATATAACAAGAAATTTAAGACAGACAAGCATTGAAAGTGCATGAAGTATTGAACTTTACTCTGGGGGACATTCACTGTATGCGCTGCTAACAAGCAATCACTATGAGTATAACAAGCAATTACTACTGGTATGCTATAGTATTCATCAAACAGCAGTGGAGATATATAATGACGCATTAAACAGTATGCAAGATGATATAAGGCAGTAAGCATTGAAAGTTTATCAAAGTATGGCTAGTGCTTATTAATGACCGAATAGAGTGTTATCATTATTAGAGTAAAGACACTGTATTCTAGACAAGTTATGTTTAGATCATGCACATAACACACATGGACCAACTACATATAATATTACACTTCAGACCATGTTTTGGCGGTTCGCAGAAAACTGGTCCGATTCACCGGCCTGGTCCCATTTGTCAGGTGCCACGGAGGAGGCCACGAGGGTGGGAGATCCATGTGGGATATTTTATAGTAGGGAAAGAGGGGTGCTACTGTGTTTGTTGTCCGTATAGGACAGAGAAGGGGAACTAAAGAAGAGGCTGTAAGTGGGTCAATGGTCCACTAGACAGTGAAAGGAATAGAAATATGAGGTCTAAGTCTTGTGTCCTACGTGGTCTGCATGCTACATGGAAGGAAGGAAATGTGGCACATGACAGGTGGGTCCAACGGGTGAACTGGTTCGTTTTTTGCTTGAACCATGTTTACCTGGTCGGAAGTGCAATATTACAGTGGCCCTACTGATGTTGTGTGTAGGATTTGAACAGAGATGGTGTAAATTGCAACCAGTGGCACAATATCAAGTCCAAAATGCAATTTACTCGTATTATTTTAACCGTATTTTGGTTATACTAGTAACTACGTACTAACCTGCTTTTGGAGCAATAGCCAGGCATCTTCAGGCCCCAATTTGTCAATATGGTGGTAGGGATGCATAGCTCTCATGCCGCGGGCAATAGTGTCATGTCTTGTGGTGACGAGAACTCGGCTACCTGGGGCACCGTGGCTGAAGGGTGCCTTGAGCAAGTTGTTCCATTCATTGGTATCCCACATGTCATCCAACACAAGAAAGAACTTCTTGTCCTTGATGGCATTGGCAAGAGCCGGCACAAGTAGGGCCTTGTCTTGAGCCCCACCCACAGGCCCGGGCAAGTCTTCTTTGGCGGCAGTGATGGCCGTCCTCAAAAGCTCAACCTCGCTGAAGTCCTGTGTGATGCTCAGCCATATCTTCTTGGTGAACTTGTCTTGGATGGCCGGGTCGTTGAAGACCTTCTTGCCGAGAGTGGTCTTGCCGATCCCGCCTACGCCCACGATAGCGACCACTAAAGGATTCCTCTCAGCTACCTCCTTTGTAAGCATCCCCACAAGCACTCTCGTGTCCTCTTCAATCTTCTCTCCAACCACACCTGAGCGCTCCAACAATGGATCCGTCTTGCGACTAGTGGGAGGAGGTCGAATTGGCTTCCGCTCCTGGTAAGCTCCTAGCTTGATGAAATCGAAACTATGCCCTCTTTTGTAGATGCCATCTAGCTTCTCGTTGAGCCCTTTGATGCGGCTGCCGATGTCGTGGGCATGGAGGGGATTTCGCATGCAGAAGAGCAAGGGGTTGAGGCACCCCCTATCCGTGGATGGACTCCGCTCCATGACCTTGAGTTGACACAGGTCGAGGATGTCGGTGGCATCGTACATGGCGCGCTTCAGTTCATTCACCCACACCTGGACGGCCTGATCGGTGATGTTCCTCCTATCAGCGTCGGCAAGGAAATTCTTGAGGTCCCCAAGCTTGACGCTCAGGTCTTCGATCCCGCTGGAGACCCCGATGAGCATGGCCACCTCTTCTGTGGCCATCTCGGTGAGCATGTTGGTCACATAAGATGCCAAAGCATCTAGGACCCCCGCCATTAGTTGCAGGGTTTGCTCGCTTTAGTTGCCACGAAAAACATATGCAAAGGAAAGAACGGCAATCAATTTACCTTAGAAGTAGAATGAACTACATTGTAAACAAGGAGAGAGAGATATAAGTGTGACGATGGTATCTTTAAATAAAATCTATCTTTTTGAAAGAAAGAGAAATAAATTGTGAAAATATGTGAAAGAGAAAGAAACCACAAAAGTATATAGGTAAGCTAGATCTAGATACACAGAGCTGAATTACCTTGAATCAATTGGAGAGATCAGAGATGGATGGATGGGTCTTGCTCTACAGTCTAGATCAGAGATGGATGGATGGGTCTTGCTCTAGCTCGTGGAAATGGCGAGAGGACGGGCTTTGTGGATCTATACAATCCCTTCGCCGTTCACATGCTATTTGCGCGAGTGGTGCTAGGTCCAAGTGGTGGAAAAAAGAATGGTTGGGCGGCGGCTGCTCAACTCAGATCTACAGCTCCGTCTCGACAATTGCGTTGGGTGCCGCGGCCATGGCTCGATCTTCGATGCGTCCGCGAATCCCGCCACCAACCTCGCCGCGTCCGCGAGGCTGAGCACGCTGCCGGCCATGGACTCGGGTAGTAATTTAGATCGGTTTCAACCCAAGTAGACAGGGGTACTTTTGTCTTTTCCCATGCTCGGTTTTGGGGAAAAAGAAAATAAACCGAGAAGATGCTGACGGAATGTGAAAAAACAAAACTTTGCAAACTTTGCAAGTGTAGTGAGAACTTTCGATGTTTATTTTTGAAGACAACATTTTTCGGTGGAAGGGCCCTAAAGGCTCTGGATTAATTATCAAAAGACAATGCTAAGTCCCCCATTGAAACTTCCAAGTGAATGGATGGCCAACTTGAAATCTGTAACTATATATCTCTATCCCTCTCACTTTTTGCATTGTTTGGCTGTGAATATATGAATTGTTGGCTAACAGCTCTTCCGTACCTAAATAAAGTTTCTTATAAACAACTTTGATGTGAACGCTTGCTTTGAATCTTTGAATCTGTTCATTGTTTGGACGCTGAGGCTGAATGGTATTTTTTACAAGTTTCTTTATAAATTAGTCAGGATCAACGTGGTTCAATCAATTAGACAGCAAGACTACAGCTGTGGGTGGATTAGACAAACATGAGAATTGACAGACCAGCATGGGGTCTCATTTTCGTCACAATAAAATAAACGTCGGGATTCATCGGAGACAAGCAAGCTCACATGGGACGGAGCTGGCGGAATCAAGGAGCAACAGCTTGCGGTGGTCGGGGAGCGTACGTACCTGGTGATCGAGGGGTTGGAGGTGGGAGGGGTCGCAGTCGAGGACGAAGCAGAATCCGTCGACGGCGAGCACGTAGCGGAGTCACCGGCACCCAGTCCCCATCTGTTCTGATTTCCCCCACCTTCGCCGGCGGCGGCGAGTGGAGTCGGACGCTTCGGGCGAAGCAGCCTAAGTAAAACCGCTCGAGATGGAAACGTAAGTAAAACTGGAAATCCGGCCCCTCCTCTGATCTCTGCTTGCCCAGTTTTTTTGTCAACTGAAGAATAGCGCAGTTATCAGAACCTGAAACCTGACTTGTTTCCTTCCAGAGAGCAAGAACAGCCTAAACATAGATTTGATTGCACTGCACAGAAGGAATTGGATTTTTCTTTGAACACGTTAAAGAGGTTAGAGATGGACCATTTTGCTTTAGTTCCTAGTAAAAAGGCTAGGGATGTCCAAAATGAGGAATGCCTTATTCTTGGGGATGAACAGGAGGTAAGATGACTACCAAAATTAATTCGCTGTATGGGGCTTTAACTGAAGAGGTTGTGGATGATCGGGAGGGGTTATTATGTAACAACCCTTTTATAGTGCCTCGCACTAAGAAAGTAACATCCCCGAGGACAAAGGCCAAAAAAGGGAAGGCAAAAACGATGTATAATACTATGGTTTTTTTGGAATGGCAGACATCTCAAAGACTTGGCTAAGCTTCGTCATATTGCTGATTTGGTCAAGGATTATCAAATGGATTCCCTGGCCTTGCTTGAAACTGGAAAATCTGAATTTTCAAATGCTTGTCTCAGAAATCTTAGTGGAGGTTTAAACTATATGTGGCACTGTAAACCACCTCAGTAAAATGAAGTATAAATATAACAGCCTGACAGCAAAGGCCAGAGGTTGTCTATTGGTGATAAGCACAGCTGTAGACAGGGAGACCAAAAATTGCCATTGCTATAACATCCTGGAGTTGCCTGAATGTACATATCTACCATCTAAACAAACCAAAGCACGCTACAAGAAACCTATTAATCCGTGACGGTTTTAGTTAATCCGTGACGGATTGAAACCGTCACAGATGTGTCCAAAACCATCACAGATACCAATCCGTGATGATTTTGAAATCCGTCATGTATATCGCGTCATAGATTGACCGTAGCACCTTCCACGACGGTTTCCCCAGACCGTCACAGATGTTCTCCAATCCATGACGGTCGTAAACCGTCATAGATCAGTTCCCGAGGCCCTAGCCAAGCCCGGAACTCTGTGACGGACTAAACCGTCATGGATTTACATGACGTGGCATCTACGTGGATCCGACGTGGCAGTCAACGTAGCCCGCGTTGTGTACGGCCCAATATGGTTTTAGGCCCACTTATTTCGATCAGCTCATTAGTCCATTTTTGGGCAATCTAGCCCGGCCCATTAGCCCTTTTTTCAGGCAACCAGCCCGGCCCTTTAGCTCTTTTTTTAAGCAATCCAGCCCGGCCCATTAGCTCTTTTTTTTCAGGCAACAGGTTTATTTCGGTCCAGTCCATAGCCATTTTTTGGTCCAGCCCAGTAGTCTGTTTGGTCCAGCTCACTGATTCCCATCTAAAAAAAATTAGTCACAAATTTCTAGGCTGGGCCTGCTTCATTCGGTTCACTGTGCAATCACAATTCAGCAGATAATTTTGCTAAAATTCATCCAGTCGGTTCACTGTGCAATCACAATTCAGCAGATAATTTTGCTAAAATTCATCCAGTTTGCAATCACAATTCAGCAGATAATTTTGTCAGAATTGCTTCTGATCCAGGATACAAGTACAATGTTAAATAGACAAAAAAGCACAGCATCACACAGCACAAGTATTGACCCCACATGTTGAAGAAACCTGGGTGCAAGCACGTCAGCTACAGCCTCAGTCGCAGAGTTGGATTGTTGGCCACCTTCTGTAGGTTGAGAGGCCTTCTCTTCCATTTCAGTCTAGCAATGCAAGCAAGAAGCATGGTTATGAGAGCACAAGGACAGATATAGACATGTAGTTATGCTCTAGTCTGTACATCTATGCAGCAAGTACTTTAGCACAAGAATGTAAAATATTTTAGCACAAGGACAGAGGACAGCAAATATTTTACCACCAGGACAGCAAGACAAAAGATCATGTTCAAGTATGACTCCCTAGTCAGTACAACCAAGCCAAAAACAGACCATAATGATAGAACCTGCACATGTTTAACATGCTTGTACTAAATAAGCAATATAAAATATTTACGTCTCTACTATAAATTATTAGTGCTAGTTACGTCATACAAGGAATAAATAGTTTATTGTGAATAATATCAGTTAGTAGTTAACTGGACAAAAATCAGGTTAGCATATGTCCTTATCCACTTGAAATATTCCACACACACATATATCACATATACTGATGTATGAAGGCAGCCATAATTTTTAGCAAGCACAAGAGGCATATGCGCACCAGAATAGCTAACAAAAGATTAAGAGCAGCAGCTGTTCATATTCCCTTTGGATATCCAACAAAGAATTTGAAGTTCTAGACAAAGAAACAACACATTCTTAACAAATATAGCAGCTCTAAGATTCTAGAATGCCAACCGGAGTCAAGTGCCATATCTGCCTCATCATCTCAAAATACTTAATAGAACAATTGAAGTTCCAACAAGGCAACTTTATAGGAGATAGTTAGAGCATGAGGGTATCATGTTCTGGGTTTTAAAAGCACATATATTAGATAAGTTGCTACAACCATCCACTACCCTTTTTAATTGACCAAAGAATCAAGAAATAACCTCTGTTCTTTTAGTCAAATAGTCTGATATAGATATGTATATATACATATAGAAAATAGTGAGAAGCTAGAGATCAGGCAACAATTGTCATTATCAAACTTCTCTCACATTTCCTTATTTTTTTCTCTAAAAACATCATTTCAGAATGAGCATATCTATTAGAATTGCAATCAGGTTTTAGTGCCACTTTTGGATATTTAGCAGGATACATGAAGCTATATTAGCTTAAATCCTCCAAGCACATTAGCATTAGCCAAACCAGAACAAAATGCTTTAAATCGAATCACGAAGATAAAGCCCTAGCCAACCAGTGTAGCATCATGTTCTTAACAGCAAAGGGAATTCACCACTAGCATACAAGAAGGCATCCAGTAAGGGATTCATATCACACCGAAGCATAGCACATTACTGCATAGTTAGCAGATAAACCAATTGACCATCGCAGAATCATCGCGGCCAATGCCAATTTGCAGAGGAACCTAGTTGGGTCAGTGAAAGATAAGAGGGAGGTGAAGGAAACTTACTGAGGAAGGGGGAGGTGAACATCCATACACCGGATCAAGCACGAGCAACCACAAACAAGCACCGGAATGCCATCACACCGAGCTACAGGGGAATGGGAGAGAAGGGGGAACAGGGAGAGCTTACCTGGAGGCGGACCAGCGCCGCGGTTACGGTGGCGGTCAAATCCACCACCCTCCGGCGAGGGTGGCAGCAAGGGAAGGCGGCGACGACATGGAGTCCGGTGGGATTTGAGGCGGCGGTGCGATTCGAGGCGGAGAGGCGGAGACCAGGGGGAATCGGTGCCGGAGGAGGGGGAGAACGTAGCGGCGCCATCGTTGGCGCTGGATCAAGGGGAGGCGGTGCTGTTGGGTGGTGGCGACGCGTGCTTGAGGAAGAGAGAGAGAGAGAGGGGTTGGCGAGGTGGAGTCGATGCGGTCGGAGAAGGGGAATGCGGAGGTGCCGTCGCCGGCATCGGACCGGGATGGAGGCGGTGCGAGCGGGCGACGGTGGCGTGCTTGGGTGGAGTCGAGCGGGTGAGGGCAAGGGGGAGAGAGAGAGAGAGAGCCAAGGGAATTGGATGCGGCGAGCGGAGGGGAGGGGAATTGAGTCCTCTGTAATGTTTTGGGCAGTCGCATCGATTTTTATCTCCCGCGCGCGTGTTGTCCCGCCCAAGCCCGCCTCTCCCGCCTCTCCCGCCCAATATTTTCTATCTTCCCGCCCTATCTGTGACGGATTAGTATCTCACAACTATGACGGTCATGTCTGTCCGTCATAAATACACCACTGTCACAATAAACCTGTTGCGCCTAAGGAATATCTGTGACGATTTATGGAAACGTCACGAGAAAACCGTCATGGATTAACAGGTTTCTTGTAGTGGCAGTAGAGGTTGCATAACCACGTGAAATGATCAGAATATGTATTTGTACCCTCTTATAGGAAACATTTAGAAGCTACCAGGCACATACACACCAAGTATACTAGGGCAACTTCAGCTACATATTTGGCACACAAGGTCATACATATATAAAGAACACGGCACTTAGCACTCCATGTTATGCTCATGGCCACATATGTACAAGGGACACGCGTTCATGCAAGCAAACTCACCTATAGAGATGTTCCAGTTGTCCAAATAGTCTGAAGATATCATACATTGCAGGAAACAAAACCCTAAGACTCCCCAAGCCGCCACCACATACCCACCCATCATCCTTACTACTTGTACCCAAGCACCCTTTACCCTTCGCCTATCGTAGGTAATGGACCGAGTAAGTGGTGCGCACAGCACCCAATCCAAGAGCATCCCCTAGCTGACAAGCACAATTCGTCGAACATGTGGTCTCCGGCAAGGAAACCACTCCCACGAACAAGCTCACGAGGGACACAATTGGCAGAAGGAAGGAAGGAACGGGTGCTTGCGAGGTGGGAGAGCGTACCTGGCGAGGGGTTGGAGGTGGGAGGGGTCGCAGTGGTTGGTCCAGCCGTAGTCGAGGAGCAAGCGGAAGCTGTCGACGACGAGCAGGTAGCATAGGCGGCCCTCCCCGTATGCCCCGCTCAGCGGCGTCACCTGCACCGACATTCCCATCTGATTGACCCCCTTCGCCAGCGGCAGCGGCAACGGCGACGACAAGTGGAGTCGGACGCTGCCGGCGGGTTTGAACCTAAAATCGTAAGTGAAATTGGGCCGGAATGGGCTGAGGGAATTTGGGCCATATAGCCAGCTACTTCTTCCTCTGATCTCTACTCTACTTCTCAGTTTTTGCTCATTTTGATGAAAAAGTCTATTTTTCACCCCTCAACTATTGCCTAAGTGTACATTATACCCCTTAACTTCAAAACTAGATAAATCTAACTCTCAACTCTCAAAATTGGATAGAATATCCCCTCACACTATCTGTAAGAGGTTTTGACCAATCAAAAGTGGTTTCAAGTAACGTGGCGCCAACGTGGCTGCCACATCACCTCCACGTCATCCAAAAGGTTAGAAAATTTTTAAAATAACTTTTCAAAATCAATTTATGTCAGATTTATGATTTTGATTTTTAAAAATAAAACTGATTTTTCTTTTTAATTTTCAAAATCAAGAAAAAATAAAATGAATTATTTTGATTTTATATTGAAATAAAAAGTTATTATGAAAATTTTGATTTTCTCTCAACTCCTTTTTCTCGAATTTTTTTAAATTTTCTCAAAAATTTTGACATCAGCCACGTCGGCACCACGTCACGTGAAACCACTTTTGACTGGTCAAAACCGCTTAAAGATAGTGTAACTACTACAAAAGAGCTGTGTACAAATGGTTTGAAACTCCCGTATAGAACGCTTTTTCGAACCATCTGTACTAAAATGTCTGTACAAATCGGGTTTGTACAGACGGTACGGTTCCAACCATCTGCGGTGTTGTTTTTGGATTGCAAAAAAAGACAGGGCTAGTATGGGTGAAACCGGATCAGATAATTATCCGGATAAACCATATCCGTATCCGATCGGATCGGATACGGGAACAAAAATGAAATATCCGATCGGATACGGATTCGGATTGGGATATCTGGAAGCAAATACGGTTTCGGATATGGTATTGCAAATATACACCGGATATCGGATTATCCGAAAATTTAAAACGGATATCCGACACAGCTAAATCGGATAATATCTGATTTTCAGCCCAAGCCGCGGTCCGGCAAGCAGCCAAGCCCAAGCGGCCCACCAGCCCACTCTAATTCCATAACCAGATAACCCTAGCCCTCCCACGCGCACTCCCGCACCAACGCCGGCGCACCCGCACGCACGCCCAGACGCCCCGCCGGCCGTCCCACACCGCCACACGGCCGCACCCGACAGCGCAGGCCGGGCAGCGGACGCCGCCGGCCTCCCCTCTCACGCCCCGTTTCTCCACCTAGTTCGGATCCCCAAGCAGCCAAGTGCCTTAGCGGCGGAGACGGAGAAGAAGCTCCGGGGCGGTAGCGAAGAAGTGGAGGAGATGGCCGAGGCGGCGAGGAACCGAGCTTCGGCTCGGGACACGGGGCGGCGACGGAGACGGGGATGCTCGGGTCGGCCGGCGAGGTTGGGGACGAGGTCGAGGCTAGGGGAGGAGATCGGAAGCGGCGGCGCTCGGGTCGGGTAGCTCGGGTGCTCAGCGGCGAGGAGCTCGGCGAGGAACGGAGCTGCTCAGGCGGCGGGGACGAGGGAGACGACGACGAGGTGGAGGAGCACGACGGCGGGGTGATGTGACGAGGCAGAGCAATGCCGGGGCAGAGGAGCTCGGGGCGGAAGAAAATGGAGAGAGAGAGAGAGAGAGAAAAATGAGGAAGAAGGGGAGTTCCTTCATTATCTTGGATTCAAATTTGGGTTGCTCTCTTGTCTAAGATATTTAGCGTGGTATGTGTGTACTATCCGACTGTTTTTATCCGTTTTCGGTCCGTATCCGGTCCGTTTTCGTACCATATCCGATTATGAAATTATCTGTATTCGTATCCATATCCGAACACTATCCGATCCGCTTCCGAATCCGAGAAAAAAAATATGAAATAGGATATGGTATGAGCGCTATCCGAACCAAATCCGATCCGGTTTCACCCATACGGGCTAGGGCCAAGCGGCCCATCCGCACCCATTCACGCGCACGTCGAGAAATCCTAATTCGCCAGACCATTTACGCGCACATCATGTGCACACGCCCTTTGCCACGCCACACCACGCTCGGCGAGGTGAGCGAGCGTGCGAGTATGGTATTTTCCTTCTCTCCTCCCA
Organism: Stipa capillata; assembly: GCA_019208055.1. Taxonomy (NCBI): domain Eukaryota; kingdom Viridiplantae; phylum Streptophyta; class Magnoliopsida; order Poales; family Poaceae; genus Stipa; species Stipa capillata. Next base: position 327,678 of record JAGXJF010003678.1, on the reverse strand, counting down.
TTGCTTTAAAGAGATATGGAGCACTAACCCTTATAAGGTAGTCTCCCTCTACTTCAACTAATAATATGGGACTTAAACTCCACTAGAAGGTTAAGTGGGACACTATAGTATAGACGGTTCCAAACTTAGAACCGTTTATACAAATAATTCTAAGTGGGACGCTACAATACAGACCGTTGCAAACTTAGAACCGTATGTAAAAATAGTTCTAAGTGGAATACTACAGTATAGACAGTTCCAAACTTAGAACCGTATGTACAAATAGTTATACAGACGTTTCCAAACTTAGAAGCATCTATGCTATTTGCACAGATGATTCTAGTTTGGAACCATCTGTACTGTAACGTCCCACCTAACGAGAATTTATCGTAATCATTGTCTCTAAATGGATACTCTCTATATAGATGGCTCCGAATGAAGAGCGGTGCTAGAGTGTGGAGTCATGACTCCATAAAGCTAAAACTCCTCTCTCTTACTTTCGTGCAGCTCACCATCGAATTTGCAGGATACATTCTGAATTATGGCTGTGGGCTACACTTGATTGGATGATAGTTATCAAGCCTCCTTTTGAGTAATATCAAATATCACAGAATTTTCGTAATGGCATTCATACCACGATTTTGCCCTTGACCACGAATTAAAAATCACAACTCAACTTGTTCAAAGGACAAAAAACAATTTTATGATGAGGCAGACCTACATATCCTTGCATCACGTTCACATCCTTGGATATTCTTGTCTCGTTCCTCTCGTAGAGTTACGGTCTACTCCTCTTCACCTCTGATTGAACCTCAAACCATGAAACCTTCAGGGATATCTTTGAGTGGAGACGCTGGTGGGTATCAAGGTGGCAACAGGGGCAGTAGAATCTAACGGCGCGGACAGGTAAAGCGCTTGCGGGACTACACATTAGTAAGATGCTCGTTAGTGAAAGTCCTATCAGTTCCGAGTTAGATTAAACGAGCGATATTCGGTTCAGTGTCGAGGTTTTTTTATCCAAAAGGACCCGATGTTCTTCAGTTTATTTGGTGTTACTTTAACGCCGCACAGCTAGCCCGTGTCATTTCCATTTGGTAGTCGGATCCCTAATGAATAAATGTTGTGTTAGATGGTCAGTCCTGAATAATTCTGTGGTTGACCTCTTTTAGTTGAATCTGGAACCGATTAAGAAGTTACACCTAACTTTCAGAGTTGATTTGAGCACACATATATCTATTTAGACAGTGAGTATGTTGGTTTTGTAATAAGTAGACACTCTTAAAAACTCTGTTTATCAGTTTCATGGAAATGAAATTCGGAGCGAGAGCTCCTGAATTCGAGGGGGAAAAAAATCTGTTTAGATGGTGTAGAATTGCCACGAAGTATCAAAGGAGCTGTACCCGACGACGAATCACCGGAGGCTAGGTGCATATCGCAGCAACGCAAAGCAAGGAAGACCATGCGAAATGTCATGGAATGCCCTCAAGCAGCCGAAAGATCACAGAGACCAGCCACCACGCCTCTTCCAAAATCGACCTAACACCAGGGAAAATCACCAAGAGCAGCTGCCACGCCAGACCAGACAGCGTTGGGTCCCAACACCAACCCAACAGGGTAACTTTGCGTTCAGTGCACAATAAAGCACATGGAAACAAAGCCAACCATTGGCAGGAACGGACGGCGGAGATACCCAGCAGGAAGCGATCGGACGGCCAAAAATCTCAGTGCCCTGAGGAGCCTCCCTTTCCCGCACCAATTTCTGTTAGATTCACGTAATTTCGAATTCGTACCGATTTCACACCCCTCCTAATCAGATATGGATTCTGTATACAGTTTTCAGATTTAAAATGTCAGCGGGTACTATTATGTTAGCTTATTGGTACTCACACAAGTCAAAGCGACATTTTTTGGACATCAATATGGTTTTTGGAATGCAACTTTGACAAGTTGCTTTTATAAAAACTAGCAAAATTACAGTAAACGTCACTTATTTCTTACTGGATGGGAATTTTATAAGGTTGCAACATATTCATCTATAGGGGGGGAATCACGTTACTAGGACTTGTGGTAATGTTTATTTGAGACAAGGAAACGCAAATTCAGCAGTGCAGTGTAGTCAACATTTATTTCCACGACGGAGGTGAAGGTCCATGCGCAACAAGTAAACCAGGGTTAAGCTGATAGGCAGACATCCACAGGTAGATCCCATTTACAACCTTCAGTCCACTACCTCCTCCGACTTCTTAGGCTTAGACAGGAGATACCAACCGAGGGCACTCACGGCAGCAACGGTGCCTGCCATGACAGCGTAGTTCCTGTTCTTGTCGGTTGACACACCTGCAGATGTTGACCCCGTTGGGCTGCCTCCAGCTTTCACATCACTTGCTGCAGAGCTTGGGGTAGACGAAGCTTGCTCTCCTGGGCTGGGATCCTAAAAGTATTTACAGCTCTTGTAAGAGGGACAACTCCAACAGTTTCATGATCAAGTCAAAAGGTAAATGCAACTGGCTCATATTTAGCAAGTTCAAATATGCATATCCAATGATACATCATCATTAAAGATGTATGATTCTGTGTATGGTAATATCATGTAAAAGACAATAGGATAACATAAGACTTATGGCAATGAACCACCGCCCAATTCAGTGGCTAGAGAGATCGTGCATTTGCATACCTTGCGTGCGACCTTCCCCAGCTTCTCTTGTTCCATTTTCTGCAGTAAAAAAAAATTCATCAGCATCAAGAAATACACTAACACTACTTATACAAACAGGAAATATTATATCAGTCAGAAAAACAAAAACTGGTATTCTGAATACTGTTTTCAAAGAAGCAATACCAAAGCTTACAGAATACCATCTTTGTAGAACGTCATTACAAGAACTATAAACAATACACTGCAGAGTATAAACCTGCCACTAAGGATTCTCTCCCCCGATTTCATTTGCAACACATGCTTATGTCAGTCACTAGGGTACTAGTACTCATGCAAGTTTTCTAGTGCAGGCCTGCAGCCATTTCAACAATATTTTAGACGATAGGAGACTAAACAGGTACACAACAACAAAACAAACACTAATATACTTCACAAAAAGCATCAAGATCTATATTTACAGTTTCCCAAGCCATCCTGAACTGTAAGTCTATCACCTAACTGCAGACTCATAACTAAATGTTTTCCCCAACAGCAACAAAAGGTGGATCAAACTAACTTAACTCATGATGAGTTCAAAGGATCACAACAATTCCAGAGCAATGATGATATGTCCTTTAAGAATACACAGAAAATGGCAGAACAAACTACGCAAACAACAGAAAAGGTCACCTAATGACAAAACATTTAGGGCCACTGAGACCTTAACAGTCATAAGTGGTATGCGTTAAAAATTAGAATACCAAAAATTATCACGATTCACAAGCATCAGCATTCAGCAGTAACCATTCAATTGAAACTCCTAAATGACCAACAAAATAAATCAGCTAGAGCAATAAGTTTCCAAAGATCCACATAACACTGCCATTACACCTACCGCATCATCAAATGAGCACAGAAGAAGAAAACAAAAATTAATACACACATCTAAAGTTTCCTAAGCCATCCTGAACTGTAACTCCATCACCTAATTGCAGAATGCAGACTCATAAATAGTGGTTTTCCCCAACAGCGACAAAAACTGGATCAGACTGACTAACTCATGATGGTTTTCAACGATACACAAAACACAACAATTCCATGGCATCAATACTATCTATTCTAAAAATACACAGAAAGTAATGATGGGCATACTGCAAACAGACAACATAAAGGGTCACCTCATGACAGAAAAGTACAACACTCAAACACAGCACAGCACCTAACAGCATTATTTCTTCAAGAAAACAATAGATAGAGCATTTAGGGCCATTGAGACCTTAAAACCATAAAATGAATATAAAACATAAGTAGTACGCCTTGAAAATACCAAAATATCATCACAATTCACAAGCATCACCATGTCAGCCCTGGGATGGAACCATAAATCATAACTCCACAGAAAAACACCTATAATTTCATATAGCAGCAACCATTCAATTGAAACTCCTACAATAAAACTACATGGCCGACAAAATAACGAGGTCCAATGATAAGTCTGCAAAGATCCCCATAACGCACCATTACATTTACCACATTCCCAAACAAGCACAATCGAGCAACTAAACATACAACTTATTACAGAACGGTCACAGTTAAATGGCAGTTAACTGAAACAAATCAGAGCTCAAGCAGAATACAATCGTTGAACGAATCATATCGCCACAACAATCTAGCATGACCTTACAAAGTTAGAGAAGCAAAAGTAACTCACGGTCTCAGATGTCATGAAAAAATGCAGACCAACACGACCATAGATCGTTCCGACGCAGCAAACTGTTCCAAACCACTAAGAGCAACTCCAAGGGCCTCCCTATATTTGCCTCTCCATATCTCCATATGGAGAGTCTCTCTAAAAAATTTACTCTCCATATTTCACCCTCCTGGGCCAAGTTCGCCTCCCGGCCTCCCCTGGCCAGCTCGGCCGCTCACACCCAACCCGCACGCCGCTGCTCCCTTGACCTCCTCCTCCTCCTCTTCCCTCCTCCTCTCCTTTTCCTCGCACGCACCGCCACCCACAAGCCAAGCTGCGCCGCCGCCGTGCACAGCTCCCATCGCCACCGCCGCTTCTGATCCGGCGAACCGAGGCGCCTCCGGCCAATTCCGTCCGCCTGCAGCACCGCGCCGACGAGAGGGACTCATCTCTGTGGTCAGCAACCTGCGCTGGCGACCACAACGCCGGAATTCGACCGCCTCCTCCAACTCCAGCCGACGAGCTCCACTGTCCCGATCTCCCTCCACTGGCCGTCCCGCTTCAATTCCTCGCCGGTGAGCCCTCTTCTCCGTCTCCTCTCCTGTTCCCCTCGAGCAATTTGGTGCTTCGGACGACGTTGGCACAGATGGAGGAGGCTTGGCGAGGCGCTACTTCTGGCTACGGGGATGGCAAAGATGGAGAAGCGCCAATTTTGGAGTCCATTATGGAGAGGCCGTTGGAGCTCGGTTTTTCTACTGTGCTCCCCAAAAATAGCTTGGAGTCCATTTTAGAGAGGCCCTTGGAGTTGCTCTAACTAGCACAAGGTTTAAGCCCTCACGAAGCCAATCTTCCTGTTCCTACACTACAGCGATGCATTCCTAACAAAAAGATCTCAACAAGCTCAGAGCACGAGCACACGGCTCACACAGGCAGGCCGCATCATCACAACTCAAACCTCCAACACCTGACGAACTAACCAATCGCGATGCCACGGCTCAACAACTAAATCGCATCACGGCCACGACCAGCTACAGGAATCGTCTCTTAACCAACCAGTGGTCGAACTAGAGAGTAGAAAGAGGGAGACACAGGGGAGAAGGGACGGCGATACCTTGATGTAGATGTTCTCGGCGGCCTTCTCCTCCTCGCCGAGGACCTTGCCGCCGGAGGATCGGAACCTGCGCTGCACGAACCTCGCCGCCTCCCTGGCGGACGACCTGGACGACGCCGCCGCCGCCATCGCCGAGAGAAACCCTAGTAGATGATGATGCCGCTGGCTCCGCTCTCTCTCCCGGCTCCTCTCTCTCTCTCTCTCTCCCTTCCGCGGAGAAACGAAATAATCCCACGCTCGCTCGCAGCCCCCCCTCTCCTACATGTGACGACGAGGCTGTGCCACTTTTCCATATACACCCTTCAGGATACGCACATTTGTAATATTTTTCACAGCACAGTCACAGAGATGGTTACGTAATATTAGTAAATTTTTCAAGGGACTTATATGAATAAATGCCCCAGAACCTATCCCGGCCCGGCCCACCGGCCCAACACCGGCCCACCGCAAAACCCTAGCCTCCAACTCATATACCTGCTCCTCCTCATCGCAACACACGCCTCGCTCGACTCGACCTCGCCGCCGCCGCCTCCTCCTCTTCTTCGCCGCGCCTTCGCCTACCTCCCGCCGCCGCACCCACCTCCGCCATGGTACGTTCCTGGCCGCGTTATCTATCTGCCCGCAGCAGCAGAGCGTATACTTACTGACCCCCGTCGCTTGTTCCCGCAGGCCCCGAAGAAGGAGAAGGCGCCGCCACCGTCGTCCAAGCCCGCCAAGTCTGGCGGTGGCAAGCAGAAGAAGAAGGTCAAATCCCGCTCTATCTCTCTCTCTCTCTCTCCCCTTGCTTGATTCGGCTGGCTCTGGTTGTTCTCTTCTCTCACGATTTAATTCTCATGGATTCTGTGTTGTGGTGCTTTGGGCGGGATGCAGAAGTGGAGCAAGGGTAAGCAAAAGGAGAAGGTGAACAACGCGGTGCTGTTCGACCAGGCCACCTACGACAAGCTGATCTCCGAGGTGCCCAAGTACAAGCAGATCACCCCTTCCGTCCTCTCCGAGCGCCTTAGGGTAATCAATCATACTAATCTCATGCATCTCTTCTTACTCTCGTTAATTGTATTACCAATTGAGGTCTCGCTATGGTAGAATATATACGTGTGATGTATGTTGCTCGGTGAGGTCTTCTCTTGTGATCTGCGATTTTAGGTGAATTATCGCTGTTTTGGGGGTGGTATCAAGAGTTGAGGGTACAACAAAACACCCATGCGCTCTGACATATCCAACATATTATTGTGTTACAAATTGATTTATATGTCCTGTTGGATGCTGGTTTAGGCTGCTGTATTATTTGGCGACATTTTATGTTTTAAGTTGTCGTTGATATTCCATCATGTGATTTGGACATGTGCAATCACCAGTGTTTTGGGTAATCTGGCATCACGATTGGTCTTAGAGTTAATGCGGTTGGGTGATGCCCGTGACCACTTCATGAATTCTTCTCTGCATACACCATTTGTGTCTGTCAGATCATAGTATCGTGCATGCGGTTGAGTGCACCAAACCTGTTTTTACATTTAGTTCTTGTATGAATTATTAGTAGAAACTTGAACTAACCTTGTTAGTGTTGGTAAGTTAGCCCATAGCTATCTCCCTTGCATGTGCATCTATGTGGTTTACTACTGGTCTATTGTTGTCCAGTTGACTCAGATTAGATAATTCCAACTCTTATGGCATGCACATGATTGTACACTTTATGTTAATGCATCATCAGTGTTATTAGATTGCTATGCATTGCACAGCTTGCACTAGATAACTTGATCATCTCACCCAGCATGTATTTATCTACCTGCAGATCAATGGATCCCTGGCTCGCAGGGCTATCAAGGACCTGATGGCAAGGGGGCTCATAAGGATGGTGTCAGTTCATTCCAGCCAGCAGATTTTCACCAGGGCGACAAACACCTGAGAGTTTCTTGTGTGTCCAGTGGCTGTTTTCTAGTCCAGTAGACTAAGATGTTGCTGTTATATTGAAGTTTATTTATTTTCAGTGAGGCACTTTGTGGGTGTTATCGCCATGCACTCATACCAGTAATGTTGATGCTTTGAGTTTTTGGTACAATCGTAAGGTGATGTTGTCAGCGCAGTAAATCTATCTTATATTATCAGATGTTGCTCGTATTTGCTGCTGTCCATGCCTACATGTTCATTATCTGGTAATCTGGTTATTCCAACACAGTTGAAACATTACTGGATGATTTGATAATTGAGGCTAGTGAATAAACAATTGGGAAGATATGATCTTGGCATAAGTTGGTGTATGATCGAGGGTAGTGAGTTATGATCTTTGCGTAAGAAGTGATGCCTAGATTAGTCTTGTAGTTTTACGCCTGCAGCTAAGACTTGAGAGAGAGAGAGAGAGAGAGATGAGTTTGAGCCGCTTGTTGTGGATGAAGAAGAGCTCAAGCCTGGTCTCTTGTACTTCAGCCTGGGCATTCGGTTTAAACCGAAATTTCGGTTTCGGTTTTTCAGTTTTTGACAAATTGGGTTTTCCAAAAATCAGAACTGAAATATTGTTTAAAATCATGAAAACCGAAAATTCGGTTAACTGAAATTTCGGTTCGGTTTTCGGTTTTAACCGAATGCTGCAGCCCGCCCCGCCGCCGCTCCGGCCTGCCGTAGCCCGCCCCACCGCCGCTCCCACCTGCCGCTCCCGCTTGCCGCAGTCCACCCCGCCGCCGCTCCAGCCCTCCCGCGGTCCCGCCTACTGCCGCAGTGCCGCCTGCCTACTGCCGAAGTGCCGATGCTGCTGCTTGCCGCCTCGGCTCGGCCACTCGGGTGTTGCCGCCTCACCACCTGCCGTGCTAGGGCCTGGGGGGTAGCCAGGTGATGGATGGCCGTTGGCCGGAAGGCTGCGTCGCCGGCTCGCCGCGACGAAGGGACGGAGGATGGAGGCGGGCAGGTGGCGGTGCGGAGGGCTCAGCCCTCACTCCTCAGGACCGCCAGGTGATGGATGGCCGGGAGGCTACGTCGCCGGCTCGCCGCGACGAAGGGATGGAGGATGGAGGCGGCGGTGCGGAGGGCCCTCAGGAGTGGTGGCCGCCGGCGGCGGGTTACTCGGTTTGGGACTTAGGGTTTGGCCGCGGCGACGAAGCCACGAAGGGACGGAGTGGATGCCTGGATGGACCGATGCTGAGATGGAGGCGGCATCGCTTGGGCCTTGGCTAATGGGCCTTGGTTTGGGGCTGAGTTACCGAGTGGCGACGCCGGCGAGTGAGCAGTGAGGGGCCTAAGGGCTAAGGCAAATCGGTTAATCGGTTTTATCCGGTTAACCAAGTTGTAAAACCGAATAAACCGAAATGATTTTGGTTTTTCAAATTTACCAACCGAAATTAATACGGTTAACCGAAATTCACATAAATTTGGTTTTTCGGTTTCGGTTTCGGATTCGGTTTCGGTTTCTCGGTTTTTATGCCCGGGCTGACTTGTACTCACACCGGTGCATTGCAAGTTTTGAACATCTTGCTTCTATCAGCAATGCTACCTCATAAATGAATTTTGTCTACAAGAGACACAATCAAAAACTTTTTTCATAGATCTACACACTTTTATTTTTCCACCTCGTTATCCTAGGAGCAGGCTGTGCTGGTCTTAGTCTTGGCCAGCAAATTGGTACTCTTGGCCAGCAAATTGTTACTCTATTATGCATCAACTTGACAAGGGACAGCAAACAAGACATCCCTCTTGTTTCCTCCAATCCAGTTCCTCACCAAGAAAAGAAAACTGCTGCTTGCCTATAAATTGTGCATCCTCACTCATCATCTCCATTGCCACAACCACAAGCTAGCACCAGCATAACTAGCTTCAAGAATCAAGACCTTTTGCATTTGATCTAATGGCGCTCATCAACTGCTACTCCTTGGTGTTGGTGGCGCTTGCGCTCTCCGCGCCGCTGGCCGCCGTGGCCGGCGACCCGGACATCCTCACTGACTTCGTCGTGCCGTCCACGTTCGGCGCCCCGTTCAACATCACCGGCGACTTCTTCACCTACACCGGCTTCCGCGCCGCCATGAACATGACCATGCCGATGCCGATGCCGGTGCAGAACTTCACGGTGACCAAGGCCTCCATGGCGGAGTTCCCGGCCCTCAACGGGCAGAGCGTGTCCTACGCCAAGCTCGTGTTCCCCGCGGGCGCCGTGAACCCCACACACACCCACCCCCGCGCCGCCGAGCTGCTGCTCGTCGTCGACGGCGCGCTCTCCGTCGGGTTCGTCGACACGGCCGGCAAGCTCTACACCAAGGACCTGCTCGCCGGCGACATGTTCGTGTTCCCCAAGGGGTTGGTGCACTACCAGTTCAACCAGGGGACCAACCACGCGGTCGCGCTGTCAGCGTTCGGGAGCGCCGCCGCCGGCACCGTGTCCGTGCCCGTCACCGTGTTCGGCACCGGTGTCGACGACGCCGTGCTCGCCAAGTCGTTCAAGACCGACGTGCCCACGGTCCAGAAGCTCAAGGCGGCCCTGACCGCACCCAAGAAATAATGCGCGCCTAAGTGCGTCGTGTCTCCTATGTCAGTGTTGTTCTTGACACTGGCCACGTTGTGTTTTGGAATTTTTGCATGTTGAAATAACCTGCCTACCTGCAGGCGACCAACTATTGGTAGGAGAAATCTCGTGATGAAATGAACTTGAATTATATATGCAATTTCGTATTGATTTGAACCTCTGTGTGTGTGTGTGTGTGTGTGTTGAGCTTTGAAGCATTATGTATATCATTTTAAAGGCACTGAGAATATGGACAGACTGTGGGGAATATAGACAGACTCAGGTTGAACTTATAACAATTGCTTTTAAGAGTTCAGAGTTATGCCAGAACTGTTCTGAGCTTACCGTTCTGGTCATGTTACTGTGTGTCTGAGTCTTCATTAGGGGCATGTTTGATTGCCTACCACACTTTGTCACAACTAGATTTGGCAAAGTGTGGCAAGCGATTATTTTTATGGCGACTAAACTATGCGTCCCGACATAGTCACGTCTTGATTAGCGATTATGATTACGATGGTGGTATACACCTTGCTCCCTTGACGGCAAGAGAGACCTGCATTTGTATTGTTTGTTTCAGTTTAACTAGAAAGATATATACTGAGTTCCCAAAGGAAATTAAATAGACAGAAAATTATTGGCAGTGAGATATTCTTGCAGCTGTAAGACTCGGATGCTTTGTCAAGGACAGCTGCATCCATCGCTTCAATTCTTTGTCAATTTCCCTAGCTACTTTTCCTCTTAAGCAACGGGGAAACTGCAGAATATTTGGTCCGCGGTTCGCTCTGTGTCCATGCCGTTGTTTGTATCAGTCAGGCCTCCGTTGTACAGTTAATTAAGATTCAGAATTAAAACCATAATTTCTTAAAATTCGTTATATGAAGCAGCAAGATGCTGCTTTAGAAACAATAAAATGGTGCGCCTGGGCTGATATCATTCGAATTTATCAACATTGTTGATCCTCTGAATCAAACAGAGTAATTTGCCGTGAATTGCACAAGATTACCTGCAGCCTTGAAGCACGAGAAGACTCACTTTTTTTTATAGAGAATATAAGTTTTTATTACTTTGCTACCGGAACAAGCAAATACAGAACCTCAAGGCCCGCAAAGCCGATAATTGAAGCCCCAGCCATGAGAGCTGAAGAGATCATGGAGGATCAGACCTGCACGCCCGCATCACCAACTCATGGTCCTCCAGACGTTACAGAACTGACCAAGCACACGACCATCAGGTACACCTATAAACAACCTGCAAATTTGTTTCTCAAAGACAATATCATTTCTATATAATCAAAGCAATCAACACAAAGCTGGCGCCTCAACTAAAAAAAACATACGCTGGCTTTTATCCAAACCATGGAGCCAGACGCTCAACATGTCCTCTATACTAGTAGGAAGATGTAAACCTAACACCATCTATGTTGCTTGCCATGCAAAACGCGCAACTGGACAAAAGAGAAGTCTATATACTAGGTTACATAGCAATTATTCTTCAAAATGTTACACGAACAATGACGGGTGCATCATATCATTTCTGCACAAATGAAGGAGCATACAGACAATGACAGTTAACAAAAACCAAATTGGAAGAGACATGATAGAGTCTACATGTAACCTTGTTAAAAAAACAGAGCTACATGACAGATACTGCCAAACTTAACCAAATACAGTAAAACTTAAGATGATCACAACTCACAAGTCATGAAGTCACAACAAGCATATTATTACATAGTAGTATTCCATTACTCGCATGCACTACATACGTGCAACGTCGCTGCGCTAGCTTGCATGGTGGCCTTATTCAGGGGCGGCGACACGTCGAAGAAGAAAAAGAAGAACGACATCACTGCTTATGGATAATTGCAGCTAAGACTTGAGAGAGAGAGAGATGAGTTTGAGCCGCTTGTTGTGGATGAAGAAGAGCTCAAGCCTGGTCTCTTGTACTCACACCGGTGCATTGCAAGTTTTGAACATCTTGCTTCTATCAGCAGTGCTACCTCATAAATGAATTTTGTCTACAAGAGACACAATCAAAAGCTTTTTTCATAGATCTACATACTTTTATTTTTCCACCTCGTTATCCTAGGAGCAGGCTGTGCTGGTCTTAGTCTTGGCCAGCAAATTGTTACTCTTGGCCAGCAAATTGTTACTCTATTATGCATCAACTTGACAAGGGACAGCAAACAAGACATCCCTCTTGTTTCCTCCAATCCAGTTCCTCACCAAGAAAAGAAAACTGCTGCTTGCCTATAAATTGTGCATCCTCACTCATCATCTCCATTGCCACAACCACAAGCTAGCACCAGCATAACTAGCTTCAAGAATCAAGACCTTTTGCATTTGATCTAATGGCGCTCATCAACTGCTACTCCTTGGTGTTGGTGGCGCTTGCGCTCTCCGCGCCGCTGGCCGCCGTGGCCGGCGACCCGGACATCCTCACTGACTTCGTCGTGCCGTCCACGTTCGGCGCCCCGTTCAACATCACCGGCGACTTCTTCACCTACACCGGCTTCCGCGCCGCCATGAACATGACCATGCCGATGCCGATGCCGGTGCAGAACTTCACGGTGACCAAGGCCTCCATGGCAGAGTTCCCGGCCCTCAACGGGCAGAGCGTGTCCTACGCCAAGCTCGTGTTCCCCGCGGGCGCCGTGAACCCCACACACACCCACCCACGCGCCGCCGAGCTGCTGCTCGTCGTCGACGGCGCGCTCTCCGTCGGGTTCGTCGACACGGCCGGCAAGCTCTACACCAAGGACCTGCTCGCCGGCGACATGTTCGTGTTCCCCAAGGGGTTGGTGCACTACCAGTTCAACCAGGGGACCAACCACGCGGTCGCGCTGTCGGCATTCGGGAGCGCCGCCGCCGGCACCGTGTCCGTGCCCGTCACCGTGTTCGGCACCGGTGTCGACGACGCCGTGCTCGCCAAGTCGTTCAAGACCGACGTGCCCACGGTCCAGAAGCTCAAGGCGGCCCTGACTCCGCCGCCCAAGAAATAATGCGCGCCTAAGTGCGTCGTGTCTCCTACGTCGGTGTTGTTCTTGACACTGGCCATGTTGTGTTTTGGAATTTTTGCTTGTTGAAATAACCTGCCTACCTGCAGGCGACCAACTACTGGTAGGAGAAATCTCGTGATGAAATGAACTTGAATTATGTATGCAATTTCGCATTGATTTGAACCTCTGTGTGTGTGTGTCTGTGTGTTGAGCTTTGAAGCATTATGTATATCATTTTAAAGGCACTGAGAATATGGACAGACTGCGGGGAATATAGACAGACTCAGGTTGAACTTACAACAATTGCTTTTAAGAGTTCAGAGTTATGCCAGAACTGTTCTGAGCTTACCGTTCTGGTCATGTTACTGTGTGTCTGAGTCTTCATTAGGGGCATGTTTGATTGCCTACCACACTTTGTCACAACTAGATTTGGCAAAGTGTGGCAAGCGATTATTTTTATGGCGACTAAACTATGCGTCCCGACATAGTCACGTCTTGATTAGCGATTATGATTACGATGGTGGTATACACCTTGCTCCCTTGACGGCAAGAGAGACCTGCATTTGTATTGTTTGTTTCAGTTTAACTAGAAAGATATATACTGAGTTCCCAAAGAGAATTAAATAGAAAGAAAATTATTGGCCGTGAGATATTCTTGCAGCTGTAAGACTCGGATGCTTTGTCAAGGACAGCTGCATCCATCGCTTCAATTCTTTGTCAATTTCCCTAGCTACTTTTCCTCTTAAGCAACGGGGAAACTGCAGAATATTTGGTCCGCGGTTCGCTCTGTCCCCATGCCGTTGTTTGTATCAGTCAGGCCTCCGTTGTACAGTTAATTAAGATTCAGAATTAAAACCATAATTTCTTACAAATTCGTTATATGAAGCAGCAAGATGCTGCTTTAGAAACAATAAAATGGTGCGCCTGGGCTGATATCATTCTAATTTATCAACATTGTTGATCCTCTGAATCAAACAGAGTAATTTGCCCTGAATTGCACAAGATAACCTGCAGCTTGAAGCATGAGAAGACTTACTTTTTTTATATAGATAATATAAGTTTTTATTACTTTGCTACCAGAACAAGCAAATGCAGATCCTCAAAGCCCGCAAAGCCGATAATTGAAGCCCCAGCCATGAGAGCTGAAGAGATCATGGAGGATCAGACCTGCACGCCCGCATCACCAACTCATGGTCCTCCAAACGTTACAGAACTGACCAAGCACGTGACCATTAGGTACACCTATAAACAACCTGCAAATTTGTTTCTCAAAGACAATATCATTTCTATATAATCAAAGCGATCAACACAAAGCTGGCACCTCAACTTAAAAAAACATACACTGGCTTTTATCCAAACTGTGGAGCCAGACGCTCAACATGTCCTCTATACTAGTAGGAAGATGTAAACCTGACGCCATCTATGTTGCTTGCCATGCAAAACGTGTAACCGGACAAAAGAGAAGACTATATACTAGGTTACATAGCAATTATTCTTCAAAATGTTACATGAACAATGACGGGTGCATCATATCATTTCTGCACAAATGAAGGAGCATACAGACAATAACAGTTAACAAAAACCAAATTGGAAGAGACATGATAGAGTCTACATGTAACCTTGTTAAAAAAACAGAGCTACATGACAGATACTGCCAAACTTAACCAAATACAGTAAAACTTAAGATGATCACAACTCACAAGTCATGAAGTCACAACAAGCATATTATTACATAGTAGTATTCCATTACTCGCATGCACTACATACGTGCAACGTCGCTGCGCTAGCTTGCATGGTGGCCTTGTTCATGGGCGGCGACACGTCGAAGAAGAAAAGGAAGAACAACATCACTACTTATGGATAATTGGGCGGCGGAGTCAGGGCCGCCTTGAGCTTCTGCACCGTCGGCACGTCGGTCTTGAACGATTTGGCGAGCACTGCGTCGTCGACGCCGGTGCCGAACACGGTGAGCGGCACGGCCACGGTGCCGGGGGCGGCGCTCCCGAACGCCGACAGCGCGACCGCCTGGCTGGTCCCCTGGTTGAACTGGTAGTGCACCAACCCCTTGGGGAACACGAACATGTCGCCCGCCAGCAGGTCTTTGGTGTAGAGAGTGGTGAAGAGTTAAGAGAAATCGATGAGGTCTATGTATATACATCATTATTCTTGTTAAACATGTCTGGTTTTGTTACCTTGTTGGGAATAAGTATAATCTGCAGGCTGCAGCAAATCATTCTGGAGAGAGCCCAAAGTTGTAACCTGGTAGCACGAACATCTGGGGAAAATTTAACTGGCCAGTGTTATGCAACTCTTTGTTGTCTCCAAGCATATGGGTCTGGCAGGCACACGAATATACCTGCATGCAGCCGGCTATGTAACTCTGACGTATATAGCATTGTTTGTTCAGTGATACTGATTGACCAAATAGCTAGGTTGCCAGTGTGATTAGCATCTCGACCATGCACATTCATCAACTGTCACAAGAGCATTAACTGATACTTACAATTGCTCGTCTGACAAACAGAGGAAACAACAATGGCAGGATCTGCTCCAGCTAGCTCCTCCACAGCTCCTCCAAAGCTCGGCGACTACTACAAATAATGCATGGCAGCGTCCAGCCAGCTCTATCACAATTCACAGCTCCATCTGCTCTGCGAAAATGGCGGGGCTATCTCTTTCCCTCCTCGTCCTCCTCTCCATGACTATGTGCGCCGTGCCCTTCGTCGCACGCGCCGGCGACCCGGACATCCTCACGGACTTCCTCGTGCCGCCGGGCACCAACTCGTCCCTCATCGACGGCACCTTCTTCACCTACACCAAGCTCATGACAACCAGCAACTCCGCTGACCCGGCCAAGTTCACCGCGTCCAAGGCCACCGCAGTCGAGTTCCCGGCGCTGCTCGGGCAGTCCGTCTCCTACGCCGCCCTCGTCTTCGGCCCCGGCACCGTCAACCCGCCGCACATCCACCCCAGGTACGCACGCTAGCAGCTGTACACTTACGCCAGCTTCATGCACGGAGCTGATCATGATCTGCATGTGTCCCTGCATGCACGTACGAGCTCATGTGCGTGCTTCCATGGCAGGGCGTCGGAGCTGCTGTATGTGACGCAGGGCCCGCTTTCCGTGGGGCTCATCGACGCCGGCAACGGCAACAGCAAGGTGTACACGCAGACGCTGCAGGCCGGCGACATGTTCGTGTTCCCCAAGGGCATGGTGCACTTCCAGTTCAACAACGGCACCGGCGTGGCCCGGGCCTTCTCCGCCTTCGGCGGCGCCAGCCCCGGCACCATCTCGCTCCCTGGCACGCTCTTCGAGTCCGACATCGACGACGCCGTCCTCCAGAAGTCGCTCCATACAGACGAGGCCACGGTGGAGGAGCTCAAGAAGGACCTGGCGCCGCCCGCTGTGCCATCGCCGCCGCCATCGCCGCCGCCCTCGAATGCGGCGATGCTGTCATCCCGTTCGGCACTCACGCTGCTTTGCTTGGGCGCTGCCTTGTTGTGAGCCGTGACTTTGAATTTCTTGTCATGTAAAACTCAGCTCAAAAGTAATCGTTGATGGGGAATAAGATATTTCAAATCAGATCAGATAAAAGATGAACCTCTAGGATAAAGAACTAGTGCACCATTTTCCGTCTGTCAGATTCCTCTCGTTCTCCGCGCTTGTTGTCATTGCAGAGCGCCGGCATCAACGCCGGGCACGGCAAGTCACCGCCGGCAATAGGGCGTTGAGGCCAAGACCGTTTGAGCACTACTAAGTACGCGAGGAACTTTGCACAGGCAGACAGTGCTTGGGCGACAGACATGGCTAACAATAGAAAGATCAAGTCCGGCGTTGCTAAACCTGCTCAAGCGTGAAGCCAGGTGCTGGGCGACTAGTGACCACTTCACAAGATAACCATAAACATTCAGAACAAGAAGCAACGTGTAGACAAATTGCTCATCCCAACGATATTAAAGGATCAAAGCTGCCATACAATGCAGATTTTGTCACCATTATGACAATAAAACAAGGCCAAGTTCTGTCTAGAGTAACCAAGGTCCAACATCCGACACGAGCAACATAACAATAAACAAAAAAACTTCTATGTCTGATCCGCCTACTGATTTAACCGATCCACGAAATAGATGATGCAAACACTAGTTCTTGATCTTCTTCTTGGGCCTCAGCTGAAACAGGTTAATAATTGGAAAGCAGATCAGATACTTTGATCAACAAACAAACAACGGTGCGGTCTTTGGTGAAGCTACAGTAGTAATAGCCAATCTTAGGCCCCGTTTGGGACAGCTCCAGCTCTCAGCTTCATGTCAAATTTGAAGATTAAAAGCTAAAATAAAATAGCTTATATATCTATTTTTAGTATATAATGTCAATAAAATATGACTTCTAACCATCTTCGATGTATCTCCAGATTCAGCTCCACGAAAAAGTGAAGTTGGGTTACCCAGCTTCACTTTTTCGTGGAGCTGGAGCTATCCCAAACGGGGCCTTAATCCGCGGTAGCCAAATTTGATGTGCTAAAACAACTCTATTCGACCACAACTACAGTCATTTGTGAAATAATGTTATTATAGCACATCATATTTGACTAGAACAGATTAAGATTGGTGCAGACTTCACCGCAAATCTAAACCATAGTGCTAAAAGAAACCTAGAAGTCAGGATAAGCAAAATGTTACTAGCAGAGATATGGCACCGGAACAACTATGCTCACCTGATTGCTGTGACCACACTTCTTCTTGCGGCAGTTGACAGCCCTTGGATGCAGGCGTGCATAGCATCTACAGAAAAATGGTGAAAACAAATTAAGGCCAGATGGATTTACATATACTGAATGAGAAGGAACTATTGCTTATAGAACTATGCAAGGGAAGAAAGTTTGTTATAGAACTATCCAGGCAAACTTGTAATTAGCAGATTGGCAGGTCAGACAGAATGTATGCCTCAAAATGTTTTAGCTCATAAGGTGACTTCGTACATCTAATTGGTTCATCATTCCTGCCAATCAACCATGTTTCGAAACCAGACACATAAAACTAATTACATGGAAATTGATGAAGCAAACCAAAAAATCAGCTGATGGCAGTCAACACAAATGTAAAAATGCATAATACCACACATTTGTCACATAAATAAATCTATTTTTTCTACTGACTAGAGCCGCTGGAGAATTGTAATGCTCACAAGCAAATGACAGCTTAAGGGCAAGATATAGAAACAGGACAAGAATCATAACAAAACAAGCACCGCAAAATTGCAGTGAAATATTAACCAGTAGATTGGTAGGTCAGACATAATTTATGCCTCAAAAGTTTACGTTCATAAGCTGACTTCACGCATCTAATTGATTCATCACTCCCACCAATCAACTAAACAGAAACACAGATGCTGTAATTTTTCTACTAGTAGGCAGACAAATATGCATCAAATGTTAAGCTCATAAGGGGACTTGCGCATCTAATTGATTCATCACTCCAGCCAATATACTAATCAGAAACCTAACAAAGATGTGTGCAATAGCACAGTAAATTTCCCCACCGTTGAAAATCAACTGCTGAAGTAGACAAGGCAGAAGACAAAGTATAGGTGGGTAGTAAATTTTCCCACCTCTGAAAATCAACTGCCGAATTAGACGAGGCAGCTAACGGTATAGGTGGGTATCAACACACAGGGAAACCAATACAACACGATTTCAGCACTAGAACCAAACAACCTTAATACGACAGTAAATTTCCCCACCGTTGAAAATCAACTGCTGGGGTGGACAAGGCAGAAGATAAAGTATAGGCGTGTAGTAAATTTTCCCACCATTGAAAATCAACTGCTGGAGTGGACAAGGCAGAAGACAAAGTATAGGTGGATATCAACCAGAACGATTAAGCAATGCAGCAAGAATTGAAAGTGATTCATTATTCGTCTACACATGTATACATGATCATAATCTCGAGTTCACATCTACAAGAAAGAAGATTGGAGTAAGAAAGTGGATAATTACTTGCGGCAAATCATCTTGTCCTGGTTGTACTTGCGGGCGAGGGCCTGGAGCGACGGCTCGATGATGCCGCCGCGGAGGCGGAGCACGAGGTGGAGCGTGGACTCCTTCTGGATGTTGTAGTCGGCGAGGGTGCGGCCGTCCTCCAGCTGCTTCCCGGCGAATATCAGACGCTGCTGGTCCGGCGGGATGCCTACACACACGGAGCAAGTGTCGTCAGCTACTACGCTGCCGGAGGAGAAAGAAAAAGCTCGCAAGAAAGGCCATGGCGGGGAGAAAACAACGAGGACGAACCTTCCTTGTCCTGGATCTTGGCCTTGACATTGTCGATGGTGTCGCTGCTCTCGACCTCGAGAGTGATGGTCTTCCCGGTGAGGGTCTTGACGAAGATCTGCATCTTGGCTGATGGCGGCTGCAATCGGAGAAGGTGGCCACTCCAGGTATATATAGAGTGCAGAGGGGATCACTTCCGCTCCTAGGGTTTTAGTTTGGGCCGGAACGGACGGCTGCTGGACAAGCGATTGGGCTGGCTGGCTGGCCCACTTACCCACCACCTCAGCACGGATGGCCCGGCCCGGCCCGGCTGCCCGGCATGACCGGGCCCGGGCTCCAATTTCCAGCCCAAAAGCCCGAAAAAAATGTTTTTATCTATAATAATTAAATAATGTTTTCTGTATTCCGAAAATCATTAAATTAGTATTATTTTAATTGGAAAATTCAATTTTTACATGTTTCGGCCCGTACTTGGCATTTTTAGGTCGGTTTTTTCAAGCCCGCCCAGAAACTTGGCCCAGCCCAAGGTTTGCTCCGGCATAGTCCATCATATATTCCATGCATCCGACACACGCACACTCTAGAGATGCGGTTTCTCCGAACCAAGTCACATATAATTAGCTTCTTCTCTGAAAGAAAAATCTACCTACAATTGGTTCTTTTTCACCAAGATTTGCTGAAAGCGAGGGATAAAATGTTGATATCACGAAACAGCCACCAAGACACGAACCCGTGTATATGTAAGTGTGGGCACCAGGGTAACCAGGGTTTTCATTTCTCATTGGCTAATACATAGATAAAGACCAATTCTCTTTGAACAGTAGTTTTTGTTTTTTATATTAATAGGTTAGAACTATTCGTGTCCACATTTGTACTATGCTCACTTTTTACTTGGTCCTAACGAGTCGCTGAGAACACATTCGCGTGGATGTGTATGTGTGTGTATCTTTTTTGTATTTGAAAAAAAAAGAAGGGGAAAATTAGACTGCTGTAGAACAGGGTTATATCTACTTATGCTTCACTCATTTTCTGTGCACTATGCCAAAGTTCTATAAAAAGAAGGAATGATGCATCAGTGTATACTGACATGCAGGCAGATAGAACTGCTTTTGACGGAAACAGGCAGATACGACTTATAGACAATGCATAGAACATATAGCTTTGCACTCTGTAGTTGGCTGGTTTCTTTAATGAAATCGGAGGATCTGTCCTCTTTGATCAAAAGAAAAATATAGCTCAAGAAAATTAGTGTTTAACCCACCTAGCTCAATTGTGCGTGTGGGGTGACGACGTGGTGAAATTGTAGATGGTTTTGGTATTGTAGCATATAGCACGAAGATGACGTTGATAGTTACTCATAAATTTATATTTTTTAAATAAAAAATTTATATGATGAGGCCCCCATGTCATCTTCTTGTCTTCTCCTCTATCTTCCTCTCAGGTTCCACCGGAAGGTAGAGAGTTTTTTTTTAAATAATAATTTTTTTTCAGATATTTTAGAAATATTACCACATTAGGAAATATTGTAAAATTAACCTCAAATCGTCACGGCTGCTGGCGATTAGGCAGAAATCACCACCGTCCATGGCGATATCAGATGACGCCAGAGTCACCGACGATTTCGACCACTATCGGCACGACGCGTGGCGATAGAGAGGAAATCGCCACCAGCCGTGGCGATAGGGAGGAAATCGCCACCAGCGGTGGCGATAGGGAGTTAAATGCGGGCGCTACTCGCCAACGGCCAGGCCACGCATCGTAACCGACAAGAGCCGTGGCGAGATCCGACTAATCGCCACGGCTCGTGGCGATAACGACTGGATATTTAACCCGCGCGCCGCCGGTGCTGCAAAGGAGAGGGGAAGAGGAAGGGAGTTACGGGGAGGAAGAGGAAGGGAGAGGAAGAAAAGAGAGGAAGAAAAGGAGAAGAAAAGAGAGAAAGAAGAGGGGAAGAAAAGAGAGGAACAAGAGAGGAAGAAGAAGGGAACAAGAGGGGAAGAAGAGAGGAAGAAGAGAGGAAGAAGAGAGGAAGAAAATGGGAAGAAAAGAAGAGGAAATAGAGAGGTGTTGTACAGCGATTTGGAGGTAATTTTTTGAAACTTTCACCGTTCATTGTAGCATTTCTATATTTGTTGTAGTAGATATAGTACTAGATCTAGAATTAGGGGTAAATGTAGGGTAGATTTATTCGGAGTATTTAGATGTCATAACATTTAGAAATAAAGTAGCAATTTAAATAGAAACGTACGGTAGAATAGATAGATGATGTAGAAGTCGACATCGATTTACAAGTAGCAAGTCGACATCGATTTAGGGTTTAAGGTTTATAATTTCTATTTAGTTGAATAATATTTCGTAATACTCGAACTGTAAGAAATCGATGAGAACAATTGTTGGTGTACGATAGTATCTTAGACTGTATAGGCTAAAATATTACGTTTTGGATGGCAGGAATGTCAGAACCAGACGAATTTATAGTTTACTATGGTATTGGCACCATCCGTACAATTCCAAAGACTGGTTCCGTGGATCTTAGTAGTTTCCCACAAACGAGATTAACTCTGCAAGATCCAGAGAGATACCATATCAATGACATTAAAGAATGGTTAACACGGGCCTTTGGTCTTGATCCGGAGGTCTCAAGTGTAACCGTGCAGGCGTATTTTAGCAAGTCTTGCAAGCATGTCTGGTGGGATCTTTTCGCGTTAGATATGACAAAGGACTGGCGGGCTTGGTTGAGGGCAAGTAAGGCACGCAAGGGTTCGCATTATCTGTTGGTCCAGACAGTAGATAAGGAGGTGTCATCTGAAGAAGGCGGACGCGGAGGCAACGGGGTTGGACAGAACAGCGCAGTGGCAGAGGAAGTTGTTGGCGAAGAAGGCCCTGTAGTGGAAGTCGGTGGAACTTCCGCTGGACCTTCCGCGACAGGAGGTACTGAATACCTCAGCGGTTCGGTGGACGAGGGGGAGATACGGCCTGAACTAGTGCAGATCATGGAGCATGATGATGCCGTTGCTAGAGAGGAACAGGTGAATGTCGAAGACGGTAGCAGCGAAGAGGATGAAGATGAGAATGAAGGAGGCGACGATCCGATTCCTAGTATGTGGAATCTTGACATGTCCAGCAGAATGAATCTCGAGGGCGGAAGTGACGGAAGGTATCCGTACAAACCGAATGAGATTGTCCAAAGGCGCATACAATGGCACGAAGAAAGAGGTAAAAGAGGCGGTGAAGCTTTGGGCGATGTCGACACAGAGAACATTTCGAGTGCAGAAAAGTAGCAGGGATCAGTATGCAGTGAAATGTAGGTCTGTTGGGTGTGAGGCTATGTGCATGCGTCCCTGAGGAAGTATGAACTGCATTGGGTCATACGAAGGGTAGTGCCGCACACATGTGTAATAAGCGGTGTTCCTGACACCCATCAGAACATCAGTGCTGAACTCGTGGCTGGGTTGATGTATCACGAGATAGTGAAGAATGTCTGCATTCCAGCACAGTTCATACAGACATCTGTAGAGAGCAAATACCAGTACAGCATAAGCTATGCCATGGCATGGAGGGCTAAGCAGATCGCACTCGAGCGGCGGTTTGGGACATTCATCGATTCATACCACAATTTACCATACCTGCTGGACACACTGGGGCAAAGGAACGACGGGACATTTGTTAGCCGTCTCCTATTGCCCTCTGTGGACATACCTGGGAAAATTACGTTGAATGGTGCTTTCGGGAGTTTTGGCCCATGCGTACAAGCTTTCAGACACTGTCGGCCGGTTATTTGTATTGATGGGACGTTCATGACAGGCCAGATGAAGGAGACACTGTTTACCGCAAATTGGGACAGACGGAAATGATCAGTTAGTGCCACTGGCGATGGGCTTCGCTGACTGCGAGAGCTACGATAACTGATTGTGGTTCCTTGTGTGTCTGAAGAGAGGTCTTGTGAAGGATCGACCAAACGTGTGTGTTATCCATGACCGGCATGCCGGGCTGCTGCTAGCAATTCGCCATCTTCAGCAGGGAGTAGCAAAGACTGGGGACGGGGAAGATTTGCCAGAAGATTGCAGTTGGTACGACATACGGAGTAGGTGGTGCACGCGCTACCTAGCGGCCAATTTCTATCGCCAATTCAAAAACAAGCAGTTGATGAACCTCTTCAAAACGTTATGCAAATAGAACCAGTCTAGGAAGTTTGACGAGTACTTGAGCAGACTCGACGAGTTCACGAAGAAGGAGGTTAGAAAACGTAACCCTACGGAGGTAACACACAGGCTTTGTGACCTTCCGGGAGTTGAGGATCCAAACACTAGGAGGAAGGCTTCGGACAGGGTGAAGTGCTTCTCGGATTGGATAAGTAAGGAGCCACTTGAGTAGTGGTCCCTCCTCCATGACACAGACGGCGCTAGGTACGGGATCATGACTAGCAATCTTGCTGAGGTTTACAATTTCGTTCTCAGGGGGGTACGCGGTTTGCCGCTGGTGGCCATCGTGGAGGGTTCGCTTCACGGCACAATGAAGTACTTTCAGGAGAGGCGTGCAAAGGCTGTACTGCATATGGAAAAATTCGGTGATACACCGTATTGTGCGAAGACTATGTTGTACATTGAGGAGAAGGCCAAGAAGGGGCAAACGAACAAGGCCAGACGCACGGGTAATGTGCACCGTAGGTTCGAGGTATGTTTGAAGCAGAAGAGTGGATTTGGGGTTTCCACGCAGGAGATTACTCATGAGGTTACTTTTCATGTCCAACCGAATATCTCTGCTACGTGTACGTGCAACAAGCCGAAGCTTCTGCACAAGCCTTGCTCTCACGTGCTATGTGCGGCTGCGAAGACAAAGATGGACACAAGACCGTTTGTGTCGTACTACTTCACGAAGGAGGCTGTCCGCGATACCTGGACAGGCGAGCTGTATGGTTTCCGTGTGGTTGGTAATTTCACGCAGGTACCTCCAGGCGAACGGTTCTATGTCCCCGATTTCAGCCTCCTCCGAGCTACCGTGGGACGACGCCGGACTCGCCGTATTCATAACACGATGGACGAGGCGGAGGCTGGTGGGCCAACTAAACAATGCAGCTATTGCAAGAAATTTGGCCACCGCGTGAAGACATGTCCGAAGATGAAAGAAGACCAGGAAAGAAGGGAGCAGGAGGCGGCTGGTGGTGCCTCCGGTTCTGGCCATCAGTAGTCTATGTCGCAGTATTGGTATTACGTATTTCATGTATCCTTGTTATATGTACTTCGTTCATTTCATCTAGTTGTATTATGTAATTTGCTACTGCCTCTGACATGTGTGTCATATTTACTTCATGTACCGTAGTTATTTTTGTACGTACTACGTTCACTTCACGTACTTAATGTATTTCATGTATCCGTGTTATATGTACTTCATTTATTTCATCTGGACCCATGTATTTTTGTATCACATGAGTAGGGATGGCTGGCTTCGAGCTTATAGATGACCGAGAGGACCGAGATCACCGGTCTAGGCTGCTGGCTTCAGGAGACCGTGATCTCGGAGTGTTTTGGACTCTTACACCTGATCACGCGTGGAGGATTCACGAGTCCTGGATCGACAGGTACGTTACTTGATTGCATCTACCTTTTCGTGTTTCAGTACTAATTTGACTAATTTCCTGTTATGACAGGCTGGCGTGGTCCGGTTTACTACCACTCGCCCGGATGGTTGAGACGGTGGACGACGAGGACATCGGAGACCCGGCTGCAGCGGGCGGTCGTTCCCGGAGGTTTCCATTCGATGCCTCGTTACTCACCGCACTTGTGGACAGGTGGAGGCCGGAGACCCACACCTTCCACTTCGGCTGGGGGGAGATGACGGTCACGCTGCAGGACACGGTCTGCCTACTTGGCCTACCTTTGGCGGGAGCGCCGGTAGGTCCACTACCGGTTCTTGCCGGTTGGCCTGAGGATCTTGCGGACAGGTTTGCCCCAGCTCTACCGCCTGGGCCACCTCAGATTGAGGTGTTAAGAGCGCGTCAGAAGCACGGACCCAGGTTAATGTGGATTCGTCAATTCGAGGTACGTATCTCATTTAATGATGTTCGACATATTCGTTCTGGGCTCAACATATTTTCGTTATATTGTTTTATTCTTGCAGCTGGGCAGCCTTGAGCAGAGATTTCAGGAAGATCTCGACGATTACCAGCTGAACCGGGGACTCAAGGCGTACTTGCTTTGGCTGTTCGGGTACGTGATGTTCACGAGTGCGTACGGAGACAGCGTGGACGCTCGGTACATCGGGCTTGCCCGGCAGATCGCAGATGCTGAGTCCGAGGATCAGCTACCTCCTACGAGCTGGGGATCTGCAGTGCTTGCGGGCTTGTACCGAGCGCTCTGTGGCACATGCAAGAGGAAGGCCGTCGCCGCCAATCTCACAGGGTGCCCGCTTCTTCTTCAGCTGTGGTCCTTCGAGCGCTTTCCGGTCGGTCGTCCATGGGTCGACGACTTGGCTTACGGCCCAGAGTTCTACCGTGGAGCAGGACCGCTAGACGGACCTACTTTCGGGTCCATCTGGACAAGAAGAACAGTGAGTTATTTCCTCTCTTACTCGATTTGTATTTCCATATAACATTTGTACCTCAGCCCGTTAGCTCATTGACTATGAGACCCTCGTACGTACTTCTTGCAGCCTCAGTGGGCGAGGGCACAGGTACGAGGCTGTTACCTCTCTTTCACGGAGCAGTTCCAGCACCTCCATGTGCAGAGTGTCATATGGGAGCCGTACTCAGACGAGAGGACGTCGCGACGTGCGCCTGTCCAGGGGATGTCTTCACTTTGCCAGCGGGACGAGACCTACTGGAGGACCACTTCGAAGATTGTCTTCGACATCTTCGTGGAGGCCTACTCACCACACCGTGTGATGAGACAGTTTGGTCTGTACCAGGCGTACCCGCCTCCGCACGTACCACCCGTCGAGCCGAACGCACACAGTAAGTCAAGTTTCGGAAACTCCTATGGACTTAGATTGTCTATTGCTTTTATGATATACAAATTCATGACGTAAACAGGTGGAATCGCAAGGGCGGGGGTACTAGGGATACACAGTGGGCAGCACGGATGGCCCCTTTCGTTGCCCGAGCGGGACACTGCTCTGAACAACGTCCTACAAGAGGAGCGGCCGTTTCGGTATGCGTAGTTCGACGCCTACCTGCAGTGGTATTTGCCACGTACGCGCGTCCACCTTATTCGTGGTAGTGAGGCTCCTGACGAGGCGGCGCCACAGACGACAAACATGTACCCGATCATCGCGGCTGAAACTCTGGATTTGGCGGTCAGTGCATTTCGTGCTTTGCTTCTCCGAGTTTATTTTACTAATTATACTGATGCGTGCACCTATGATTCTCACTTTCCAGGGACAGTGGGCGACTGCGACGAACACGGAGGTCACAGCAATTCTTCATCAGCTCCCACCCGGCACGGAGCACCACTCAGGCTTGTCCAGGGTCGCGGAGTACACTAGGAGGATCATGGATATTTTCAGGTGTACGCGCAGGGATGACGTCGTTGCAGGCGCGAGCTCAAGCCGGGGAGTACAGAGACCACCCCATCCTGCACAGGTGACGGACCGTCAGCCTCGTAGCTCTCAGCCGCCGGGGCCCACAGAGGCGGGTGGTTCTGCATGGCAGCAGAGTGCGGGCCCACGCTTCATGACTCCGCGAGGTAAAATAATTCTCGACTCGTACAAGCCTTTTTCCCTTATATTGTTGTGCTCACTAATTCGGGTCATATACAGATGTGACGCCGCCTCGCATGCCATCTAGTCCGCTTGACTACCTTGTCCACAGCCCCGACACTCATGGCTTCACCCTAGACGACGAGCCGGACGAGTTGGTTCCCACTCAGCCACCGTTGCCCACGCAGGATACACAGGACCCCGAGGAGGCTGACCCGATACTTGACGTGGGCAGGCCGCCTAGAGTGGGAGCGGGACAGTCTAGGCCGAGGTACTCACCTTCACTGATCAGGAGGAAGAGGGGACGACGAGGCATTTGAATTAGCATTTCTTTCAGTATGTTTTATTGTAACAACATTATGAATTAGTACACTTGACGTGTGTGTTAGTTCTCGATGGAGCATCTTTAGTGATGGGATTCGCAGCATAGAAAACAAAAAAAAATTTCCTACGAGAGAGCGAACAAAAGCCAAGATCTAATCTAGGAAGATGCATGTAACAAGAAGATTAGATCTACATACCCTTGTAGAACACGAGCGGAAACGTTCTAATGAACGTGGTTGGCGTAGTCGTACTTTCTTCGCGATCACGTTCCCTTCGTGATCCAAACCGATCAAGCACCGCACGAACGGCACCTCCGAGATGTGCACACGTACGGCTCGAAGACGTCACCTCCTTCTTGATCCAGCAAGGCGGGAGATGAGGTAGATGAGATCAACTCCGGTAGCACGACGGCATGGTGGTGGAGGTGGTGGGGTTTCTCCGCGGACAGGGTTTCGCCAAGCGCTACGCACGAGAGAGAGGAGATGGGAGAGAGGGAGGCGGCGGCTGGGATGGATCTCACCGGAGGGCTGCCCCTCCCCTCCTTTATATAGAGGAGGAAACTTGGAGGAGGAGGAATAGTACCCGTGAACAGTACACGCGTGAACAGTACGCGCGTGAACAGTACCCTCCCCCAAGTAAAGCCTCCCCTTTCGATCTTATCTCCTATTTTTAAGGATATCGATCTTATCCATCTAGGAAGGGGGGTTACTGTTCACGTGACACTATTCACATGTGTACTGTTCATGCAGTACCCTTGGTCCATGTGGACCCCTCCGGGATAAGTGGGCCCTACTCTAGAACCCTCCGGAACCTTCTAGAACTTCTCCGGAACTCTGCCGGAAAAATCCCGAACCTTTCCGAAACCCTAAAATACTTTCCCATATATGAAATTGTATCTCCGGACCATTCCGGAGCTCCTCGTGACGTCCTGGATCCCATCCGAGACTCCGAACAAAATTTCGGTCTCACCATATTAATATCTCATTTTATACCCTAGCGTCAACGAACCTTAAGTGTGTGACCCTACGGGTTCGGGAATATGCGGACATGATCGAGACACCTCTCCGATCAATAATCAATAGCGGGACCATGGATGTCCATATTGATTCCCACATATTCAACGAATATCATTATCGGTTTGAACCACGATGTCGAATATTCCATTCCCTTTGTCTCGCGATATTTTACTTGCCCGAGATTCGATCGTCGGTATCACCATACCTAGTTCAATCTCGTTACCGGCAAGTACTCTTTACTCGTTCCGTAATGCCACATCCTCTGTGACCAACTCTTTAGTCACGTGCTTGCAAGCGATACAGAATGTGCTTTACCGAGTGAGCCCAGAGTATATCTCTCTGTCACATGGATGGACAAATCCCACTCTCGATACATGCAACCCAACAAGTACTTTTCGAAATACTTGAAAGACACCTTTATGATCACCCTGTTACGGCGTGACGGTTGATGCCCCCAAAGCATTCTTCCGGTACCAGGGAGTGGCATTATCTCATGGTCTAAGGATCGGAACATTTAACAATGGAAAGCTATGCAATATGAACTTTGTGACGTGATCGAATTGCCTAACTTAATTTGGGTCTGTCCATCATGTCATTCTCCTAATGACATGACCCCGTTATTAATCGACATCACATGTCCATGATTAGGAAACCTTAACCATCATTTAATCAACGAGCTAGCCAGATAGAGGCATTGCTAGGGACACGGTGTTGTTTATAAAACCACACATGTATTATGTTTCCGGTTAATACAATTATAGCATGGAGTATAAACATTTATCATGAACAAGAAATATGATAATAACAATTTATTATTGCCTCTAGGGCATATTTTCAACATTTAGTTCGTTCTCATTATTGCACGTTTCGACGGTAGCCGGATCATTCACCATCTCCTTACGCTCCATGACTTCCAGAGTGGTTTATTCTAAAATGGCAATTCAATGATCGAGATGCTATCTTTCAATCTTCAAAATCAAATCTGAAGACAAAATGATTGTACACCACTTCTCACGAGACACTCTTGCATGAACATAAATGTGGAGAAACTATGTTTTATAGAATACGTACATATCTCATCCTTACTAATTAATTTAGCAAACATCAATCAACTTATTTGATCAACCACAACCAAAATCAGTAGCAGCAGGTGGAAGAGATCGGTGACTTTTAGCTGCATCACCATAGCAATGTCGTACCTCAAACTTTTATTTTTCGTAATTGACTGTTTTAGAAAGCATCCAAATCGTAGGTTCTGAATTCCCCAGCTGCCCTTGCATTTTTCTTCTTCCTCATAACATTAAATATAACAGACATGTTCCTGTCAGTGTCAGCCTTTGCTGCCTCTGATGGATGACCGATATGCATGTTAAGGGTAATTATATTATTAAAGAAAAGTTACTAATGATAACATATTAACGAACTGTTACGACGAGGCATTTGAATTAGTCCTTTCTTTCAGTATATTTTATTGTACCAGCATTATGACTTAGTACACTTGTGTTCTGTGTTAGTTTTCGATGGAGCATCTTTAGTTTGTTCCCATGATTTCCCATGATTGCACGTTATGACGATAACCAGATCAGTAAAAGGTAATTAAACAGAGCATCATCTTTCCAACTCGACTGGTCTACAAAGCATCCAAATCATAGAATCTGAATTCCCCACCTGCCCTACCAATTACCAAAAAACCTGAAGGCCTAAAGCGGCACGCCCCCAGAATTCGAAAAACCGGCAAGGGTGGTGCCGTGCCACTGATGACTGTCTACGAAAGACCTGCAGAGCTCATCCCCGTAATCTCTTAACTACATAAAAGGTAAACAACGCATATACAGTCGACCACGATCAGGCCTCCCCTCATGGTTATTTCCTCTAGAAATGTTGTGAGAAGAATACCTGTGCAGAGTCCATGCAGAGTTTTTTATTCTACAATGGAAATTCAATGATCGAGATGGTATCTTCCAATCTTTAAAATTAAATCTGAAGACAAAATGATTGTACACCACTTCTCTTGAGACAATAGCACGAGTTGGTACATAGTGATGGACGAACCATATTAGACTTACGAAATAACATCTAAATCCGATTACATAAGCATAGGTTACCGAGCCACGTTACACTCCCACATTAATAGTTGCGTACACGCATCGTCGGTACAACAAGCAATTATTCGCTACCACATCTAATACGACTACATGAAATCATCTTCGCTATCGCTTGCTGCCGCCTTTATCCCTTGAGTGGGGGCTTTGAAGCAAAACAGCTTCGAGAAGTCCTCGTCACTCGACGAGCACTCGTTTAATGCCTTTTTCGATGAACTGCATGCGCCTTTATCCTTTGATGATCGAACATCTTTTGTAGATGTGCGCCCATGTTTTGCCAAGGGGGGAAGTCCAGCAATCATGCGTTCCTCTTCTTCATATGTTGTCTTCATTAAGTGTTTTCTATTAGCAAATGGGTCTCCCCAGAGTCGGTCCGCATGCCCGAAGTTTCGGATCTCGCAGTTCAGCAAGCCTACATCCTCTGGATGTGCCTACAAACCGATGATGTGATGTATCAAACGAAAACGGTGAATAATGAAATGCTTACAAACTAAGAACAAAGGAATTGTCCTAACCCTTATGTGCTTATTGTACTGAGATTGCGGGATACTTATCGTCCCTTCGCAGAATTCGCCTCTCCTGTACTTCGCCCCAGGTAGTTTTCTAAGCTCGTTCACCCGCTCCCACGTCTTGTGGAACTCTCTCAAACACTTGGACACCTGCGTGTACGTAATTCCGGGGAGACCCCTTGTCCCTAACACTTCGGCAAGAGCACGCGTATGAACCTCCTCAAAGATCTGCGAAGACATAATTCTACAACTCCACCTCCTCATTGACGCACGAGTAAGAAGTAGGTAGTCCATTCTCGGGTTCCAGACAACATCACTGCCATCTAGTAATTTGCACGAAAATTTATTATTTCACAAAACAGAAATTGTAAATCTAATGTTTCAACGCATATGAGGAGGAAAAATATTACAAGACTTACCTCTATCGTCGCTATCCATCCGCGAACTACTACTTCTTCTCCTCCCAAATCTAAACAAGCTACTCCGAGATACCAACAATTTTTCTGAATAACCCAGGAAAGATTAGCTACGGGGTGGGAGCGTCTGCTCACCCGGTTAAATAGTAGAAGGGGGTGCCTTTGGTCGTGGCGACTATGACCAATCGCTACTGGTCGTGGCGATTACTGACAAATCGCTATGGTGTGCGTCTGGCGATTACTGACAAATCAGTTATCGCCATGGCATCTGGCGATTCAATAATATATCGTCCTGGCTGGTCGGCCGACGAGGGGGTAACTGCAAAAAGAACTGGTGTGATAAGAGGCACATGCTAAATAATGAACAAGATGATACAGCTCTAGTTGCTACAGGCATATCCTGGAGGCAGAGGACATGGACGCAGCTGGAATAGATCCAGGGGGAGTACGCGAATAAAAAAGGCTTATGAAATCAGGAGAAATTAGTCTATAAAAAATGCTACAAAAATTGAGACCCGTGGCGATTAGGGAAAATCGCCATGACCCGTGGCGATTAGGGGAAATCGCCACCAGATTTGGCGATGGCAGAAATCGCCATGGCCCGTGGCGATTTCTATCTGATCGCCATGGGCCGGCCCGATTCAATTTTGAATCGGCAAATGGGCTGGCGATAAGCCTCAATCGCCATGGACCGTGGCGATTTCTCCCTAATCGCCACGTGTCGTGGCGATTGAGGCCAGATTTGAAATTTTTTCAGACGTGCTATTATTTTTGAAATTTCTGAATAAAAATTATTATTTTGAAAAAAAACTCGAAGGTAGAAGAAGACAATATGCATGCCTTATTTTACAAAAGACTTCTTTTAAATGTTGAAATGCCATCTTGAGAGCACAAGTGGCAAAGCAGCCTTTGACAAGCGTCACATCAACTGTCTCATAAGCAACACTGCAGACAGAGCCAGTGTAGGAAGGGTTATTTGTACCTGTTTTTATCCTTTAGGGTGCGAACTGGTCATTTTATCTTTAGGAGTTATCGAATAGGCTGCTTTTGAGGTCAAAATCGAACTTCCTGTTTTGGCGAAAATGGGTTTAGACACTTCAATAGTTTGTTTACAACACGTCTACTTAGCATTGTCAAGAAACATTGAATGGTGATTGAGAGGGTGTGTTGCAACGTGATTGAGAGGGTGTGTTGCAACCCAAAGCGAAAGTTTTTCTTGTCCAGTTCACAGACCAAGGATGCCAAACTTTTTCGCCCAGCTTGTCAAGGCTGTCGCAAAAAGTTTGAGCCACAATCCAGCTTATCTAAAGGAATATTAGCACAACTTCCACGGATACAAATGGAATTTCACATTAATTGATCGTATAGAAATGTTTCAGTTCTATCCTAAATTGAAATGAAAATAGACACCAAACGGGGCTGAACTGAAATGCTGGCCCGCAGAAGACGGAGATGCGACGACCCGGTGGGCGGGAAGGGGAAGACGAGAAGCGCGCGAAAGCAGCAAGATTTTTCTAGGCTTTCTCCTCTCACTGCCACTCACCTCACCTCACCTCACCTCACCGAGAGCAGCGCAAACGCGCGCAAGAGAGCAAGGATGGCGGGGGAGACCCAGGGAGAGCCCCAGCCGCCGGCCGCCCAGGGGCAGGGGACCAAGCCTGCGCCGGCGGCGATGACGGAGGCGGAGGTGGAGGAGCTGCCCAAGACCATCGTGCGGCGGCTGGTCAAAGACAAGCTCGCCCAGATCGCCAGCGGCGGCGGTGACGAAGGAGGAGGAGCGGAGGTGATCGTCAACAAGGACGCCATGGCCGCCTTCGCCGAGAGCGCCCGCATCTTCATCCACTACCTCTCCGCCACGTCCGTGCCTCCTGCAACCCCCATTCCATTCCTCAGCATTTCCCGATTATCCCCCTTGGTTCATTCTGATAGAAAGCGAGTAATTTTGATGGATTTTAGGTGATCTGAGTGACGAATTTGATGTGCATGTGAAATGTTGGGGGAGAAAGCTGGTAAATTTATTGACATTGGTTGTCGGGTGGTTCAGAATCTGCATTTGTTAAGATTTTTTCTTCAGCTAATTGATTCCTTGTGCAGAGGAGGGGGGAGACCAGGAGAGGGTGGGAACTAATAGAATCTAGAAGCAGTATTCTTGCCTGATCAAGGCTTCAAATTTCAGCATAAATTAGGCTTGTCCTTGTGATGCTTTTGAGATAATAATATGGTGGTGATTTTATTTGCAGTGCCAATGATGTGTGCAAGGAATCAAAGAGGCAGACAATCAACGCCGAGGACGTCTTCAAGGCGCTCGATGAGATTGAGTTCCCGGAGTTTGTAGAGCCCCTGAGGACTTCGCTGGAAGGTCAGTGCTGTTGTCTCCTCCATCCTGTTGTTGTCTCCTCCATCCTGCTGTTGTCTCCTCCATCCTCAGCTGTGTCCCTCATGCATGTGTTTGGGTTTTAGATGATCCAGGATATCAATATGTAAATGCAGGGTGAAGTGCCATGTGTTCCTACTCAGAGCTATAGTTAGGTACTTTAAATCATTGGCTTAGAGACTCTGAGAGCATAAATTTTAGTTATCAACAATAACAGAAGTTCTTGGACTGTTATATCCTTATAAACGAGCAATCGCATAAGTTTGGTGCTCCTTTGCCTGTAGCTACTGTACTTAGATGCAATCGTGTTGAACAGGACATTTGGACGTAGTAATTGGTCTGTCCGTGTATGGGAACCTTTAATTTACAAACAAACTTGTTCTACCATGCACTGGCTTTTAGTAAGATTTTTCCACCATACATCTGATACGAGTTCTCCCCACCATCTTTTTGCACTGTTCTATTTCAGAGTTTAGAAACAAAAATGCAGCCCGACGGCCAGCAACAGGCAAAAAGCAAGCAGAAAAGAGAAGGAAAGTAGATAAAGAGCCGCTGCCACAAGAGCAAAACGATGCAGCTGATGATGCCAAGGCGGATGAAGATTAAATTTTCTGACCTTGTGATGTGCTGAATATGTATGCTCCGCATTGCGACGTCTCTGCATGCAAAATTGTTGTAGACTTGACATGATGCTGTATGTTTCATATTTCCGTTCTAAACATCGTCATTTGTGTTAAGCTCATATGGTGAACTTTATCTTTGTACTGTTAAAATTACTCTCACTGATGAAGCACTGTTTTTATGGTGAATGGTAGCATATATGAATGAGTTGATTGGAAACTGCTTGTTTTCTATGCACACTCTATTGGAATTGCTCATTGCACATCTTGTTCTGATACTCAAAGTACGTCTAACCTGTCAATGTGTACTGTCGCAAAGAAAGAAAAAGAAACTATCAATTTGGCATGAAACTGTTGGAAATCAAAGATATGGACTATGAGGTAGCACAGAAATCAACATCATAACTTGAACTGAGGTCTATTTATGATCAATCAGAAACTCGACTTGATAGACTGAATATGCAATACACCCTACCAGTTTGAGTGAGCTTCTCAGATTGACATAGGAAAGCGCTTGGAACATGACCGAGAAATTGTTCAAAGTTTGGACCGAGCAGGCTAGTCTGCTGCTGTTGAAAGCTGCGTGGATGTATCGTCCATCAACTTCAGAGCTCAAATTCAATCACTAGGTGCAAGTAAATGTGGAATTACCAAGGTATCATCCACATAAATAGTACTTAGACAGCCATGGTTGCAAAACGATCTGACCAACCTGAAAAATTACTATAGCTCATAAGGCAGAGAACTGTTCTACTTCAGTCCAAACCCCATTTCCTAATAACTCTTTCTTTCGCAGACATCCTGACTCTTTCTTTGACAGGCGCTGCCACCAGATCACTGCTGTCTGCAGGAGTTGATCTTGGCCCAGAAGCAGGCACCGACATGCCCCGAGAAACACAATGAACTGCAAAGGAGAGTGCACGCCGTATCTGTCGCAGCACAACCAGCAACGGATTGACAACAGCCGCTACCAACACATTGAAATTCGCAATAAGAAAAAACTGCAATGCAAATTGAGCAATAGTTAGCACTAGCATTTAGGTAAAAGAAAAAAAAAGAACAAGGCATAGTAACAGAGGCTATTTTCCCTTTACCGCCGCAATAATGCCAAGTATAGTAAGAACAGTTTGTTTCGCTGCATCCCAGAAACCTCCACTGCTAAACCACCTGAACCAACCACCTCCTCCTCCGGACCCTCCTCCACCACCACCGGCAGCAGGACTAGGACCACCGCGCCGGTCTCCTCGCCGTCTGATTTTGGCTTCCACATCCCATTTCTGAAAACCTGTCCTGTTCTGTCCTAAGACACTCTCTAGCGCTCTCCTTGCTTCCTCCTGCAAGGAAAGATCAAGGATGCAATTGGTTATGGTGATATTTTTTTACTCTGTCAACCTTGGAAGGCTGCGAGTAATTTTGGATTCTCACGGAAATCAACATCAGTTACTTATCTAGATTGTAGTCTGATAATGAATAGCACAGGCCAAAGAGGACCATTAAATCATATGCGATGTCCAGTGTGATGTCCAGTTGCAGAAAAATAAGGTTGTCTCTAACTCCCAAATCTCAACCAACAAGGTTAAACATGGTACCAGTATATTATCATCCTAGTTAGATTTGACTCTGTTAATGGATTGCATCATCACCCAGCATTCTGAATATATTACAACATGAGTCTTAACTCGTAGTTCGATGTAATCTTAACAACTAGATATAGAAATTTCAATAGCATTTAGCAGGTTAACACCAAGCAGTCTCGGGGCATCACCAAACACATCAGTTCTTCAAAATCAGAACCCAAATAAATTTGAAAATAATAATAATAAAATCTACAAGATTCAAGTATCACGACACGCAGCACAAGCCTCACATATTAAAGGAAGGAGAGAGACGCTACGCGCACCTGCTTCCGCCGGCCGCCGCCGCCGCCGGCGGCGGCGGATAAGAGGCAGTGCACGCGGCCGAGGCTGAGACTCCTCCCGGGGGAAACGCATCCGGAGAAAGCGCGGGGTTGGCAGGCGGCGAAGAGGACGGCGTGGCGGCGGGAGGCGCGGAGTGGAGGAGGAGGAGGAGGCGCAGGCGGGGTTGCGAGCGACATTGTTCGGCTTGGGGTAACCTGCCGATGGACTTCTGGCTGTTTGGAGTCCAGCTACTGGACCCTACTCTCTGGAACTTGGGTCCCACACAAGATTAGGGCATCTCCCATGAATCATTTCAACTTAGATGACTCGTAGTTCCGTAACATGGAATAATTTTATTTTTCTTTTGAAAGATTTATCTAGAGACATCTACAAATGAGTAATATTAGCTAACCCTTTCTCTTATCACATAGGATAATTCTATTCTTCTTTTGAAAGAGTCATCCCTCCCAGGATATTTACAAATAAATAGCGTTGGCTGACTCTTCCTAATATCACATATGATAATTGTTAACTTAGAAAAGAGAGAATAAAAATGACTCTCAATAAAGAGTCAAGCTCTATGAAAAATAAAAGCCCTAGAGTTAATATCATTATCTTTATATGCTATAATATTTAATATTAACTCTTCATGTAGAGTCAGCTAAAAAAATATCTATTATATATGTATTTTTAACATTAACTCTAGATAATATGAAGGGACCGATAAGTCAACCACCGACTCTGCCTTTGTGTGCCGTAATGCTACCTTCGACGTTATGAGTTAAACAGTTATTGCAATCAGACAGGACAGCCACAGCCCCCTGTATCCTGGCACCTAACTTGTACGACACGCTCTTGTTCCTCTCCAAACTCGCGCAAACTTGGATGCACGGTGATATTACGCAATCACTTAGGATGGACACATAATTTGAACTGGAGCTTTATGGCAAACCCTGAGCACCCTCAGCTCAGCGATGGCTTCCTCAAAATTAGCGAAGCAATTACATCCAATCTCTTATTATTGCACAGTTGTATCCTCTAATTGATGCAACAATGTCATGACATTATCAGCAACTAGACTACTAGCAACAACATAACGACAGTGCTGCATCGAGTATAATCGATGCACAGCAACACAATCAAAGAGCTGAGGAATGCATCATAGACAAACAGCATTGGGTAAATCCACTATATATATATATATATATATATATATATAAAATAGGTTCTGGCATGATCTCGAGCACATCGTTCAGCCGCTCTTGTAGAAAGACTTGAAGGAAACACACTACCAAAGACATACTAGATTGATCATTGTTCACCCATACGGACGCAAAATTTTATAACATAGCAACATATTTAACCATAACACATATCCAGAAAGTCCACTATGATAGTATCCAATTAGGCGGCACGAGAGACCAGAGACTTAGAACACCCTGTACGGCTTCCCCATGGTGCTTTTGATGTACAGGCACTTCACCTGCAAAGCACAAGTCACAACCAATGTCATGCTCTCTTTAATTTCAAGCCTAATTGCTTGGTCATCTATATATTTCCACTTGATGAGGACACAGAAGATAAAACAAAATCATGGGGTGTAAAAGTGTATAGAGGACTCACGTTTTGCCAGTTCTTCTTAAGCAGTGAAACCAGGAAGTTCACACTCATTTGGATGTTTTGCTGGAGTTGCTTCTCCTCCATGGACAGGTTACCCACGGCGACACCCATGCAAAGAACCTTCTTGAGCTGAAACTTGATTGTAGCTTTCGTCTCGTTTACCTTGGCTTCTAGAGAGTCCTGATGAGAAACCAGAGTTGGGAACTTGCCTGTAATGCCATCAACACACAGCAATCAATAGGCAGGATCAGACCCTGGGTAAAGTCATTTATGCTATGCACCAAGGAGATAATGTGAACTCTGATCAGATAGGCAATGGATGAGATATAAAGCAGCTAAGCTCTAGAAAATACCAACAGCAGGCGTGCAAAACTATGGATCCCAGCGAAAAAGAAATGGGGCTATTAATAGATCCAACAAAAAAAAATCAATAACATCCACTGGACAAAAAACACTTTGCGTCAATATCTTGATATATGCAAAGCGAATGAAATGCAAGTAAATAATACATACTTACAACGAAAGCTAGCAGATAATTTCTCATAGAATCAACAAACCCATCGTTATAACAACTAATAGATCAATGGTAACAACGATATCAGGAACACAGCTACGTGAACTAAGAAAGGTTGTTCCAAATAAAACAACCAGCTGAGAAACCAGTAACTAGTAGGTGACAGATCAGAACACTTGCCTGCTTTGTTGAGACCAGGACCAAGGAGACGGGGAATCTGCTTGATAACAGCCTCTGATGCTAAGAAAGCATGATACTTCTTGGCAAGCTTCTTGACAAGCTTCTTGTTCTTGTTCATCTTCTTAAGAGCTTCAACATCCATGCAATCAAGTCCAATCTTCTGAGCCTGCAATCAGAAGAATAAGCAACGCAAGTATTAAAACCCCGTAGCTTTTGTAAAAATAAACAGAAAACAAAAACTGTAAACTACAACCATTTTGAAACAGTCTACATGCTTTACTTGCAAACAATATTCATAATAGGATGTCACAACTCGCAAAGTTAATTGTCCAGCTACATACAAATACCATAATCATAAGAAGTTCTAGCACAGCTCGACATTCTCACAATACAATAACAACACCATCTATGTTACATTGAAAAGAGAAAATGCTTAACAGTAGCGCTAATTGGGCCTTACCTCCCCCACATGCTGCGCATCACCGAGCATGCAGACCCTCATCTTAGGGCGAGGGATGTGGGGCAGCTTAACAGAGCCACTGAAACGCTTGTCCTTTTGTGGGTCATAGTTCTTGAGGCCGATCTGGAGTTCGACAGTCTCCGTAAACTTCCTGTTCTTCGCCTTGCCCTCTGCAACAACCTGGGAGATGGCCTCCTTAAGGACGTCAGTCTGCAACTTACTGTAAAGCAAAGCAGGAGAGTCAAAACAAAACAAAAATGTCGAAGAACAACTGCATGTGTGCAATACAGCATGATCCCACAGCTGAACATCTATCCAAATAAAGACGCTATGGACGATGGCAGAGCGGAGACCGCGCTGAAGGTTGTATCCAATAAAGCACAATCATTTAACAAATTATATCCCAACTTCTTCCTCAGTGGTTCCACAAGAACATACGGGGAGCTTACTAGTTACACCTTAAAGTTGAGGCAAATAGCCAATGGATTATTACTCCAGTAAACGAGGTTGTATATACTTTAATTATCAGCAGTAACACACGGTACAGGAACATTCCAATGCTGCTGCGCACGGTGAGTACAAAATTATATCATAAATCAAGCAAACACAAGACGATTAGATGAAGCAATAAGACAAACCCAATCTCCCCATGCTAATACCGCCCAATTAGAACCACAATTATGTCTGGCTAATAGGCACTCTCTAGTCTCTACTAAGAACCGGCGGATATCTAGATACTAGTGGCAGTAGTATACTAGTGCTTCGAGATAATCCAACAAACACTTGCAGCGATCAGCGATCACATAGTAACTGAAAAACGAATGAGCAGGAGAAGCGAAGATCAGTGGTTATACCTCATGGCTGCTGTCGATCACCGATCCACCTGCAGAAACCCCCAAAGGAACACAACAATTGGTGAGATCAACAACGGGTAACAAAAAAAACAGCGGAAATTAGAGGACTTTTGGTGTGAAAGGGTGATGAGATTACGAATCCAAGAGGAGGGGAGGGCGGCAGGGTGTTCTTGGCTGGTCTAGGGGTTTCGGGAGGGGTGAAGACGAAGAGGAAGAGGAAGAGAGGTGTGTGGCTCTCGTCTCTTCGAGGCTTATGAGAGAGAGGGAGCTGCGTGGGTTGTTGCCAGCCGTTAGATTAGATCTTCGTGCGGTTGCGATGGGCTTTTGTGCGCCGCCATGGAGGTAGTAACTAGTAAGCCATTGTACGATAGTGAAAACTTTCACAAGAGAATTTCTAGAAGATAGTGGAAATCGAAAATTCTCATCTCCTCTCAGAAAAAAGAAGATAGTGAAAACTTTCATCTAGAAAAGGAAATAGTGAGATCTTCAATATTCTGTGTTCTAGTAACCTTAGGAAATTTTAGTGACCTGTGAGTTGAACTTTAAAATTTCGAGTCGAAATTTTAAATCTCGAGTCGAAAGTTCAAATTTTCGAGCTGGAAGTTCACTACTGAGAAGGTGTCCGTGTTCGGGCTAGTGAATTGAATTGAATTTTTTTGAATTTTCAGTGAAATGTTCTTTTTTCAGTGAAAAGTTTGAACCTTGCAGTTGAATGTTGTGAAATTCGAGCTGAAAGGAGGGGAGCATCGTTTGATAGGAGTGAACGATCGTTACTATTTTAGCTAAAGAAGCTGGTGTTGACTGTTTTTTTCCTTTCCCTGAAAATTTAGTACTACTTTAGCATTCGGTAAGTTCCTACATAGGACTCACATGATTCGGATTCTCTTAGCGAAACGGATTGCTGTAACACACACACTGGGCCAGCGCTGTTTTAATGACGGCCACTGCCTCATCTCATCATCGCGCCCAGTAAATGCAGTTTCAGCTCACCACCTGTCAGTTGTCACCATTGCAGCATCTGTGCTCACTGAGAAGCCGCCATGAGAATACTCCAATTGTTCAAAACAAAATAAGATGGTGGTGTACCCAACAATCTCTCAGTTGTCGCAAGAACGAACTGAAGCACAGAGACATTGGTCAACTTTCTAGTTGTCCATACACAAAGTAGTTGCTTCATCGCTTATCTCAAGGTAATAGTACTTCACCAAAAACCAGCAAGTACATCATCGTAGCATGAAGTAAATTAAGCACTAGTTAAACGGCGACTAGCTAGTCAGACATGAGTTAACCAATGCATGCATATGAATATGTTGCTACTCGGACTCAGATGATGCTTGGGTGCCAGCACCGGCACCGGCGCCGGCACCTGGAGACGACGAGCCGGCGCCGGCGGGCCGCTTGTGCTTGTGCTTTTGCTTGTCCTTGCCGCCTTGATGGTGGTCGGAGGCGGAGACGGTGCGGGCGTTGAGCTGGGAGAGCAGTCTCTGCCTCTCCTGCTGGAGCAGCTCCGCCGCCTTCTTGAGCCTCTCGTTCTGCTCCATGATGCAGCAGTTCTGCAACACAAGCTCCGAGTTCACCTTCTCCATATCGCTGACTTAACCAAACATGCACAGTCACAGAGACTGATTCACTTAACCATGCAAACAAGGAAGGGAGTAGATCGAGAAGCAAAGCAAAGAAGCATGTCACTTACAAGAAGAAGATGAAGAAGAAGAAACTCCTCTCTTCGTTGTGACTTCCTGGGTGAATAAGTGAAGCAGCAGAGACAGATCGAGTGGTGTATTTATACTCAAGAAAGCAAATTGACATTGCGTGAGCAGCACAAGCTTGCAGTAACGAGTAAGAAAGAGCAGAGAATATTAATGGAGGGGCATCATGAGAGAATATAGATGGATTCGCGAGGCCGTGGTGGAATGATGGCGAGGAGTTACGAGATTCGCAATCATCACGCATCGCCATCGCCATCGCCCTCCTGCTCCAGTTTCCCTTCTCTGACTCTTGTCTGCTCAACTTCCTGAGATGAGCTAGTGTAAAGTTACGTTACAGCGCAAACTGTTCATGCAATAAAACTACATCACACGCACAAATTCACTTCACAACGACGAGTCGAGTAGCAAATAAAGTTACGCAATGCTCTGGAATTTGTAAACGCTAGTCGATCTTGGTAAAGTTGTAACTTGCCATAGTAGCAAACGAACAGGTTCGGTCACTGAACTACTGACGCTCATGTACAACACGCATACTAGTTACTACTAAATTAGAATATTAAAACAACACACAGCCAGGACTGCAACTCCTCGTCAGCAGCTAATTCTGAGCAAGCCACTGCGAGCAAAGGTGCCAGGGGCAGTCGCCAGGATCCAGCTTCGTTGCACTTAGTCTGAAGCCGCTTCTGGCGATGGATGGAGCAACTTCAGCCGGAAGCGAGACAAGTGCCAGATCCAGTACTCCAATGGGGGAGCAGCTGCATATACTTCATTCGTAAGTTTAAAGGATGAAGCTAAGCAGCAGAAAGAATAGAAAGGGAACTGGACTAACCCAGGTCCTGATTGTCTATCCACAAGCTGGATGCTACCATTCTCTTCTCGTCACCCACACCTCCTTGGCTTCCAAGGCGCAGGCAGTAGGATGTGCCCCTCTTGCATCTCAAATCTTGATCTGCAAAGGAGCAACAGCACCTTGAACGAAGAAACTGGCAAGAGCAAGACAACAACTGGCTCTGCCCTTCACTTCTCAGCTTCTTTTACGCATTGGACTCGAGGCCCATGCAACAGTCTGCAATTTACTTCACGGACAAAGGAGTAAGGTCCCCTCCTGCACCTCAATGCGCGGGACCAACAATACCGAGAATCGCACGAGCTGACAAGATCAAGTGGTTGACTAGCTCTGCCCTGCGTTTCTCGGCTCTTTTATGCCTGCTACCATCTGCCAGCAAGAAATGAATCGGATATCTCATCCGATTGGCATCTTCGGTGTGTGCTGGCAGGTGCAGGCAGCCCAGGCCCCTCATCGGGGCCGGGCTAGGCGCAAACTAGTTTCAGGTTGTTGTTGGTGAGTCTGTACAGCAAAAACATGGTATGTGTCAAGCCAGAAGCAAACTTTCCAAGTGCATCATAGGAATTAGGATAATACTTTATGCAAAGTTTTATGCTCGTAATTTGCATTTTTCAACTTGACGAATACAGCTACTACAGTGTACACTGAAGAGGTACTTTGTGATGTGCCCAAATATAGAAGCTAAATTAATCATAAATTACTATATGTATAGCACCAAAAAAGAAGTAAAACAGAAGCTATCTTACTTGGAAAAAAACTAGATCATATGTCAAATAATATAAAAAGGAACTAAAATATCTACTGCCAGTAACCGTAAAAAATGATGGTAAGTACAGTAGGTAACAGCAAATCATATAGGCATATAGCACATATGTGTGTTATTCACATGTACAGTTCACCTCTACAAAGAAAAACAATACAGATCCGAAGTACACATGCAAACCTGTGCAAAAGGTCTCATGGTATCCTGTGGATGTACAAACGTGACTCCTGGGCGTGAAGGCATGGCATATTGCTGGGAAGTATGCATGAAAACAGATGACCTGACCGGAGCACCAGGATGACCAGGACTGTAGGGTGGTATGACACCATCTGGAGGCCGGTAGCCAATTGCATTAGGTGATTGGCCCGGTGACCAGGGCCCAGGAATATGCTGAGCTAAAGGCCGAGGCTGCTGTTCAACAGGAACAGGAGACATGTGTGCTGACCCAAGCTGGGGAAACTCAGTGTTGTAGGTGACAGCAGGAGCATACAGAGGTTGAATGGTGTACGAGCCTCCGTTAAATCCAAATCCTGGATCAAATCTTTGCATATACCTGAAATGGCCATTCACAGTGAGTGAGGTTGTTACAGAGTTCGTATTGACAAGGGTATGCCTATCCTATTAGTAAGGAGAATATAATGAAAAACTTAGCATGTATATGTATTTTTTAGAGGAACATTGACAAGTATCTGAAACAGTCAGATAATAGGTTAATCATCTTCACCAACACCCCCCCCCCTCTCTTGTTTTGCAAATTCTCACATGAAACCCTCTTGCTGACATATTTCACTTGCATAATTGCATTCCCTCTTATCATTAGCAATCAAATTGCAAAGCTAATGAATGTATAAAGCTAATTGCATAAATTCCCATAAGTCATGTAACTCGGACTGATCAGCAGAAATTAGCCAGTTGCTTTGATAGTTTAGGACAAACGTGTGCAGAGGGGAGTCATTATGCAAAAGCAGAGCAGCACCATATCTACGGGACAATACGGAGGCATGGTAAAAATCACTCAAAGGTTCTCCT
This sequence comes from Stipa capillata, assembly GCA_019208055.1. NCBI lineage: Eukaryota > Viridiplantae > Streptophyta > Magnoliopsida > Poales > Poaceae > Stipa > Stipa capillata. The sequence goes on along the minus strand of JAGXJF010003678.1, from coordinate 283,595 downwards.
GGTGACACTGTAAAGAAAACCCCAAGCTAGATAGCAAGAAACAAAAATTGTGTTATGTGAGACAGACCTGTCATAGCTTCTGTCATAATCAGGATCTTTGCGATCTGAATCGCGGTCTCGAAATATTGCCACCCTATTGCCTTGCCTGCCTCTATTCACTGGAGGCTCCTTCTCAATCCTGCTTCTATTTGATCTGCTGCTAGATGAAGTGCAAGTCAAACTCCTTTCAAAGGTAGCTTCAGCAACTTCACTCAGCCTGATGTTTGAGTTCAACTCCAAGGAAGTGGATCTATGTAGAGTGTTGGGTAAAGTCACTTCATCAACTGGTCTTCCATCAGCCGCATTAGTGCCACCACTGCTGTTGCTAAATATTCGAGCACGTGCCTTGTTGTACTCTTCTTTTCTCTCTTCAACACTTTTCTGAAGGTTCCCTCTGGAAGAGGCACCTGCACTTGCGCTGCCATGGTCATTCTTCTGGGGCCTTTGCTTAATAGCCACTTTGGCTACAGAGCTGCTCTCATCTTGTGGAAGATTAACTGGAATATCAGCTAGGCGGACAGCAGGCAATCGGCATTCAGGCGATGTTTTACGAAGGATGATACGAGAACCGGTTCCATCAGGCAAGCTGTTATCCGGTAGAGCAATTGACTGCAGGAAATAATGTTGTGCCAGACGGTGCGCAGCAAGACGCAAGTACGAAGTTGGAAGGCCCTGGAATTCAAACTGTGTCTGTCTAGGGTCTTGAATAAACTTCAGAATGTCTTGCTCCATCCGTAAGACTGCAATGAGATAAGACTGCCATAAGACACAACCATTTAAGCATTGCTCAACTTCGAGCTTATAATTAAGAATCTAATCAGATAGAAAACCACACGCAGAAACACTTGGTACAAGGGGAAAATCCAGTCAATTTGAAGCAATTGCCAATGAAACAATTCAAACGTGTTTGCCATAGCTGACATAATGGTAAGTGAACAATCCTACCCCATCAGATGTGGTACACACTAGGTGGAGAAGGGAAGTTTACCACTCGCTAACACACATCTTTTTGGCATGATGTCATATATCATGCCGATGTGTGTTGCCCCCTCGGCCGTTCTTAGGCAATTTGTTGACTGGCAAGGAATGTTTGCACAGGCTAAGCGGCTGTGGTACATTGCATGCCTCAGACGCGTATTTCCAGATACAGAGAACAGTACCGAGCTAGCAACTACAGCTTATGATTTTAGCGCAATTCCACAATCGAATCCTCTAAAAGGGCGCAAATCAATCGCGAAGTTAACAACTCACACCAAAACTAGACTGTTGCGTGTAATCAACAGCAAAAATAGGCAGGCAGGCTGTGGCCGGTGGAATTGTACCAGACAGCCGCTCCCTTGGCTTCTCGAGGGCCTCCCGGAGGAACTGGTCGACCTGCGCGACCAAATCGTCGTCTGCGCGCGCGGCGGGGGCCTGCACCGCCGCCGCAGTCGCCGCCGCCGGGGGCTGCTGGTCCTCTTCGGCGAGCTCCGGGGAGGAGGATACGCGGCGAGCGGAGAGGAGCAGGCGGCTCATGGCCCCATCGAGGTCGGCGGTCTCCCAGGAGTCCGGCGCCGCGGCGGCAGCGTCGTCGGGGCCCTCCATGACGGCAGACGGCGCGCGGACAACACAGAGGCGATCTGGGGCTGGCTAGAGGCGGGAGAGGAGGGGAGATGGGACGAAAGCAGTGGGAGAGAGGGGGGCAGCCATGAGAGGGAAGGGCGAGATCTGGATGTGGAGCTAGGGTTTGGATTGGATTTGTGGTGGTGGAGGTGAAGATAGGAGGAGGAAGGAAGAGGGGGAATCTAGTCTAGTAAAGAAGAGGCGGGGAGGGGGAGGGAGAGGGAGGAAGTTACGGTTTTACCCCTGGGGCTCGGTGTTAGACCGGGGGGTGTTTCGGGTATTTGGCGAAAACGAAGCCGGCATCCGGTCTCTCTCTCTCTGCCTTTTTTTTTAGGTGAAAAACTCTCTCTCTCTGCCTTGAGTCGCACTTGGTGTGCCGTACGCGTAGTTTCTTTTTTTTTGGTTCTCTTTTTTTTCCTCGTTTTCTTCATGCTAATTAGCGTGTAGATTATTTTTGTTTTTGGTCAAATCACCGTGTAGTAATTTTTTTTAAGAGCAAAAGGCTTATCACCTGTTCCATTTCCATTTCATAGTAAGTTTGTTGCAAACAGATAACAAATTTGTTGGTGTTTTATTTATTATTGTTGGTACATGCACGCCAAGTAATGCGTACGTACTCGTACATCCCATGGCAGGGAAGCAACCACGTAGCATCAACTGTAGGCTAGAATGATCTGCATGTTGCCTTTGCCTTACGCGCCAAATATTCCTTGTCTTCTCCTGTGCACGCACGCATGGTTCCTTGCAGAAATCTTGGAGTATGTACCGTTGCATCGAATCACTCGTTTCCCGCGGAACCAGCCGGAGATACACCGCGCCGGAGAGTCCGGCCAAACTCCGGCCAACCCCACGGACGACACATGCGAGGCCCAGTCCAGTCACCACCACCAACGTCTCCATCTCCTCCAGCCAACTCTCACCACTTTCATCACTCCTCCAAAAGGAACTGCAACCTCTGACGGAGACGGAGACGGAGAGACGAGGAAGAAGAAGAGTGCTGCAACAAAATTACAGAGAGATAAGCCCGTGCGAGGGAGCTTGAGATCGATCGCCCCAAGATGGAGGGAACGTGCATCATCATCATCAGATCCACCCGACGCCGACGCCGACGCCGACGCCGACGGAGAAGGAGAAGGAGAAGGAGGAGAAGGAGAAGGTCATCATCGACACGGATCCCGGCATCGGTACGGTACCCCCCTTCCTTAACCTGCTCTCTTCCTCCATTCATCCAATCCAATACAATCCTTGCCTTGCCTTATCTTACCTCCTCCCTTGCTGCAACATATATATGCATTGGACTTGGAGATAACTTCGCGATCCACCAGACCGACAGATAGGAACAAACACAGAGATAAATTGCAGCTCGCGTTTTCATCTTTTTCATGGAGTCCCTTGCTAATTTACAACTCGCACTTCTCTTTTTTCTTTTGTCTGCTCTACTGCTTCCTCTGGGAGTCTGGCACTGTTACCATGTTGGCAGTAGAAGAAAAGGTAGCCGCCAGATTGACACAGATGCTGCTTGCTTGCTTGCTTTACGCTTGCACTAGAAGTAGTTGATCGTCCTGTCTTTCCTTTGAAAGATACTCCAACAAATTACTGATTCGCTATTCCTTGCCCTTGCTATAATGCTGCATCGCTTCACCATTACTCGAGTTGCAAGACCTGCTGCCTGGCTGCAAATTAGTGGAGTTGCAAAATCTACTTCTTTTTTTAGAGTAGTTCCAACTTACTACAATCACACTTCTTTTTCAGGCTTAATTCGAAAAGAACAAACCACTGTTTTCTTCTTCTCCTTTTAATTATCTGCTCTATGATCTGATTACCATTCCAGATGACAGCGTCGCGATCATGATGGCGTTCCAAGCACCGAGCGTGCACGTCCTAGGACTCACCACCATCTTCGGCAATTGCACCACCGCCTACGCCACCCGCAACGCCTTGATACTGGCAAGCAGCAGCAACTCTTCATCCCATTTAACTGTCAAATGCTGTCCACGTAATTTTTTCCTTCATCTTTAATCACCGCTAACTCTGCTAAAATTCTGTAATGTACAGTGTGAGAAGGCAGGCCGTCCTGAGGTGCCGGTAGCAGAGGGCAGCGCCGAGCCTCTGAAGGTACTTTCTGTCTTGCTACTACTTGTTCGCGCAATTGCCAAGCGTCAACTCCACGGACAATTCACATAAACTGGACAATGTTTTAGGATACACTAATTAGCCTGGATAGTTTTATTGAGCGAATCAAGATTTCAACCCAGGACTGACAGTCAAGTCTGAAACTTTGGTGTGCTATGTAAATCTACAGTACCATTTATCTTCAGTCTTCAGAACGCATTATCTTCTCAAGTTGCATATGTCGCTAGTTTCTTCAGGTATATATACACGTGGGATGGAAATTGGAATGGCTCATATCTTTCCTTGTGTTGCAGGGAGGGAAACCGCATGTTGCTCACTTTGTTCATGGATCAGATGGCCTTGGGAACATATCTCTTCCTGATCCCACCATCAAGAAAGTAGAGCAAACCGCTGCGGAATTCCTGGTGGATAAGGTGTCACAGTTCCCTGGGGAGGTCTCTGTACTCGCCTTGGGCCCTCTGACCAACGTAGCACTGGTATGTTCTTTCTTTCATTCTTTGTTGCGTCAGGATGAATTCATTTTCATGTCGTGTGAATTCTGCTGGAGCTTAAGCTTTTCTGATTCTTACTTAGGCCATCAAGATGGACCCCTCCTTTGTGTTGGAAAATTAGACAATTTGGTGATTAATTCCAGTAAACAATTCATGACTAAAACAAATATTAGCATGCATAACTCTAGCATACTAGGTGAACAGAACAGCAGCATCGCACATGCAACAACAAGCATACTTAAAAACAGGATCAGATCACGACGCACGTACTGATCGTTTGTAGATGAAGTAGCCGTGACTGTTGCAGAAGCGATGTTGTTGACGACGACGTTGGTGAAGACGGGTCGAAGCAGACGGCGGCGGAGACGACGGTATGCGGCACCGCCTGACTTGGATGGAAGACGACCCGTGGTGACGGACGTGAGCAGTCGCGCGTAGCGCTTCCCAAAAACCTAATTCGTCCTCTCCCGGTGCAGGATCACAAGGACGAGAGGTTCCGGAGACCTGCTCTCCCTCTCGCTGGTGCACGCCGGCGTTCGGGATGGAGTAGATTACTGTGGCGGCGCAAGTAACAAGAGGAGGCAAAACCCTAACTCGTTTTTAATCTATCTTTGGCTGCGGCCGGTAAGTCATATATATAGGAGAGCCCACGCGGTCTCGTGTCGCGATCACGATCTAAACCGATTAGGTTTCCAACACGTAAGACTTATCTAAACCGATTAGGTTTCCTGGTCAAGCAAACAACAAACTTGTCTGCCAAGAAACCAAAAATTAAAACGGCAAAAGGAAGCCGCGCTCCTGCAAGGTCACGGACCGGATTTCGGCGGACCATTCACGCGTATGTCGCACGCCCGCGCCCTTCGCCCCGGCCCCGGCCCGTGCCCGTGCCCGTGCCCGAGCCCGGCCAGGCCAGGCGAGGCGAGGCGAGCGCGCGCGTGTGTGGTGCTTCCTTTCTCTCCTCATACCAATCACTAAGTGTGGTGGGGAGAACTCACTATATAAAGTGGTCTCCCACCTCCTCCACTAGCAATATGGGACTAAACTCTTGCCCCACCTCTTGCCATTTATTCATGGGCCTTTGAGATTTATTAGGAATTTCAGAAACTGCACATGGGCCAAGCCCATTAGTTCTAACAATCCCCCACCAGATCTCAAACGTCCATTTAAAGATTTGCCTGATCTCGTTACTTGTTTAATATACTAGTGTTTCAGCAGAGACTGTTAAGTTGAACTTCTGCCTAGAACTTTGAGCTACATCCATTCACAACTTGAACAATGGACTATGCCTTGAATTGCAAGTTTTGTGCAAACAGGTTTCACTTAAAGTCACAACCAGTACCTGGCTGCCAGTAGCCTACCCCGCGGGTGGAGCATATACGTCGTACTCCCTGGTCTCCTCGTGAGCTTGCTAGAGACCACCCAAGTCTCATAGACTGCGACGTTTAACAGTCGGGCTCATGTAGGTGTGTTCTTTCAGGAATGCTCTGTAGGACAGCATCTTTGCTAGACATAGCCAATAGAAACACATTAAGGCATCTTGCCAACCTGCCATACAGCTCTGAGCCTTAAAGCTCTGAGAGTTTTGCATCTTCACTTAGAGAGGGTTACAAGTTACTCTCCTCAGTTAACCAATAGCTTGTTTTCCCAGGTCCTAATTCACGGGATCTCCGATCACAAAGGTTGGGTTACTACTATGGTGTAACACATATGGGTCTCATACCCATCTCCCTCGATGCATTATCTATCACATTCCGTGATAGTCCCTTTGTAAAGGGGTCTGCCAGGTTTTTGTCTGTTTGAATATACGTAACAGTTATTACTCCGGAGTTTCTCAATTTCCTGACAGACTTCAAACGTCTCTTCACGTGTCTTGAGGACTTCGCATTATCCTTAGAACTGTTCACTTTAGCAATGACCGTTTGGTTGTCACAATTCATAAGAATAGCCGGCACAGGTTTTTCAACCACAGGCAAGTCCAACAAGAGCTCACGCAGCCATTCTGCCTCAACAGTGGCTGTGTCTAAAGCAGTAAGTTCTGCTTCCATGGTTGACCTCGTCAATATGGTCTGTTTACACGACCTCCATGACACTGCGCCACCTCCATGAGTAAAAACATACCCACTCGTGGCATAGAGCACGTCAACATCCGATATCCAGTTCGAATCACTATACCCTTCAAGCACAGCAGGGTGCCCTGAATAGTGAATTCCATAACTCATTGTACCTCTCAGATAGCGCAAGACCCTTTCAAGTGCAAGCCAATGATCATCACCCGGGTTTGACATGAACCTGCTCAGCTTGCTCACAGCAAAAGAGATGTCTGGCCTTGTTGCACTAGCTAAGTACATGAGTGAACCGATAATTTGAGAGTATCTTAATTGATCCCTCGTTTCTTTCTTGTTCTTTCGGAGTGTCACACTGGGATCATAAGGTGTTGGAGAAGGCTTGCTGTCTATAAAGCCAAACCGGCTCAAGACCTTTTCAACATAGTGAGATTGCGTTAAAGTAATCCCACTCTCATCCTTAATAAGCTTGATGTTTAGAATCACATCAGCTTCTCCCAGATCTTTCATATCAAAGCTTTTTGATAGAAAAGACTTGACTTCATTGATCACATCAATGTTTGTACCAAAGATCAGTATGTCATCCACATACAAGCATAATATGACACCTTCGCCCCCACCATGGCGATAGTAAACACACCTATCAGCCTCATTAATAACAAAGCCTGCAGAAGTTATAGTTCTGTCAAACTTCTCATGCCATTGCTTAGGTGCCTGTTTCAGCCCATACAAAGATTTTAACAACTTGCACACCTTTCTCTCTTCACCCTTTACCACAAACCCATCAGGCTGATCCATATAGATTTCCTCTTCCAACTCTCCATTTAGGAAAGCTGTCTTTACGTCCATTTGATGAACGATAAGACCATAGGAGGCAGCCAGGGAAAGTAGTACTCGAATGGTGGTCAGTCTAGCGACGGGTGAATAGGTGTCAAAGTAATCTTCGCCTTCTCTCTGAGTGTAGCCCTTGGCCACAAGCCGTGCCTTGTACTTATCAATAGTACCATCAGGTCTAAGCTTCTTTTTGAACACCCACTTACAGCCCACAGGTTTACAACCATAGGGTCGTTCAGTTAGTTCCCAAGTTCCATTGGAAAGAATCGAGTCCATCTCATTATGGACAGCTTCTTTCCAGTCATCTGCATCTGGAGATGCATATGCCTCTGCTATAGACGTGGGAGTATCGTCCACAAGGTATACAATGAAATCATTACCAAAGGATTTTGCAATCCTCTGTCTCTTACTCCTCGTAGGAGTTTCATTGCTATCCTCCTCAAGGACTTCCTCATGTGGTTGTTCAAAATACTCATCAGATGTACTAGATTTGGGAATTATCTCAGAAGAAATTTTAGCAGTGCTAAGCATATCTTTCATAGGAAACATATTCTCAAAAAATGTTGCATCACGAGATTCCATTATAGTATCAACATGCATATCAGGTACCTCAGACTTGACCACTAAAAATCTATAGGCAATGCTCTGATGAGCATAACCTAGAAAGACACAATCCACTGTCTTCGGCCCGAGTTTGCGTTTCTTAGAGATTGGAACGTTGACTTTCGCCAAGCATCCCCAAGTGCGCAAATAAGAAAGTGATGGTTTTCTCCCAACCCACTCCTCATAAGGGGTTTTCTCTTTATTCTTGTTTGGAACTCTATTCAGGACATGACATGAAGTCAACAAAGCCTCCCCCCACCATGCCTTAGATAAACCAGCAGTGTCTAACATGGCATTCACCAAGTCAGTCAACGTGCGATTTTTCCTCTCGGCAACCCCGTTCGATTGGGGCGAATAGGGAGGCGTCCTCTCATGAATAATACCGTGTTCCTTACAGAAATCATCAAATATTTTAGGAAAATACTCGCCACCACGATCCGACCTAAGACGCTTGATCTTTCTCTCTAATTGATTTTCAACTTCAGCCTTATAGATTTTAAAGTAGTCTAAAGCCTCATCTTTAGTTTGCAACAAATAAACATAGCAAAATCTAGTCGCATCATCAATCAACGTCATGAAATATCTCTTTCCACCTTTTGTCAACACACCATTCATCTCACATAGATCAGAATGTATGAGTTCTAGAGGTGCCAAGTTTCTCTCCTCGGCTGCCGTGTGAGGCTTCCGAGGTTGTTTTGATTGCACACAACTATGGCACTTAGAACCTTTGGCAATAGTGAAATTCGGAATTAAACTCATACTGGAAAGACGAGACATTAAACCAAAATTAACGTGACATAAACGAGAGTGCCAAACACTCGCATCATCATTAGCAGCAGCACAAATTTGGTTTACTGACTTATTGCAAAAATCCGAAAGAGAAAAGCGGAACAAGCCTCCGCACTCATAGCCTTTGCCTATAAATTGTCCATGCTTTGACATAACTACTTTATTCGACTCTAAGACTACCTTAAACCCATCTCTGCATAGAAGGGAGCCACTAACAAGATTCTTGTTCATAGTAGGGACATGCTGCACGTTCCTTAGTTGCACGATCTTTCCCGAAGTAAACTTCAGATCCACCGTGCCAATGCCACGAACAGAAGCATGTGACCCATTCCCCATTAGGACGGAAGAATCCCGTGCGACCTGATAAGAAGTGAACATAGAGATGTCAGCACACACGTGAACGTTAGCACCCGTATCAATCCACCAACTTGAAGACTGAAATACTGAAAGGACAATAGGTAAATTACCATACCCATCAGTATTGCTAGCGGTCACCATGTTGACATTCTTGGAACCCGTTTTCCCTCTGCGGTCTGCACGATCTGGGCATTCCTTAGAAAAGTGGCCGGGCTTCCCACATGTAAAGCACTCTAGCTCAGCTTTGTTCATCTTCTTCTTCTTGAAGGTAGTAGTCTTTGCAGGCTTATTGAGAATAGGCTTGTTCTTGCCTTTGTTCTTGTTCTGTGGGTATCTCTGCACCATATTGGCGCTAGACTGGCCCTCGCCTCCTTTCTCATTAGTATCTTTAGCCCGAGCTTTTTCTTCAACATCAAGAGACGCTATCAGATTTTCAACTGATATCTCCTGTCTCTTATGTTTCAGAGTAGTGGCGAAACTCCTCCATGAAGGAGGCAGCTTTGCAATCATGCACCCAGCCACAAACTTGTCGGGTAAGACACATTTTAGGAGTTCGAGTTCCTTTACAATGCACTGTATCTCATGAGCTTGTTCAACTACAGAACGGTTGTTCACCATCTTATAGTCATGGAAGCTCTCCATGATGTACAGTTCACTGCCTGCATCTGTTGCACCGAATTTAGCATTCAGTGCATCCCACAGCTGCTTTCCATCTTGTATGTGCATGTACACATCACACAGACGGTCAGCAAGAACACTCAGAACGCATCCCACAAATATAGTATTGGCTTCCTGAAACTTCCTCTGATCTTCATCAGAGATTTCCTCTGGCATGCCAGTACTAACATGGAAAACTTTCAGAGCAGTAAGCCAGAGCGTGGCCTTCACTTGCCACCTCTTAAAGTGCACACCGGTAAATTTATCCGGCCTCAGTGCATCAGTGAATCCAGTCATGGTTAACTCAGGAAATTGCCTACAATTAGGTTTTTGGATTGTTGGAAAATTAGACAATTTGGTGATTAATTCCAGTAAACAATTCATGACTAAAACAAATATTAGCATGCATAACTCTAGCATACTAGGTGAACAGAACAGCAGCATCGCACATGCAACAGCAAGCATACTTAAAAACAGGATCAGATCACGACGCACGTACTGATCGTTTGTAGATGAAGTAGCCGTGACTGTTGCAGAAGCGATGTTGTTGACGACGACGTTGGTGAAGACGGGTCGAAGCAGACGGCGGCGGAGACGACGGTATGCGGCACCGCCTGACTTGGATGGAAGACGACCCGTGGTGACGGACGTGAGCAGTCGCGCGTAGCGCTTCCCAAAAACCTAATTCGTCCTCTCCCGGTGCAGGATCACAAGGACGAGAGGTTCCGGAGACCTGCTCTCCCTCTCGCTGGTGCACGCCGGCGTTCGGGATGGAGTAGATTACTGTGGCGGCGCAAGTAACAAGAGGAGGCAAAACCCTAACTCGTTTTAATCTATCTTTGGCTGCGGCCGGTAAGTCATATATATAGGAGAGCCCACGCGGTCTCGTGTCGCGATCACGATCTAAACCGATTAGGTTTCCAACACGTAAGACTTATCTAAACCGATTAGGTTTCCTGGTCAAGCAAACAACAAACTTGTCTGCCAAGAAACCAAAAATTAAAACGGCAAAAGGAAGCCGCGCTCCTGCAAGGTCACGGACCGGATTTCGGCGGACCATTCACGCGTATGTCGCACGCCCGCGCCCTTCGCCCCGGCCCCGGCCCGTGCCCGTGCCCGAGCCCGGCCAGGCCAGGCGAGGCGAGGCGAGCGCGCGCGGTGTGTGGTGCTTCCTTTCTCTCCTCATACCAATCACTAAGTGTGGTGGGGAGAACTCACTATATAAAGTGGTCTCCCACCTCCTCCACTAGCAATATGGGACTAAACTCTTGCCCCACCTCTTGCCATTTATTCATGGGCCTTTGAGATTTATTAGGAATTTCAGAAACTGCACATGGGCCAAGCCCATTAGTTCTAACACTTTGTGAGCAAGGTTAAGAGAATAGTTGTGCTGGGTGGAGCCTTCTTTGCAGCTGGAAATGCCAACCCTTCAGCTGAAGCAAATGTAATGTCACTACTCACTTGTGCATTTCTGCAATCAACTTTGGTTCACTGACCATTCTTTGCTGGAGATTTATAACGTTGCTTAGTTTATGATCCTCTGATGTCAAACATGTTAGTCTGATAAGAGGAAATCTGAAACCATAATTGACACAACTAATGTTCACATCTGTTGTCGACAGATCCACAGCGATCCAGAAGCAGCTGACATAGTTTTCACTTCCGGCGCAGACATCTACGTCGTTGGCCTCAACATAACCACTCAAGTCAGTTTCACAGGTTCGTCGCGTCTGTCCCTGAAACTGAAACAATCCTTTCAAACCTTGCTACATATGCATCCAGTTTGAGTGGTTCTGGATAACCAAACTGACCATGCACGTGAGCTTAATTACTAATTGCAGAAGAGGATCTCCTGGAGCTCAGGAACTCGAAGGGGAAGCATGCACAGTTCCTGTCTGACATCTGCAAGTTCTACATGATGAGATCCGTAGCATAGAAAACAAAAATTTTCCTACGAGATGCAAACAAAAACCTAGATCCAATCTAGAAAACCAAGATCCAATCTAGAAGAAGCTTGCAACGAGAGACAGATCATATCTACATACCCTCGACGAACACGTCAACGCAGCGGAGAATTGACCGTTGTCGATGAAGCCCGCAGCCTCCCGCAGCTAGGTTATACCTCCCAGCCGCGAGAGGGATCTTCTCGTGTTCCAATCCGATCAAGCACCGCAACGAGCGGCACCTCCGAGATGTGCACACATACGGCTCGATGACGTCTCCTCCTTCTTGATCCAACAAGGTGAGGTGGAGAGGTAGATGAGATCTCCAGCCGCACGACGGTGTGGTGGTGGATGCGGTGGAGAAATTCCTGCAGGGCTTCGCCTAAGCAGCTGCGGGAGAGAGGAGTAGATGGGAGAGAGGGAGGGGCTGGCAGCTAGGGTTCAAGGGGGGCTGCGCCCAGCCCTTTATATAGGCTCGGTACTGTTCACGTGAACAGTACGTGAACAGTAACTTGCCTCCCAAGTTCCCCTTTTCCTTTATCTTTAGATCTCCTATTTTTAAGGGATATCGATCTTATCCATCTAGGAAGGGGGGTACTGTTCACGTGACACTATTCACGTGTGTACTGTTCATGCAGTACCCTTGGTCCATGTGGACCCCTCCGGGATAAGTGGGCCCTACTCTAGAACCCTCCGGAACCTTCTAGAACTTCTCCGGAACTCTGCCGGAAAAATCCCGAACCTTTCCGAAACCCTAAAAATACATTCCCATATATGAAATTGTATCTCCGGACCATTCCGGAGCTCCTTGTGACGTCCTGGATCCCATCTGAGACTCCGAACAAAATTTCGGTCTCATCATATTAATATCTCATTCTCTACCCTAGCATCAACGAACCTTAAGTGTGTGACCCTACGGGTTCGGGAATATGCGGACATGATCGAGACACCTCTCCGATCAATAATCAATAGTGGGACCATGGATATCCATATTGATTCCCACATATTCAACGAATATCATTATCGGTTGAACCACGATGTCGAATGTTCCATTCCTTTGTCTCACGATATTTTACTTGCCCGAGATTTGATCGTCGGTATCACCATACCTAGTTCAATCTCGTTTCCAGGTAAGTACTCTTTACTCGTTCCGTAATACAACATCCTCTGTGACTAACTCCTTAGTCCCTTGCTTGCAAGCGATATTGAATGTGCATTACCGAGTGGGCCCAGAGAATATCTCTCCGTCACGTGGATGGACAAATCCCACTCTTGATACATGCAACCTAACAACTACTTTCCGAGATACCTGAAAGACACATTTATGATCACCCTGTTACGGCGTGATGGTGATGCCCTCAAAGCATTCTTCCGGTACTAGGGAGTGGCATTATCTCATGGTCGAATGACTAGAACATTTAACATATGATAGCTGAAGCAAATAAAACTTAGTGACACGATCAAATTGCTACGCTCAACTTGGGTCTATCCATCACATCATTCTCCTAATGATATGACCTTGTTATTAATTAACAACTCATGTTCATGGTTAGGAAATCTTAACCATCAATTAATCAACAAGCTAGTGTTAGAGGATCACTAGGGACATGGTGTTGTTTATATAACCACACAAGTAATAATGTTTCCAATTAATACAATTATAGCATGGAGAATAAACTTTATCATGAACTTGAAATATGACGAATAACAACTTTATTTATTGCCTCTAGGGCATATTTCCAACACTACAGAGACTGGCATCTCAAGTCCTATGGCGCTCCTGGTATGCTGAGATTGCTGAATCCATATCTCCATCGCCGTCATACGTTGCAAAAATGTTTCAGTCAGATTCATCTACGGTTTGCACGACGTGTTTCAGATGTTTTCCTCCATGATCCGGTGAGCTTCGCCGCGCTAGTCCACCCGGAGTACTTCACGTTCAGGAAGGGCGTGGTGAGGGTTGAGACCCAGGGCATCTGCGCCGGCCACACTTCCATGGACATGGGACTGAAGAAGTAACTAATTAAGCAGCTGTTTTTAGAATCTACATGATGTCGCATTACTTGTTAGACTGCTAGAGATTGTTACTGCTCACTTGCTGTTGCAATGGTGCTTGCAGGTTTAATTCAGAGAACCCGTGGACTGGTTACTCGCCAATCTCAGTTGCGTGGACCGTCGATGTGCCCAAGGTTCTTGCGTTCGTCAAGGAGCTCATCACTAAGCAATGACGACGTAGAACATCAGTTGGATCGATCTCATATCAGCACTGTCTTTTTTTCGATCTCTGACGCTTATCAAATGATTTGAAATGTAGACATCAGTCGTATTTGACGTACTGCAGAAACCGTCTTTTGATCATTAGTTCTGATGAATTGCAAAAAAATTCTGGTTACCTGGTGACATGAATGGATAATGGAGTTATCTTTTCTGAAACAAAGATTAATCTTGGAGTATAGTTACCGTACCATTCTCAGAACTAATGATTGAGCATTACCGAATACGCTGGTTGATGAATATGTGAAGAACCTGACACGTTCTGAACGTGCATGACTTGTGTTCGACAGGTCCTCTTAAGCATGAGCTAGATTAGACAGTGGTACTAATTTGCAGTATACTAATCCTTGTGCAAAAGCAGTTGGCACATGTATTTACTGTTTAGGCACAGCTGTTGCTGCAGATATATGCGGCCGCTACCTACCGCTTAAGCATGCGCCAGATAGCATGTTAAATTTCTATCAAAGGGAGGATTAATCACAGCTTTATTAGGTCATGACTGGGATCAGGAGATGCATATGCTGAGCACGCATTCCCTAAAGCCAAGATTCTGCGACATTTCGTCCAAAGAAAAACGGTGTGTCACGCCGAGGATGCAGAGCATACATTCTCGTTCGATCCCTTGGACGCTTCCTATCTCTCGCCGGGCATGTACAATATGATGTACTAGAAACTTGCTAGAAAATTGCTAGCACTTAGTTCTAAGAAAAGTAAATTTACTCTAATATGGTGGTGCTAGAAAACTTTTTTCTAGCACCTATTTTGGACCCACATGTCAGCATATTATATTCTTTCCCATCTATTTCTCTCTTACAATTTGCTCTAGCTTGGGCCCCATATATAGTCAACTCTCTCTTAGAACCTGGTTCTAGTACTAGAACCAGGTGCTAGCAATTTTTTCTTAGCACCTTCCTTCACAATGTCTAGAACCAACTAAAGTTGGTGCTAAGAATTCTTAGCATCCTCTTAGCACCCAATGTTGATCAACATTGTACATGCTCTAACCCTGCTGCAGTGCCCAAGCAGCATGTTCATGCACGCGTACGTCGTCAACTAGTGCATTGGTACTTGGACTATAATTTTTTTCAGATTTTGGGTTGCTGATATACGGACATCGAGTCAATTAATTAAATCAACTACCGCATTGGTTAATTACTAGTACTGTTCCTCGCCAATGTTTTTACTAGTAGTGTTGAATTAATCCATAATTCTCCTGCAATCGAAGGCCAACGCGGAAATTTTCCTGAACCTTATATAAATTAACTAGTTCATGTAAAGTTCCTAATTGTTGAGTTTTGGGCCAAAGATTAATCACATGAAATAAATTCTAAAACTATGAGTTCTAATTCTACTCTTAATCTAACTAGGACTCAGACAATTTTTGATTATTTCCATCATCCTGACGGTCCCAGGAGTCTGAATCCATGGAACCGGAATCAGCAGAAATACGACTATCGCCAAGCGAGGAGGGAGGTGAGGGAGGTCAAGTGGAGTTAATGCAGTGCACACTCCCCATGATCTGGTGTGGCCTATCTGCCAGTGACTCGTGGCATGGTATGTGGTGACATGGTTGACGAGACGGTGGCTAGTGAAGTACCACAACAACATGGCTGGGTTGGTGGCAGTTGGCCGTCGAGAGAGAAGATGAGGTGATTAACTCCGGCCGGCCGGTCTGGTTTCCACACGTACCTGTCTAGTACGCTGATCAATGCACGCTTCATTTTCACAAAGGGTTGTGTAGATTTGTCAGTATCTAGCAACCTAGCAAATGTAGCTAGCTGCAGTTAGCCGAGACAAGTGACGATGGATGGTGTGCTATAAGTACCAGCTTTAGCCCGGCCATCCCTTCCCTTCCCCCACAAACCACACCATCATCGCAGACGAAGCGACGACGCCACACCGCGCCGCGCGCCATGGATCACCGGAGCCTCCCACCTCTGCCGCCCGCCGCGGCCCTTCTCTGTAAGCTAACAACCCTACCTAGCTAGAGATCGATCCATCATTTATTGCTCAACTAATTGTTCACGCGCTCTCTGATCTCTCTGACGTCTCTGCAACTCATTCATTGCTTGCTCTCCCTCCCTCTCGTGAATTGAAGGCCTTGCAGTGGTGGTGGCGGCGCTGTCGCCGGCAGCTGCGTCGGCAGAGCAGCACGGCTGCCCCGGCGGCGGCGCCGGCGAGAGGAAGCTGTGGGTGTTTGGGGACTCGTACGCGGACACGGGCAACCTGGGGGACCTGGGGAGGGAGCTGACGCACGCCTGGTACGACCCCTACGGCGAGACCTTCCCGCGCCGCCCCGCCGGACGCTTCTCCGACGGCCGCGTCCTCACCGACTTCGTAGGTACATGCATGCATACCTCCCCTGCACCTGCACCTGCACCTCCATCAATTAGCTTCTCCTACTTCAGTTTACTAATTATTTCTCATTACCATTACGTACGTACTACTGTATACACCTATGCTACACACTCGCTTACTAGTACTATCGAGAGCGACGCTGGCTGTAGCATATTTCAGTACATAGTGTTGTCACTGTGTCGATGTCTAAAACGACTAGTAAACTCCTTTTATCGGTAAAGCATGAGTAAATACATGGAGAAAATGGTAGGTAGTATGAGTAAATACATATATTTCTTTCAAAAGAGAAGTTTTTATTTCTTCATGGTTGGTTCGTCCAATAGTCGCAAGCAACTGTTGTATGGAGCAGTAGCGAAGGCCGGGGATCGATGTACAGATAGATTGATGCAATGACTGAATTTAAGTGGCAACATGATGCAATTCGCTCAGCTCACTCCATCGATCGCATTGATGCCGGGTTCGTTGGGTGTTACTAATTTCCTGGCCGCTCCTCGTACCACTGCCCATGACCAGCCTAGCTGCTGCAGCCTGAATCCTGATACATGATGTCGCCTTCACTTCATTTTTAGTACAATACTTTCGTACGTACTCCAATCTAGCTACTAGTCCTACATGGCCGGTAGCTAATTTTTGCAGATCGCATTGCATGTTATGTTACCTCATATAGTCATATGTAGGCTAGCTTAACAGTACCACTACATGATAGAGTTAGCTCATCCATGCATGCATGTTGCCGCCACCAGCAAACTGACCGACTTCCAATCACATGCCATTCTCTTTTCATGTACCGATCGAACTGGGCACATGCATGCATGCCAACTTTGGGCCTGTTCGGGACTCCTCCACTCCTCAAACTCCTCAAATCCAGATCCTGCGCTCTCCGTTCCTAGCTTCGCGGTTGGAAATCGCGATTTTCAACCCGTTCGGCTCAGCGCTCCGCTCCCGATCGCCACGAGCAGGCCTGTTGGGCCCTTTTGTCCCAGTCCGGCGAGCGGTGGCGGCGGCGTGGATCGGCCGGGGCGGGGCGGATCTAGAGAGCGTCGGCGGAGGGGGGGCGGCAACGGCGGTGTGGATCCGGTGCGCCGGCGCTGGGCGGGGGTTGGCGCGGCTGGGAGCGGCGGCGGCGGCGGCGTGGATCTGGTCAGGGCGGCGCGGGAGGAGCTCGAGGCGGCGCTGAGGAGCTCGGGGCGGCGCGGGAGGAGCTCGGGTCGAGGCGGCGCGGGAGGAGCTCGGGTCGAGGCGGCGCGGGAGGAGCTCGAGGCGGCGCTGGAGGAGCTCGGGGGCGGGCCGGCGCGGGAGGAGCTCGAGGCTCGGCGAGGTAAGGAGAGAGAGCGAGAGAGGCCGGCGAACCGTTTTTTCTCACTCGGCGGTGGCAGGCGCGGGTAAATTCCCCGAACTCCGCCGTTTGCAGATCCGCGGAGACGCGTTTTCGTCGCTCCGCCATTTTTGCCTTCGAGCCGCGCCGCTCCGCGCGCTCCCGATCCGCGAAAATTTCCGTTCGGGGTCACTCCGCCAGCTCCGCGTACGGATCTGGGAGCTGGAGGAGTCCCGAACGGGGCCTTTGTGCATGCCATGCCAATGCCATGCATATGTTTTTCACCTACTCTTGTTAGTAGTTGCTAGTTGCTACTGTCTTCTCCTCTCCTGGACTGATTATACATAGGCATGTTATTAAATCAAAACTAGTACGTAGCTCCTAGCTTGTGGTCTAAAGGCTAATTGCGCAGATCGAGTAGTACTGCTCCAGTCAGATGAGTCCGAAGCACCTTTCTCAATCAAACCGACATTTGCTGCAGATCAATTAGGTGAGCAAACATACAAGTAGGCTTAGGGGGCATGGTGGTGCATCACTATCAATTAGTAATCCTATCACTCCTGCAAACAGTAGCAACTAGACATTGCATACAGTTCCAGCTGAATAATTAAGTTTTAGAAAGCATTGCTTATAACCAGGCTAGCTAGTTCCAGCTAAATTATTGGAGGGAAACTAATTAGATCTTTCTCGTACTGACATGCGTGCGTATGTAATTCCATACCACATCTATCGATCTCACTAGATACACTACCGGAATATTTGTGTTTGCCGAGTGTCTAATTATTTGCCGAGTGCATTTTATCGAGCACTCGACAAACAACCATCTACGCCGAGTGCCGCACCAAAGCACTCGGCAAACAAAAGACACTCGGCAAACGCGGAAAAAACACTCGGCAAATTAGGGCATTCGGCAAACGCGGGAAAAAAACACTCGGCAAATTAGGGCACTCGGCAAACACGGCGCCACGTGTCCCACCGCACGGTGGCTGACGGCGCGTCCCTCCTTTGCCGAGTGTCGTTATTTGCTGAGTGTCCGTTAGCGGCACTCGGCAAACATTTTTTTTTCTTCTTCAACTGACCTTGAAATTGATATTCTATTTTAAAATTTGGCATTTTTTCAGATTTGTTTGCTATATTTAATTCATTAAGTGCATTTCTAGGAATTTTTTGATATAAGTCAAATTGATCTGTAAGTGTTTGAAAATATGGAATAAAATAGGTAGAAAAATGATATTTATGTTCTTGAGTCTAGTTTTTGGGCTTTCTCAAGAAATGAAAAGAAATTTTAAACATCTGGGTCCCGATACACGATCACCAACGTGTGGCTTATTGGTTTTTTAATTTAAAAAAAAGAAAACGAAGTCTGAAAAACACGAAACTTAGCATGGTGTCATGATATGGCACCTAGAGGCTGTGGTAAAAATTTGAGAAGGTTTCACAAAAGTTGTGACGTACACTGCTTACAAACCGAACCATCTCCGAGGAAGAATCATGATTTTGAGAGGGAACGGGTCGGGTTTTAAGACGAAGTGATGGTTTCTTCATCGTTTGACCTTGAAACTTTTTATACACTCAACATACCCCATCACATGTTCCATGTAAAAATTTGGTATTTTTCCGGGTTTGTTTGCTATATTTAAGCCATTAAGTGCATTTCTAGGCATTTAACGGATATAATTAACATTTGAACTGCAAGTGCATGAAAAAGTTGCCGAAAATGGGTTTAAAAATCCTATTTGTGTTCTTGAGTCTATGTTTAGGCCTCATCCAAGAAAAGAAGAGGAATTCCAAACATCAGGGTGCCAGGACTCGACCCCGAACATGGCGCTTATTGGTATTTTAATTCTAAAAAATGTAAACGAAGTCAGAAAAACGTGAAACTTGACATGGTGTCATCATATGACACCTAGAGGCTATGGTAAAAATTTGAGAAGGTTTAGCAAAGAAAACAAAACAAAGAAAGAAATAAGAAAAAGAAAAAAAATATGTTTGCCGAGTGTCCTGAAATTTACACTCGGCAAACACGGAGACAGGTGGCAAACAGCTCATTTGCCGAGTGTCCTCGCCAGGACACTCGGCAAACAACTTTGTCTGGTTTAGTCCCACCTCGACCAGCGACCGCACGGTTGAGTGGTTTATATACCCGGCTGCGCGTTCCGGGTTGAAATCTTCTGAAACCACCGGGCGCTTATACACGGCGCCACGTCATTTGAAACCGACCCGTACGTGGGCCCCCCGTGGATATGCTCAATAGATGTACCCCGCCGGCGTGTGCGTGTGTAGTGGTGATGAGCTTCCGGGCAACAGCGGTGCCCCGCCGGCCTCGACACTCGGCAAAGAGTAAGGGTTTGCCGAGTGTCCGGATGCCAACACTCGGCAAACTGCCACCGCAGGCAGCGCTGTGGGAGCGCCACATGTCCTATTTTTGCCGAGTGCGTGCCGTCGACACTCGGCAAAGAGGCCGTTAGGGCGCTCCTGCCGTTTAGTTGCTTTTTTTTGCCGAGTGTTGGATTTGACTCTCGGCAAATAGTTTGCCGAGTGCGCGATAGAAAACACTCGGCAAACAGAACTTTGCTGGCAGGTTGTACGCCGTGTGGTGTTTGCCGAGTGTTACACTCGGCAAGCGCTTTGCCGAGAGCTTTTCCTCCTTCGCCGTGACAGGGCACACGGCAAAGTTCCAGAATCCGGTAGTGATAGCATGCATGATGCATTCATGTGCCACATTCTTAAAGCAAAGTCTGAACAAATTAAGCTAATCTGAATCAGCTAATTGAGTACAACTGCTAGGATAGTACATCAATGTTAGAAAGAAGACAGAAAATATTCCCTGCTGCTCCGACCTAATTAACCTTAACCTTCCCTTTTCCCATACACAAGCTCAGCCAGTAGTTTATACTACCTTCCCTTTGTACTAACTACTTGTGTCTCTTTGTTGGTCGGCGAGCGCGGCAGCATCGGCGATGGGAATGCCGACGCCGGTGACGTACAAGGCGCGGCGGCGCGCTGGGCCCGGGTTGCTGTCGCGCGGCATGAACTTCGCGGTGGGCGGCGCCGGCGTGCTGGACACGGGCAACTTCCAGCGCAACATCAGCGCGCAGATCGACCTCTTCCAGGCGCAGCAGCAGCAGCGCCAGCGCCAGCGCGGCTGCGGCGGCAACGACACCGGCGCGGCGCTCGTCGTCGTCTCCGGGAACGACTACTCCTACGCCGCCGACAGGGACAACGGCACAAGCGTACGTGCACTACACTCTTGCCGTCCTACCTGTGATACAAGTAGGCAAGGTATCCATGGCTGACAGGTTATAGGTACTGTTGCGTTTGCCATGCAGGCGGCGATCGCGTACATCCCGACGGTGGTGCGGCGGCTCCGGGAGCAGCTCCGGCGGCTGCGCGACGAGGCCGGGATGCGCAGGGTGGTGGTGACGAACCTGCACCCGATGGGTTGCACGCCGATCTTCACCCGCCCGCTCAACTACACCGGCTGCGACCCGCTCGCCAACGCCGGCGCCGTCCAGCACAACGCCGCGCTGCAGTCCGTGCTCGCGGAGCTCGACCCCGGCAACCGCACCTTCCTCCTCCTCGACCTGCACACCCCCTTCGCCGCCTTCCTTGACGCCGGCTCCGGCTCCGGCTCCTCCTCCGGTGGCGACAAGAGCGGGAGGTTTTGGAGCACGCTGCGGCCGTGCTGCGAGAGCTTCACCACGGACGGCTACTGCGGCCAGCAGGACGACGGCGGCAAAAGGCAGTACACGCTCTGCGACGACCCCGGCCGGTACTTCTACTGGGGACGACGTCCACCCGACACAGGCCGCCTGGGCAGCCGTCGCCGAAACCTTCAGGGCCACCGTCCAAAACTTCCTCTCCACGTGACACTTCGTTCCATTGGATACCCAACTGGCTCAACAAGAGTTAATACTGTGCATGGTTTTGGATAGGTGATCGTCAAAAGCTGCTCTTTTTTACTACTAACCAAACATCTTCCATTCATCCTTCAATTTGTTGCTTCTCTCCTGTTTTGTTTCCCTGGAACAGCAGCTTTGAAAATAGAAGCAGTTGGCAAAGGCCTAGTGCAAGTTTGTTTCATTTGCTTATTATTAACAGCAATTTTGTTTCTCCTCCTCTACTACCTGAACAATTGCAATTTTCTTCTTATGGGTCGATGTAAGTGAAGGTGGCATCAAATTCGCATACACTAGCAAATAGATCAAGCACCCTGCTAGCAAAAAACCAAGACCCTTGCCCTTGCCTATGGACCAAAAAGAGAACACAAGTTTATCTGACCTTCTACAGATATACTGTTACACAATCATCAGGTGACCTCGCTTTCTTTCTACTGTTACACTCGCGTTACAGCTAACAGGTTATAATGTTTTGTCGAGGTCACCTTGATGAGCAGGAGGCTAGCAACTACATGCTGAATTAATCAACCATGGGCAGTTCTCAAAATAGATATGGTGTATGCACTTTTCCTATGCTTACCGAGGGTCAGTAAATCTCCAGCAACCGGACTGGAGCATGCAGACACACTAGAAGGGTTTGCTATGTGGTGTTCTTGGCTTCTGTTTCTGGTGGTGCCACATCCATTTTATCGACGTTTGTCTCAACGCCTTCGTACTCCGACAGGAGGTCCATGAACTCATTGAGCAGCCGCTGGACTTTGCGATTTGTCGCCATCGAAGGAAGTATATCTTCCCTAAGAAGTTTGTGTTTCTTCATTCCCTGCAGAATTGCCGTCAGTAAGTTTACAGGATGGAGAGGGAAACAAACACCATGTTGAAAAAGAATACAACTACTATTGTTCCATAAATTTAAGGTTTTTGAGCCCTTCTGGTTATCTAGAAAAGGAATAAAATCGCGAAGGTTCAAAAATCTGTCATCTGTCAAGTGTGTAAGTGGATGAATAATAATAAATTAATATAAACTACCACTGAGATATAACTAAACAACGAAAGGTATGTCGTGGCATCTAACAGACAAAGAGCCTTACAAGAACATCGGGATCCCATGATGGATTTTTCGCATCAGTAGATGCAGCATCAACCATGCCCATGGGAGGACCAAGAAAGCTCTCACAGACTTCACGTAGACGAGATTCATCTGCTTCTCTGGGTATAGAAGAACATACAAAAATAAGCATCACTGACTTCTCAGAAAAAAGAAGCAAAGGATCACTGATTGATTTTTCATCAGATACAACATAATTCACACAAATCTCTCAATCAATTGAACAGGTAAAGCTGACGCTTGCAAAAGACGCTACAGGTCTACAAAAAAAGGAGATTCTGTAGACATGCATGCTGTAAAGTATAATGAGCTAACCTTGCCAAAAAACCTTATGTAGGATAGGAGGCATTGGCGATATTCCTGTGGGGACTTCAAAAGCCAATGAAGCGGCTAGCTGAGTCTCAGATGGGCCCTTGTCTGCACCCCATCATCTGTAACCCTGAGGTAGAAACAATAATACGAGTATATTTAGAACAAACTCTGATGTGTAGTGCACTAGGCACTAGGATACCATAGAAATTAGTTTCAAGCATTCACAAAACCCAAAACAATAAAAGGAGTTTGCATACCTGCTCCAAATAGGCTTTCTAGCCATGAATTTTCCTATATCGATCTGCAATTTGCCTAGCTCTCCACCTTGAGTGGAACTTATGTTAAATGAGCTAGAAAAAATTTGATGATGGAAAACAATCGTCGGCAATCCTTAGCCAGCACTTCAGGTTCATGTCATAGAGAAAAGCATGACGGGTGGCAAGGACAACCAAGGGCGAACCACATCTTGAGAACTTAGCAGATATAACCTTTACTGTACCTGTCATGTAACAAAGCAAGGTCAACTTCAAAGAACCAACCACATAGCAAAACACTAATTTAGATTTCAAAGTTCAGATCAGCAATCTCAGGTAGTACATGAGAACTGAGGACTGGATGTAAATATTTACCAGCATCTTTTGCTGACGTCTCATCTGGAGAGGCAACCAAAGAAGCTAAAGAATCATGCAAAATGCAAGTTCTGTTATAGAGGTCCCATATGTACATTAAACCTCTCCTTGTTACAACAAGCAATTTCCAGCAGTCATCACAATCAATAAAAATGGCTGCTGAGCCCATCATCATTGCTGGCATGCTCGTACTCCACATTTTGTGTAAACCTAATCAATCCGGAAAACAATGATTAGAGGGTTTAGGGCTAACGAAAAATGAAAGCACACAAATGGATGGAATATTAAAATAATATTAGAAATTCGACTAGGGGATATTACTTACCTGCAGGCAGCCATCTTCACAGCCAACTGCCCAGAAGTTTGCATTACCAGCCAAGACAGTAACCTTTCCAGAGATGCGATCTGACCAGAGAGTTTCTATTCCTCTTGTACATCTAATTTCAGTTTCTTTTGTTGAAAAGGCACCACCGACTCCAATCATGTCACCTGCAGAACGTTCTACTGGCTTTGCTTCAAGGCAGACTGGTAAAGAATCCTCATTGTCCTTCTTATTGAATACAAGGATAGAAAGCTCAGAGCAGGAGGCCAATGAGCCTGGAACTACAGATCCAGTGTGTTCAACACTCAACCTTCCATCACTGCCAGCACCAGCTGAAGCTTTTTGAATAACAAGACTCTCGCTAATGTTAGCCCTTGCTGTGGACGCCAGTGCGTCCCCTAACTCCACAGTTATTACAGTTACCAGTACTGCCATAGGATGATCTTATTCCATTCTCTCCTGGGCACATTCGCTGATCTAGGGATGAGAAATCAACAACTTGACTCTGAGAACGGTTGGATATGTTTTCCTGGCTAGAAGGAAATCCAACTGCCTCTGGAATTATTCTTTTCCGGCCATCAGGACGCCGGTATTCCCTCTGTTTCACTGGACTGGATAATCGAGTAACTTTATTTGTGTCATCAGCCGCTTGGGCTGCTGTTTTCTTCTCGTCTTCAGGTAGAGATTCAGGAGCTTTCTGATTTTGCACACTAGGAGATGGTTTAGGTACATCGGCAGAAACTTTTGGGGGCACTTGAAATTGCTGGACACCGGGTGTTCCCTTCTTGCCAGCCGATTGCTTCACTGATGCTTCTTCTAGCAGCAACTGCGCGGGGCTTTCAGCTAGATTTGATTGCCTCCCTCTAACATCACCATATCTACTCCTCTTCAATTCATCCAGTTCAGAATCACTTAGCCTGTACCCGAGCTCCTTTGCTTCAAAGTGAAAGTTGGCAACTGATCCATCCAGAGAGCAGGCAAAAAGTGAATAACCATCAGGGCTCCTGTCAGGGAGAAAGAACAGTTCCACCATGAGCCACATATATGGCGATACTTATTATAAAGATACAGTCAAAGTGCCTTACCAAGATAAATCAACCACACTTTGAGTGAAGAAATGCTTAGCAACAAACAATGGTCGGGCACTTGCTGTTGTCCAAACAGTAATAGTTCGGTCTTGACTTCCGATAGCAATGACGTTATATGGTTGATGTTCTTTTGTTGATGTCTTTGATGCTCCATTGGCCCACCCAGCTGGTGCAGCCTTTGCGTCTTGACCAGTAGATAAATGCTTACGGAACATTGAGTGATTAAACTTAACCACCACAACAGGCGCATTATGCCCCAGAAAGTCAAAAGTTGCAGACCACTCGCCTCGTTCAAGCACAGGGGCTGAGTGCCTAGGTTTCTGGAAACCGTGAGTCGTGGTTATGAAGTGGCCACAGGGCGACCAAGCAAGCCGCCTAAAAAATGTCGAACCAAGCTGGAGAACACAGAAAATTAATCTTTTTTCAGAAAGAAAGGCTTTCTGCAAAAAAGACATGTCATGAAACAGCAAATTAATAACAAATGCCATGAAACACAACGTACAGATTTTGACCAATGGCCTTCTGTCTTGTGAGCAAGACTCCAGTCACTTGTACGCCATATGATAACAGTCTTGTCATCTGACTGGCTTGCAATAAAAGAACCAATAGGATCCCAAGTAACCCCTTTAACTAAGCTGGAATGCCCTCGCAAGACGGCAGTGCAAATACCATTGGTCATGCTCCAGATGTGAACAGTGTTATCCAAGCTACCGCTAGCCAACGTCGAGTCATCAGGAGACCAATTAAGATCAACCTACTTTAGGCACAAGAAATAGAAACGTGTTTAATAGTGAAACAATAAGGATCACAAAGGAAATAATAAGAGCTAAAGAAAGGGGAACGGTTCAAAATCTGATCCCCTAAATAAATGCGGACACTTAAAAAATCTGTTGGGCAGGCAGATTCGCATCTCTTACAACCCATACAATCTTCGGTTCTTGGCGCAAGCTCGTACACATTGAGTGCATCCTATACATGTATCATAAATTTTTACGGAATTTGACATTGGATCTATAAATTCTTCTTTTCAACATAAAATTTGTTCCCGAAAACAGTGTGAGTGAAATATGGCAGATAATTACCACGTCCGCAGTATGTCCTCTTAATGTCATAACGACCTTCCAATTTTCTACATCTGCAGGTTCTCCACTTCCAAACTCAGATGTTCCAGAACCAGCTTTCCTTTCATGAATTAGGATAGCTTGATCATCTGATCCTGAAGCAAGATAGCGGCCATGCTTGGCCCATCTCACACAGTTTACTGATCCGAAATGGTCTCGTATTGTAGCCAGCAATCTTTGGTTGGAATCGTCATTTTCAGTGTCTTTACTCACTGATTTCATGTTCCATATGCGTACCTATTTTAAGAACAAAGCAAACAAATGGAGATTAGCAAAGAGTTACCTATAAAGACAAACAAAGCAGTTAAAATAGAAAAATATTTTAAGACTTGCTGCAAAATTATTCAAATATGATTCAACAAAGAGTTAATTAAATCTACACCGCAGAATCCAACCATGAACCGAATATATCACAAAAGCCAAACAAACTTCCCACCAACAATTTTTTGAGTAATAATGAGCTATTTCAGTCACCAAATCCTAAGCTTATCACAATTACCTCCCGTAAATAAATTCACCCAAACTCCTTATATTCGACCAAAAAAAGGCTCAATTTCCACCTTAAGAATGCTAGGCTTGAGCCCCACATTTTTCAAGCTCGACTGAAGAGTACAGCTGAATCACCAGGAAACTAACTCCAGTCAAGGACAACAATGAAGCAGCATGAATCAGCAGCACTACAGACTTGACACACAGCCACCCAAATTCGCCTAAGCCCACAATGACAGTACTGAAACTCGCAAACTCGTGCAGAGAATGATGTAACAAAATGAGCAATGGTTACCATTAGAGAACACTGACGCTAACTATTCTCAACATCATTTCAACCCCAACGTCAGTTTACGGCTCAAAACACAAGCAAGCTTGGCATAAACCAAGCCAAAATTCCCACTCGAGAGCTCAAATTACGCTAAAAAACAGTAAAAGATAATAATTCCGCGAGAGGGCACCTTCTGGTCGCCGCCGCCGGTGGCGAAGCGGAGGCCGCCGGGCTGGATGTCGATGGAGAAGATCTGCAGGCCCTCATGGCGAATCCAGCTGGGCTTCTCCGTCAGCATCTCCGCCTGGCTCTACCTCGCGCAGCCCCTCGTCAGACCGAAGAGCCCATGCCCAAAACCCTAGAAACCGGGGGCAGGTGCAGGAAAACCCTAGCTCGGGAGGGCTCCTAGAGGGAAGGGAGGGATGTGGTGAAGGGGAGGGGGGGGATGGAAGGTTCGAGAAGCTTCGGGGAGGCGGGGCAGAGGGATTTGGCGGGGGAGATTCAGAGGACGGCGAGGCGCGGCGCGGCGGCGGAAGCGAAGAACACGGCGAGGTGGGGTGAACCGCTCGCTGCTCGCGTTCTGTTTCGTGTGAAAATAAAAAATTATGAAACAGAAACAAATCGAATCGAAACGAAACGAGTTTCGAATTTAAATTGAGAAATCTTTTGGGAGGCGAAAAAGATGCGTGTCCGGCAGCCCACATTTTAACCAGTTTTTTTTTCCTTTTCTTTTCTTTTTGGCTGTATATCATGTGACTGAAGTTTCTTGCTTTGAGATTAACACTGCTTGATTTTGAAATTAGTACATGACTTGACGTGCATCAGATGCGTAGCTGCGTTGTGCCATGGAAGGTTCTAGATCATTGTCACGTAGACGTAGTAGATCCACCAAAATCTGGTACCGTCGTCGTCGTCGTCATCTAATCCAACATAAGTACTATCAAACTAGCCCAAAAATACAAATTATATGCAAATTCAGATTGTGTGGCAGCTTACACAGTTCCATATGATGTTAATAATTGTTCATTCGAAATATCATCATCGTCATCATCCATGAAAGATAGTTACAAACTGGCTGAGCACATATCCTCTTTTGGTGAAAGATGTAATTAACAACTATTTGCTTTTAAATCTAAGATGGACAAAACTAGTTTCTGAAACAAAATGAACACGAATTTGCTTTATTTGTTAAAAAAGAAAGGAATATGCTTACCACCATTCAATCAATTTGACAGAAGTTTTGAACGCGACTACTGCTATCAATCATGTTTAATTCAAATGGCTCAATACTCTCGTGGGAAGACCTTATCCTCAATATGGAAGTGCACCTCTTTGCTCACCTCTCTCGAGCTGTAACAGGTTCTCATCTCCATCTCTCTCTCCAATACTTGATCCCTCTCATGCTTCTCTCCACTCCACCTTAATTGAAGCCGTGCACAAGGTGAGAGAAGACGCACTAGCTCCTAGCGGTGATTGCTTGAGAGCTAAGGGGTGTTTCTATATAGCGGCGCGATGGAGGCCATGCCCTCTAGCATTGAGTTGGCATGGTGTCGTTCCGATGGTTGACCTGGAATTCAAGGTGCTCTAGATTGAGCCTCATGGAGGTAGGAGAGAGCCAATTTGCCATCCTTGTCTAAAGTTAGAGGGGGCTAGGAAGGAGAGCGTCTTGTCGATCAAACTGATAGTTTTCTTTTGTCTAAATGGTGGATTTTTCTATACTGCGAGACAGGAGATTTTTCTTGTTACATATATTGGTGTGTTTTGTGTGCAACATTTTTAATTGACCTATGCAACAAAATCTTTGAAACACTAGAGATGTACACAACAAATATAACATATACTATGGACAAATTTGTTAGATGTGCGCAACAATTGTTTTGGACTTGTGAAACATCCGTAACAATTGTTGGTGTGTTGTTTTGATTCGACGATAAAGGACGGAGCTGGGGTCTGCTTTCTCAGGAGGTCGAGCTACCATATGGTAGGCCTGTTGAGCCGACCGATCGAAGCATGTGAATCACATGATGTGATGCCAAGTCTCGGTCAAAAGAAAAGGATGAGTTGACACTAGATTCCTCCTCCGACGCGAAGGAACGAACAAATCGGCAGAGAAATTCGATTCTTCTCGTCAGATTCATTCATTCATTCCTCGCTATAGGCTTGTGTTGAAGAGAAAGGTTGCTGTGGGCTGAAGCTTCTCTGTATTTTAGGTTGTGATGATGATCTGCTTCGTTCTTACATGAAGGTGATTCATGGGCCGGTCCATGTACGAACACAGCGGTTCATGGGCTAGGATGTAGTGTAACTGGAACAGCGCTGCGATACAATGCACGCTCCACGGCCCCAAAGAATTTCACATGAGTTTCGTGCCAACTTTACTAGTAGTATTCATATTCGCAACTCGAGGAGATTCGATCCCTACCACCAAACAGGGGCTGACATGCAGAAGAACAAGTCGAAAGGAAAAAAGATAACACGGCCGGCTTCGAACACACTTGCAAAAATACGATACCCGACCAATTAATCAAGAACGAGATTACATCACGTAATTGTAGTAAGTACTGTCTTCTATGGAGAGTAGTTCAGTCACCGGTTAAATGATTATATCCCCGGTGAAGACACAATTTCCTTAATCAGAATCCGCAATAACTATTTGGTCTTTTTATGATAAGAGACCCAAGATTTTCGTTACATATCGAAACCATACATAATCCGTGATAATATATAAATGACAAATTAATACCCAAGCAAGCACTAGATTACATGCATGCAAATGGCGTCGTCGTCTTCATGCTGATGCCCATGGATGCATGGATCACTTGAGAACGTACTTCATGACGCCGGGGATGTGCACCTTGTAGAAGTAGTCGTCCCAGTCCACGGTCTTGGGGTCGAAGTTGAACAACCCCTCGCCGTCGCCGGCGTCCGCCATGGAGCGCCGGAGGGCGTGGAGGTTGGTGTCGTCGAAGCAGCCCTTGAAGAGGGCGAAAGGGCCGTAGAGGTCGACGAGCTGCATGACGAACCTGTACTTGCGGGCGAGGTCGGCGTAGAGGGCGGCGAGGCCGAAGAGGCCGCAGCAGAGGACGCTGAGGAGGTGGAGGAGCTCCAGGGGGATCCTGTACTTGAGCACCATGAAGACGTGGAACGCCGTGATGCTGCCGAGGAACCGAATCTTGCGTGTGCGCACGGCGCGGCCGTCGGCGCCGACGCGAGGGTTCTCCGAGAAGTAGCGCATACCGGTGCGGTACAGCACGGCGTACGGCGCCGGGTTCCGGAGGGACGAGCTCACGTGGTACACCGCCGCTGCCGCCGCCTTCTCCGAGGAGTGCGCCACCGTCGCAGCCATCATCGCGTTCACCACCATGTCGCCGGGCATCTGCACGCACGTACGGAAACAACTAATTTGATTATTACTCGGAAAGGCTGTCTTTTTCAGAGCCATAAATAATAACCTTCTCGGTTTCCTAAACATTTCATAAACCATACTACTAAGACTAAATTTGTAGCCTCCAAAATATGCGGTTTTAGCAAATATCACTACAGTACAAAGTTATATGTGAAGTGAGATGAGAACGAGAATGATTGGACAAGAATTATTGTACACTGATCTCAGCAAATGAGACCAAAATTAATGGCAATGTCCTTGTCGAAACATGAACTTTACTGGAGCAGCTAACTGGAGTACGGCTAAGATTTAGTATCATTGATTGATTTGGTCCAGGCCCCCTCCCGCCAACATGAATGAAAATCATTCAATTATGGAATACTACATGCAGCTAACTAGCTTGATGCAGAGGCCTAAACAGCTTGGTGCAGAGAACCTAGCTACCACTGTACTGCAGCCCATTTGACCTGCTTGTCAGAGGCTTAAATGTGGTGTGTGCATTGAAAAATGCATCTTACGGTTTTGGGGGACCGAGAAACTCACTCGACAGACACTGCAAATTATTCGCACGAGAAAAATCATCACTGCAGCACAGCAGCAGCAGCAGCAGTTTTAATTTAACCATCATATATGCGTGGAAATTGCTTACCACATCCATGGTGAGGTCGAGGTCAGCCAGGAAGCAGGACAGGTTCTGCTTGGCGTAGCCGATGAGGATCGCGTCGATCGTCCTGCAATTCAATCCGAGATGACACAAACAATTCAATCCGAGATGACACAAACATATATAGACAGCATGCATCAGTGTGCATGCGATTCTCATTTTATAAAAAAGATTGCATCTTGGATCGATCGGATGAACAACTAATGAAGATCAGAATAAACAGAAAGACAAGAGACCTGGTGCCTTCGATCCATCCGGGCAAGGGGTCGTTCTGAACGCTGGTGATGATGCTGGGGCGGACGATGACGACGGGGACGTCGCCGCCGAGCTGCCGCTCCAGCATCATCTCCCCCATCGCCTTGGTGAACACGTACGTGTTGGGCCACCCGAAGTGACGAGCCCTGCTTGCAGGTAATTCATCCATCCATTCACATTTTGATTTCACCAAAAAATAAGAAAAGAAGAACACTTGATCGTGCAGAGATGCATGCATGCATGCAGTTTTGATGGATGGATCATCACCTGGTGAGGCCGAGGTCCTTCATGGACTTCCTCTCGGCCTTGGCCGCCGACGAGTCGCCGGCGGCGTCCAGCTGCTTCTTCAAATCCTTGACCAGCTTCACCTCGGTGTCGATGTCGAGGTGGGTCCCCTGCCGCAGCGTCTCACCGTTCTTGAACAGACGCTCCTGCACCACCCCTTGCTTCTCACCAGCCACGTATGCTGCAATTAATTAATTAACCATACATCAATTCCCATCAAATCAGACACTGAAACTTTGATTAGTAGTAGTAGGAATTTAATTAATTGTAAGATTAGTGGCGCACGTACCGGTGGAGACATGGAGGAGCACCTCGAGATTGGGACACTTCTTGGCGAACTGGCACATATGCTTCACTCCCATCACATTCACATCCAGCGCCACATCGTATCTGCATCACGGAGTTCACATCATTTTCACAACTCTCAAAAAGAAGAATGATGCATAATGCATGTATGTTCTTCTCACTATTGAATTTTCAGATACTCCCTTCGCTCCACTACTGAGTTTTCAGATACTCCCTTCGTTTAGGGAACATATAATGTCGTGGAATACATCTAATCAAAATTTTCTAACCTTGAGTATTAATATAAAAAAGTTATGTAAATTGATTGAGTGAAAATAAATTCATCATGAAATCTTTTATGGTACAGTAATTTATAGTTTTTTACTAGTATATCCATATAGAAAATAACGGTCAAATCTGCATGCACGGGAGACCATCTCAAAACCTAAAAAGACATGCATTATTGAACAGTAGATGACCTTTCGTAGAAGTTGGTGGTGGCAGCTCCATTGACGATGACGTTGAGCTCCTGGGTCAGCTGGAGCTCGTTCAGGGTGGAGCCCTGGATGCCGAAATCCTCGTTCATGATGTCTCCGGCTAATGGAACAACCTTTTCATCGATGAAAGCCTCGAATCCCTTGCCGTGCTTCTCTCTCAGAAGCCCAAACAGCTCCTTCCCTACCACCTGCATGCATGCATCCAATCACACGTACGTGTTTAATTAAGACTAATTCGAAAAGCATTTATATACGTACGTGCTGGTCCAAGAACCTGGCCGGTTTCATTAAAAAGAAATGTCTCTACCTTTGCTTGCAAGAATAAACCAACCGAATTAATTGGATAATAAATTACTAATACGAACAGCAGTTGATAAAGTAATGTGCATGGATCGATGTAGTGTAGATCTACATGGTAGAAAACTACAGTACTGTATAAATTAGTTTGCAGAACATGCCGTAGATCTGTGAGTACTGCAAATTGCTCATACAGTGAATGCAGTACTGACAGGGAAAAGGGTTTTTCCTGCTAAGGTACGTGGTCCATTGAACTCTCTATGACTTTGCGGTTCTTGTGGTAGCTAGTACTGTGTTTGCTTTTACAATAATGATGGCATTTTGATGATAATTGAACAGAGTTTTAGGTTCCTAAAAAATAATATTGAACAGAGTTTTAGTAGACTTGGTGCAGCCATGTACCAAAAGAAAATCTTGCAGTCTAAAATAAGTAATTAACTCGACTCGACTGACAAAAATTTCTGCATCTCACGTCCCCCCTTTCGGTTTCCTTTACAATACTGGAGTAATATAGTAGTAACAAGTATCCCCAAGATCCATTTGATAATGTCTGAAATTCATGGCATGCATAACACCAGTTACTTTTACAGTCTGAACTTTATAAGCTTGTACGTAGGTGCTGTCCTCCTCATCATCATCCCCAGCATCAGCCAGCGAATGCATATGCATGCTGCAGTGCGGAGGCCATTACTCCAAGCTGAGACCTCACTCCTGACCAAACCTACCAAGCTACTCATACAATAACTGCTCATGCTTCCTAGTAACATGCTAGTACTACACAGCTGCAGATGGCTCTGATGCATACATGCATGAAGCGCAAGTTGCAAATCATGCATAGTGCTATGGGCTTTGCCTTTCCTTCTTTGCCCATGTCACTGCATGCTTGAGGTTTAATTTCCAACTGTACTTTTTAGAATACGAGGTATCTTTTCAACCTACGGATCTACAAATTTCCTAGTTATATATAAACCTGAAATGACTCCTGACAGTAAAAGGGATAACACTTTTGATCTAGCTAGTTTCTGGTTGTTGTGGTGCACAGTTTGGATGTACCAAAATATTCTTATGCATGTCTGTTGAATAGATCAAGCACAGTGTAGTTTATGGCCACCTTTCAAAATATTCTACACCTATGATATATAACTTAACGGATTTGTAGTTATGGAGAAATTGTTATTTCTCAATCAATTGAGTCATAAATTATTAAATATATGGTTGCATAAAAAATATTGTGCAACTCTAGGTCTAAAAATATATAACTCCTCAGTTGCATATCTCTAAACCTAAAGTTACACCCAATTTCTTAAAAGTACAACTATCTAATTAATCGTTGGATATAGAATCAACGTCCAAGATCGTCGTTTTAGAAATAACTATTTCTCAATCGACTTAGAAATAGACACTCTCCTTAACTTAAAACCTATTCATGTTTGGCATAGAATATATGGGTATGGCTTACACCTCAATATTAATCGTTTAGCATACAGTTATACTATGACGTTTTGATCTCCTTTTTTAGGAGAATTTGGGTTCCAAATATTAATTAAAGATGTATGCTTTTTTTCTCGACAAAACAGAGATGTATGTTTGGCGCTGTCAGAACTATGCAGCATGAGAAAGCTACATGTAGATATGTGATCCAATATCCAACATATATAGATACTACACTAGTTTAGCATAAAAATAAAATAAGTATGAAACAAAAAGATCTAACCAACAAAAAAAACTGAGAGCAACTTGCAGGTTTCTCTGTCTGAAAATAACTTCCAGGTTCGTTGCAACATGAGCCTGCTAACAGCCATGCTGCTAGTACATGCTTAATTGGTAGGAAAGGAATCACTACAACAGAAGAAGTGACCAGAGAATCAAGAGAGTAGAGGGCTGGATCAAGCAGCATGGACACACACCTCAGTCTCCACCCGTTGCTTCGCCGCCGCAGCATCCACCGCTCGCACCGGGAGATAAATCTTCTTGACATCAGGCTGAACCCTCAGTATCTTCTCCACGAGTACTGCACCAAAAACAAGGCAAATTAAGCAAGAACAGATGAGCGTAATGCAACACTTCAGCATAGTCTGTTCTTCTGCAACAAGACGTGGTGTGCATATGTATATGTGTAACGTGCATACTCTTTCCAAGAAAGCCTGTTGATCCAGTGATCAGGATGCTCTGTTCTTAAAGTAGCCAGTGATCCTCTCTTCACCCATTGTGCCAGCCATCTTGTTTCTTGTGTGTGTATGTATGTAAGTGAGAGATGCAGCTAGGGAGGGAGGGAGGGAGACAAGGAGACACAGAGACAGGGAAAGAGCAAGGAAGGAAGGAAGGGAGGAAGAGATACTTGGTGCAGGGTTTGTGTGACACCAAAAGAGGCTCTTGCATATGATATTTATACACAAGTCATCAAGGTGTTTGGGGGCGCAGTCTTGGAGGCTTTTGAGTGCACGTAATTAGCAATGGCAACATGTGTTTCCAACCAACGACGTAGCTAGTGAGATCAGAGGGACCGCAGTCAAAAGATAATGCAGTAGTAAGAGCTTAGATTCTCCAAGACATTACATAAGCTAATGCTTGTTTTTTCAGATGAAGCTAATGCTCGTTTCTTTAAAAAAAATGCTCATGATTGGAAAGCATACGTTTAGTTAATTTTCTTCCTATTTGGGTAATTAATGAACTAGCTAGCGTGTCCTGACAAAATCAGAAAGCAAAACATGTTTACTCCAATGATTATATGATGTAGTATTTACATATGTTAGATTAGATAGGTCAAGAAGTAGTCAACAAGTAGTGAAGATTAGAAATATGTGTAGAAAAATATAGAGAAGTTCGTACCAAATGCATTGAGTGAGCCATTGAAGGAATTAGGTGGTAAGTAGCAGTGTGAACTGTGAAGTTCAAGGGCTGAGAATTGATGAGCCTCAAGCCTTTCCAGGGTTAGCTACAACTGGTCCAATGCAAGCTGGTCTCTTGAGGGCCAGATTGTAAAGGCACTCCCAATGCATTGTATCTTAGGTTGTATCTTATTACATTAGATACAATCTGCTCAATAAGTTGTATCTTAGTGTTGTATCTAAAAGAACTATTATTTAATGTGTTTTGTGAGAGAAAAATTATGAGATATCTTGGATTTGGTGCTAAGATCCATATCTAGATTAAGATATAGTTACTCTCTCTTTCCTCATTAAATAGGGTGTCACATCAGATTTTTATTTAGGTGGCATGATTTAGATATAGTACATGGTGGAGCATTGGGACTGCCCTAAGTTAATCTGCTTTGTGCTATTTTCAACATTGCAAGAAAATACTCTCTTAGTCCTCCGCATCATAACATGTACACAATCAATTATTACATCATTCGTTACAAAGTTCTTGCCCAGGGGCTAAAAAAGAGAGTACAAGCCACATAAAAATTAGGAAACTAATTATTACATAACATGTGACACGAACGCTACCCAAATCGTGACTTAAACCATCTGGTAAACCAGCTTCAACTTTTGGCGCCAGCAACTATCTTCTTTGCTGAGTTGAAGTAGGCTGATCTGTCCCAAATATGAGCTCTTTTCTTTCAGCTCTCAGAATTAGGGCAAGTTCCGTGTTGAAGATCCATGATATACTGGCGTGAATCATAAGGCTAGAGCCTATACTCCATTTTCGCTAGAATACCTTCACCTATATACTACCGGCGGCACCGCGGCAGCCATGGATGCCGTTCAGGAGCTCTACTATATATCAAAACATCGGAGAAGACATTGTTGTGTCTGTTGGGGTGCTTTGTTGGTCTTGCCCAAGCAGGCAAGTGGAGTGGTAATTGGCATCAGATGGCCTATCATAGAAACTAAAAGAGAGTACAGGAGAGGATCAGAGTCCGCACTACCCCAGAAAACCCTTTCACTGACGGGCGCTAAAGTCACACCACTGACGGGTCTCGCGCCCGTCACTAACGTGGCGTCAGTGGAAGTCAAACTTCCACTGACGGGCACTATGCCCGTCAGTAGATGTACACTTTCACTGACGGGCACAACGAGCCCGTCAGCAGAGATGCAGCGCAGGGGTGGCAGGAAACATCCTGAGAATTACTTTCACTGACGGGCGTGTATTCCGTGCCCGTCAGTGATGATGTCTTTCCACTGACGTGTACATTTATGTGCCCGTCAGTGGAAGTATGTTAACAAATTTTTTAAAATTTTATCTGGAAAGGCAATAAGAAGAATATGCAATTAATATCACAAGTATTAAGCATCTCTAACATTTCATATCAGAAAGATGAATCACATATAACACATTAATATCACAAATAGTGAATAGTACACACATAAAACCAAGTTTACAACGAATTAAAACGATAAACAATTGAATTTAACAATGTTTATTCTCACTAGCCCTACTAATCTGCGTCTACGACGCTTTGCTAGTGCTTGCAGGGCGGCGGGAAGGGGGTAATTGGACTCCCGCGTAGAAATCTCCGCTTGGCCGGATGACTTCGTTGTTGATGACATACGCGAAGGTTTTCTGGATGCGGGCAAAGTCCTTCCTCCAGTCGTACTTATCCTCGGCCAGGTCGTGTATGAAGTTATTGAACTGGTCCTGGGTCCACTGCGGGTTCTGGGCCATGACGAACGCGTCCATGTGAGCGCAGACGTAATACCCACATGTAACACTATTTTCTGGCTGTTGCCTGCAAGGGAAGTTGAATTTGTGGGTCAGCTTCTTGCTCTTGCTCTCTGCTCCTCCCCCCCGCAAGTTGTATTCCCAAAAGGCGTCTTCCAGAACTTGCTTAATTGCTGAGTAGTCCCGCTTGGCACTTCTTTGGGAATCAAAATAGTATATGAATCTGGCACGCCTGTCGATGGCGATGAGGATCCAGTGGTCGCTGCGTACAGGGTAACAAAGGAATATAAACAGACGGGGATACGTGATTAAGAACAACAAACTAGGAACGCTAGTAAGTAACTTACGGGGGGTTGTATGGCATGAGCAGGTGGTCCTTATCCTTATGGTATATCAATGACTCGGTGATATAATTTGTTACGAGCTGCTTCGCTTCTCGAATATAGTACTCGTTCATGATGATGGGATCGATTATTCCAAAAGCGCAGCTGGGCAGACGCCTAGACTCTTGGGCTTGGTAAAGCGTCCATAGCCTGACGAGCATGTTGTCGAGCCGGAACATGTTGAACAAATTAAATATGTCTTCAAAATTGATGTCGAAGGTGTCATGCTGTCTATCCAGGAAGAAACCATAATCTTTAGGCACCTCGACCTTAAAGTGTTGGACATAATCATCCTGATTTCGTGCCCGCATCACGATCGTGTCATGGAGCATTTTCATCTGCGTGGGCAGCCTCTGCACCTCATCATCTGGGAGCAAGGGCTCACCTGCCTCGTACACTATTGGTCGAGGCTTCACGATGGTTCCGGCAGATGTCTGGAAGGATAAGGCCTTCTTCTTGCTGTCCTTGCTTGCCTCCTTCGCAGCGGTGCCGCCCCGTCTGTGTGGTCTTTTTCTTTTCCTCTCCGGCTCCGGAGAGGCGGCCCTCTTGCCTCCCATCAACGCTTCGCCCACTGCGGCATTGAGCGTGCTTGGAGATAAGACCTTCCTTTCCGCTGCCCTCGGGTCATGGCGATGCTTGGTGCGCCTTTGAACGGGCGGCGAGTCCATCTTGGGTTGTTCCTCCTCCCGCGACGGAAGGATCGTCGTGTGCTGCTCCTCGGCAGGATCGTCGGCCCGATCATCGAAATCTACCGGCGTATTGCACAGGCCGAGCGGAGACGGGCCGGTTCCGGCTGATGGAGATGGTAGAACTGACGTACTAGGAGAGGACACCCCGGGGAAAGTTATCTGGCTCTTCGGCCACACGATGTAGTACCCCTTGCAGTCTCCTAGCTTCGTGACATCGTCTTCAGGGGCGACAGGAACTGTGACGTCAGTGAACTCGGCGACGACGCGGTCTACCTGAACCCTCGCCATGTGGGAAGGTACTGGGACGTTGTGGCATGTCGCGCCCTCCACCGTTGGGAAGACTAAGCCGTATGCGACCGTCTTCTTCACGCCAGGCAAAGGGATTGTGAGGTGGCATTTCGTGGGGCCCTGCATAACGAACAATGTGTCGAATTAGAGCATTGTTATCTGCACAATTCTATTGATTAGAGCACTGATATAAGTGATTCATGGTGGCGACGAAACTTACAGAGATGTCGTCGACAGGACTTGGCGACTCGGGGGCATTGTCGGAGGCCGAGGCGCAACTGCTCCATCCAGCAGGGTAGGAGCCCTGATGTCCATGAGGATGGACAGGTGGCCGAGACGCATCGTAGCCTCTAGACGCTAAAAATTCTTGGGCCGCCTTCTTGCCAGCCTCCTCGGCTGCCTTTATCATCTCCTGCAGTAGAGATGATTGCCTTCCTCTCCTCCTCTGGCGGGCAGCCTCGCGGTCCTGGGGAAACACCTCGTCCCAGATTGGGCCACTCCCGACGCCCCGCGCACGCCCTGACTTCTCTTTCGTCCCTAGAGCCTTCGACAAATGATCTTCCCACCTCTCGCTGTCGACAGAGTCCTGAGAGCTTTGAGGATGCTGCGACAGCTGTCTCTGCAAGGGAGGCGGACGCAAGTTATACCGTTGAGCGTATTGGGAGGAAATTAATTGAGTACTGACGGATAGACATTGGGTTGGAGATTTTACCAAACGTACGGACACCGCCTGAAGCTCTGGGTCCGTGATAGCTGGTGCCCCCGTTACTGGGTCGGAGACTGTGTGCGCCCTCATCCAAATCCTGGCGCGTTCCTGCTCGATATCCGAGAAAGGAACTGGCTTTCCAGCCGCTATTAGTGCGGCGTCCTCCTTGTCCCACTTCACTCTCTTCCCTGGGAACCCACGGCTCCCAAGGTGGTGGGGGAATTTGTTCTTCGCCCGTAGCTCCTTCGCCTGGCGACTCTTCTGCTCGAAGTCTTCACTGGTCTTGTCAGCAACGAACTGCTCCCAGTGTTCGCGTTCAATCTTCGGCCACTTCTTTTTAATTGTTGTCTCATAATCGGCACTTAGTAGCTTCTTCGCGTCGTAACGCCATGTCCTGAGAGCAGCAGACATGATGCTATCTGCTTTTCTTCTGACTCTTTCTTTGTCGGCTTCTGGGACCACGTACCGGTCCCATAACTTGTCGAACAGGACCTTCTTCTGGGCTTCAGTCAATTTCTTATATTCCGGGCACGTGATCCTAAGATGGTCACGGACAATGCACCCGCAGGTGTTGCTGAACGACTTCGCGGCCCTGTAAGGACTTTCAGGGGCACCTGTGATGCCGACTCGAGTGACGACGAAGGTCTCGTTCGTCATCTGGTTGCCTCCTCTAGGGTTGTAACGTCTCTTTCGCTGCGTAGGTGGTTGTTCGTCCTCGGGCGCCGCCTCTTCTCTTGGATCCGACTCGCTAGAGCCAGACTCGTCATCGGAGTCACCGACGCTAGAGCCGGACTCATCAGCACGGTCCTTTTCTGACTCGACGGCATGTTCCTTGGCCGACTCGACGGCACGTTCCTTTTCTGATTCGACGTTACGTTCCTTGGCCGACTCGACGGCATGTTCCTTGGCTGCTTGGGCTCTTGCTTGCACATCTGCTTTTGCCCTAGTGAAGTGCTGTGTTATTTTCTTCTGGGCTGCCTCCTTCTTTGCTTCTTCCACTCTTTTTTTCCCGGTAGACTTAGCCATTGCTTTTTGTATGAAGGCACCATAAGCTTGGCCTTCCTCGCTTTGCAGATGTGCTTCAGCTAGCTCGCCGAGAGCACGGGCCGAAGCAACAGTTTCTTCAGTTGCTTCTAACCGTACTCCTCTCCCGGAGAGGATAGGAGCAACGTCTTCGACTATCTCCGAAGGTTGAATCGCTTCAACTAGCTCACGATGCTGCTCTTCGATCGTCTCCGAAGGTTGACTTGCTTCAACGAGCTCACGATGCTGCTCTTCGTT
Organism: Stipa capillata; assembly: GCA_019208055.1. Taxonomy (NCBI): domain Eukaryota; kingdom Viridiplantae; phylum Streptophyta; class Magnoliopsida; order Poales; family Poaceae; genus Stipa; species Stipa capillata. The sequence continues at coordinate 243,281 of JAGXJF010003678.1, read as the reverse complement.
GGCCATACTCAACTATAACGGCAGCCGAATAGACTTTTCAATAAGAGATTGAGCCACCTAGAATTAAAGATCAAGAGTTTTCTTTAAGGTACATCCAATTTAATTTAGACCACCTATTTCGGAAAATCGAATGGTTGACATTTGTATTACCATGCATGTAAGATGAAATAGAACATTATTTAAAAATACTTTTGGCTGCATATTATGTAAGGAAACAATGTTGAACTTGGCCTCAAATAGGAAAGGTATAATTGTATCTTGGACCACCTATCATCTTTTTCAAAGATTACAATGGATCATTTACTAATATTGCCATGTCAAGTAGAAATATAAAAGTCATAATCGATATGTAAGCATAAAAATAATCAAATTTGAATAAAGTGAAACACAGAAGTAGAGAAAAAAAATTAGTATTGTTAGGTTAGTATACTGAGATGAATTTTCTACATCCTCAATTACACATTGAAATACTAATGAAATGATTAAATGCAAACGTCTTCCTTGGTTCAATAGCATCCTTGGTTCAATAACTAGATGCCAAACAAGAATCCTGTTAAATGCATCGGTAGAAACCATTTGTCCTTCTTTATTTATGTTCTTAAACAATTGTAGTGTTTGATTTCAATAGCATCACATATGCATCTTCAGGGAAATCAACTAAGTACTAACTTAAATCAACTAGGGAAATCTATCTGAACTAAGTACTAACTTAAGTTTCATTTCGTTTCCAAATAAACTTAAGAAAAAGTCAAACAGGGAGTTAGTGGAAAAGGTCCTTGCTTGCTGTTCTTATCAGATTTTTTTTTCCTTCATTCACCTTTCTTAACACTTTCTCAGAAATTTACCACACAAGCATACACGTACCTCAGATGCAAGCATCTTCATAAGCTAGCCAAAAATCAAATGTAGTACTTGTTCTTATAAAGATTTGTCTTACCTTTCCTCAAACCTTTTTTTCAGATAAAAGTAAAGGATCTAGATCAAATATAGTTCTGCTCTTATCAGTTATTGTGATGGTATTCATCCATATAAATTCTAAACACCAGCAAAAGCTTAAAGTTCAGATAAGCATACATCAGCAAAGGACCTTTTCATATAGGATCAAACGTATATATATAACTGGTGGTTAAGTGGTTGCATAACACCTCTTGTGGAGGAGATGCACACGGTAGAACTCTCGCATATGCATATATATTTGACAACCAATTGGATAAATATGGACAATCACTCCATCTCTTTCTCTACACACTCTATTATTCTCTTTTATCATTCCTTGCCTGCAGGACACTCTCAGACTCTCAAGCTGCACAGGTACACCCTGCTCATCAATCATGGCCGCAGCCCAAGGTGGCCAGGAACTTAAATTAGATGCATGCACATTGCAACCAAAGAAAAAGAGGACAGTATGGGGCTAATTTATACATTTGAATTTGTGATAAATCAAGAACTTATGAACTAAAAGTTGAAGAACTAAGAGTCAAGAAGCTTACCAAAAGGGAAATGGGAGGGGCTTACGGGTTGAAGAAGAAGCCGAGCAGCGGCGGCGTCCCGGGGGCGAACCCTAGGCGGCGGCGGCGCCGAGGGGGTGTGCGCGGGGACGGGGCGGCGGCGGCGGCGTCCCGGGGGCGAACCGTAGGCGGCGGGGGAGTCCCGGGGCCGAACCCTAGGCGGCGGCTGCGGCGAGGGGGCGTGCGCGGGGACGAGGCGGCGGCGGCGGAGTCCGGAGGGCGGTCGGGCAGCCTGCCGGCGTCGGGGGAGGGCGGCGTCTCGCTGCTGGTCCAAAAACGAACGCGCGGGACTTGGTGAAATTTTCGCCAAGTCCCGCGCGCGGCTTATATAGGGGAGAACACTTCCACTGACGGGCAACCCTACACACCCGTCAGTGGAAGTATCCCACCAGAGCGCTCAGCATGTGTACTATATTCACTGACGGGCAATTATATGAGGCCCGTCAGTGGAAGTGTAGTTACACTGACGGCATGGACATTGCGCCCGTCATTGGAAATGTCTCCACTGACGGGCATATATTAGGCCCGTCAGTGGAAGTTCCTCCACAAGTATCTTCTTCACTATCAGTCTGCTCTTCTTCTAGTTATTATCAATGTTTTCTCTTAGTCTCACTCAATTACTCTTACACGGCTGGTATCAAGCTGTGCTAGTCTCTTTATTGAAACTTCTTAAACTTATTACTCTCATCTAACTTCTATTTATATCTCTATTTCTTCTCTCATTTTATGTTGTACTCTCTATTTTATTTACATTCTAGTGCTACCTTGTTCTCATGTTTCTTGAGTTTTGATGGTCTTTACTCGTGCAACTTATCTCGTCACTCTCTTACTTCGTCTCTCGTGTGCTGCTCTCTACTCTCTTCTTCTTCTCTCTATCTTTTTCTATTCTTTTCATTGTTTTCTTGTGTCACTAGCTACTTCTTCTTTACTCTTTCTTCTTTTCTCTATTATATTTTTCTTTTCTCATTTGTATGGTTTTTTCCATTATTTCTTATTTTATTGTCTTCTCTCTTCTTTATCGTTATCCATTCCAATGGATTCCTTCAAGTTCTCATGCTGTGACAAAGGTAACGTTTTACACATACACACATGCATACACAGAATATTGATTAATAAAAAATTCACGTAATTACACATACGCATACACATATTGAGGTAGCTAGCTAGGTCTCGCCGTCCTCAGCACGCCTCTCGATAGTAGTCTTGATCTGCTTGGTGGTATACGTCAGTCCTTCGGCGTGACTCCGTCTTATGTAGGGACGCGCATCATGGGTAGCTTTGTTCCTTTTGCGGCGACGATTATCATCATGTTCTTCTTCGGTGTCTGGATCATCGAATTGGTCGTAGTCCTCTTCATCAACTACACCATCGACTCCAACAATACTCCTTTTCCCTTTCCTCACGACGACGCGCTTCTTGTTCTTTGGGTCGGTTATGTAGAAGACTTGGGCGAGTTGTTTTGCCAATACCCATGGCTCATCTTTGGGACTGATTGATTTAACTTGTCGTGACTCCATAGGGATCGGTGCAGGTATAACCATGGTACTGGTGTTGATATCTTCGGTTCGGACATCTGTTGCCCATCTGACACGAAACATAGGGATCTTGGTCACGGTGTAGTCAAGTTCCCAGATCTCTTCGATCACGCCGTAGTACCTACACTTCTTGCCCTGGTGACTACTTCTAGACTCTTGCGTTATGCCACTGTTTTGGTACGTGCTTTTCCGGTCTTGAGCTTCCGTATAGAATGTGTATCCGTTGATATCGTATGATTGCCATGTCACGACTTTGCTGTCGGGTTCTTGTGATAACATTTTTACCACCCTTTCTTCTTCATTTCTCGACTCCCGTTCATACCAAAAGTCCTTTAGCCACCTGGAAAACTTTACGTTGTGCTCTTTCGACAGCGCAACTGTCCCCTTTCTCGGGTTCTCTTCGCGTAACTGTTTCATGTGGATCTGAATATAAGGCCGCACCACAGCCAGGTGCTGTAACACCACGAAATGTGCTCTGTCATAGTCATCTGACCTTCCCGAACTGTAGACATGCAAATTTTTACGACCGATCGCACCTTTACCGTCGAGCCGCCCCGTGTGCCGAGAAACTGGAACACCTATAGCTTTCTGATCACGCATGTAATTCGTGCAGAATTCGACGCACTCTTCGGCACCATAGCCCTGGATGATGCTCCCTTCCGGATGCGATCTGTTACGAACGTAGCGCTTGACAATCCCATTGTACCTTTCGAACGGGTACATATTGTGTAGAAACACGGGACCTAGGTCCAGTATCTCCGGGACGATATGGATCATGAGATGTACCATGATATCGAAGAATGCCGGAGGGAAGTACATCTCGAGTTCGCATAGTATGACAGTGATCTCCGCCTTCAGTACTAGGCAGCGCTGCACCGTGATCGACTTCTGACAGATCGTGTTGAAAAAGTTACAAAGGTCCGCGATAGTCTTGCGGACCCCTGGCTCCATGATACCTCTAATTGCAACAGGAAGTATCTGCGTGATCATCACGTGGCAGTCATGGGACTTCATACCAATTAGTCGGTGAGTCTTCATGTCAACAAGTTTCCGGATGTTTGCAGAGTAACCTGAAGAAACTTTGACACCATAGAGGCATTCACAAAAGCTATGGAGCTCCTCTCTGCTCAAAGTGTAACAAGCAGCAGGACAGCTGGTCTTGACTCTGATCGCACTCTTCCCCGTCTTGGTCATTTCTTTTGTTGCCCACAGCTCGGGTCTTATATTCATGTGTTGCATGTCAGCTCGTGCCTTCGGTCCATCTTTTGTCTTGTCTGGAATGTTGAGCAAGAGACCGAGCAAGCTGTCGCACACATTTTTCTCGACATGCATGACATCAATGCTGTGACGGGTGTCTAGGTGACGCCAGTAAGGCAAGTCCCAAAATACAGATTTTCTTTTCCAGACGCCCTTCACCGGCGGTTGTTTCTTTCCTTTTCCGGGCTCAACCTCGTCCATTGCATTCAGGAGGTCATAGATTTCTTGACCGGTCTTCTCCCGAGGCTTTGGACGGATTTCGTGTGTTCCGTCGAACCTTTCCGTGTCCTCCCTCCATGGATCATTCATGGTCAGCCACCTTCGGTGGCCCATGTACACAATTTTCCTAGAGCCTTCTAAGAAAACACTTGTCGTCTCTTCCATACACTTAACACATGCTTCGTATCCTTTCGTACACTGGCACGCGTTGTTCCCGTACGCGGGATAATCTTGCACCGTTGTGAACAACAGAGCTTTCAGATTGAAGAACTCTTCTTTGTTCGCGTCCCAGACCGTAGCCCCTTCTTCCCATAGCGTAGCTAGTTCGTCCTTCAGTAGTTGTTGATACACGTTGAGATCCATTCCAGGTTGCTTTGGGCCTTGAATGAGAATAGATAGGTGTATGTACTTCCGCTTCATGCACAGCCACGGAGGGAGGTTATAGATCCAAAGAACCACTGGCCATGTGCTGTGCCTGCTGCTCATATTGCCGAAGGGATTGATTCCGTCCGTACTCATACCGAACCTGATATTTCTTGGATCACTACCGAAATCTGGGTATTCGGCGTCGATTGCCCTCCACTGAGAAGCATCAGCTGGGTGTCTCAAGACCCCCTCATCCTTTCTTCGCCCCTCTTCGTGCCAACACAGCAGCTTTGCCTCCTTCTTGTTACCGAATAAACGCTTCAAACGGGGGAGGACTGGAAGGTACCATACAACCTTTGCAGGGGCACCACTTGTCAATTCTTCCTCGTCATCGTCTTGCTTTCTGCCCTGCTTATATCGGGATGTGTTGCACACCGGACATTTGTGCAGCTCTCCGTACTCTGTGCGGTAAATAATGCAGTCGTTCGGACAGACATGGAATCTCTCCACATCCAATCCAAGGGGGCAGATAACCTTCTTGGCTTCCTCGGTGCTCGTCGGCAACACGTTCTCCTTGGGCAAAACCGTCGCAAGGTAAGCCAGGGTCTCATCGAAGCTTGCGTCCGGACAGTTGTGGGTTGCCTTTATCCTTAGCAGTTCGAGCGTGACCGACAGACGCGTGTGCTCAGGATCGCAACTGGGATACAACGGTTTTGTCGAGTCTTCCATCAGTTTCGCAAACTTTGCGACCTCCCTTTCATCCTCGGGGTCTTGGACCACCAGCTCCGCCATGTGACTGTCCCTCACCATTTCAGCCAAATTGTTCCCCGCCTCTGCCGTCAACTCATCCCTACATTCAGAAATGTCGTCTTGGTCTTCCTCTGCGTCTTCATGTCTGGCCTCTTCTTCTACACTTTCATGAGCAGCTAATATTATTTCTCCCTCCTCCCCGTGACTTGTCCAACGTACGTAACCTTCCATGAAACCTTTTGTAAGCACGTGTAGCTGCAACATCCCTCTATCCCCGAACATTATCGCGTTCTTGCATATACGACGTGGACAACACATTTTCGTCGCATGCTTCCTCTCCCTATCTCGCTCGGCCACATCCAGAAACCCATTCAAAGCATCGACGAAACTACGTGTCGCCCTTTCTCCGTACATCCAACTTCGATCCATCGATCCCTATAACAACAAACTAATTGATTATAGTTCAAATTCATAACATAAACATTAAAATTATTCTTTTCTTTCATTTATTAAATCGTACCAAAGAAAGATTGCTATATAGTGCCGTCAAAATCGAAGCGGGTACGATCGCCTTCCGAAGAGGGTAGGGATCGAGAGAGAGGAGGGGAGGGAGAAGAGAGGAGGACAGAGAGAGGGTTAAGAGATCTCTACACCTAGATATAGATCTAAATTATAGATCTAGGGGAAGGAGGGGAGGGGCAAAGAGGAGAATTAGATCTAAGGGGATCGAGGGTTGAGAGAGCTAGAGATTTAGATCTAGTTTGCAAATCGATCTAGGAGCTAGGAGGGGGAGGAGGAGGGAGGGAGGAGGGGGAGGAGGAACACAGGAGCCGCAGCAATCACCCCTGCAAGTATTAGGCGCCCGCAGCTGGCCTTTTGGCGCGCGAGTGAGTGAGGCCAGCTGCGGGCAGCTACTGACTTAATAGCAGACTTTCCACTGACGGGCGCAAATACCAACACGTCAGTGAAAATGTGGCCACAAGCCCTAACAGAAGTCCAAATTTCCACTGACGGGCAGTAATACACCCGTCAGTGTATGTATTACTTCTACTGACGGGCGAAAATACCAAGCCGTCAGTGAAAATGAGGCCGCAAGCCCTACCAAAAGTCCCAACTTCCACTGACGGGCAATAATAGACCCGTCAGTGGACTTCATACTTCTACTGACGGGCAAATACCTGTGGCCCGTCAGTGTAGACCTCCCGTCAGTGGAGAGGCCAAAATAGGCCTCTCCCGCAATATCTACTGACGGGCGAGTTATTGCCCGTCAGTATAAGTGAGGTCTCCGGGCCTCTATATTTATTCTGCTGACGGGTTTGTAAGGGCCCGTCAGTGGTTTGTTTCATCAGCGACGGGCGGTTTGTCGCCCGTCAGTGATGATCGTTCAGGAAAGGCTCTATCTGGCGTAGTGCCGAGAAATTGCCTCAGCCGATGCCGTTCTCTTTTCTTAGGGGAAAGAATGCGAGATATGAGGGATAATAGATTATGGCAATTGATCTGCTCGTCTACGTACGTATGTTTCTCATAATTTAGGTTATTTATTTGAGCCGGCCCTCCATTTTCATCCCGGATTCGCCGCTAAATGATATATGCTGTTTCTGCCCAAAAAATTCATATTTGTTTGAAGATCTAGCTAGAGCCTGCAAATGTCGAAGATAAAGTCCAGATCAGCAGCAGCGAATTAGCCCTGACGACGCAGTCTTAATTATCTATGGTTATAAGAACTGAAGGAAACCATCATGTGTGCTCCGTACATCACAAAGTACAAGAGCAAATAAAACATGTCTGCCAACTTCTCGGAATCTTCATTGAGACACGCAAAGAAACCTCTACTTTCCATTATCAATCCACGGAACTGTTTACCTCTCAAGAATCACAAGCCGTCTTTAATTTGCAGTCTAATCACTTCCTTATCCATGATGACATGAGATAGGTGTGAGACAGCAAATATAACGCACCAACCATGAAATAAAAAAGTCGAGCCTGAGAAAGTTAAGTTGGGAGGAGTAGATGTAGAGGATGAAAAGAAGCATAACTATCTATGATATCTGGGTCACTGGAGGGCAGCAGACACCAACCAATCCAAGCTGCTGCATGTGGTCATGTGCATGCAACTTCGCAGCAGCGTCGTGGTGCAGGTTTGCAGATGAGACCAAGTCTCTCCCCCAATAAATCCATGGAGATCAATGCAGAATTACATGCAGCTATATGCAGGGATCAGTTGGGAGATATGAGCATGCCAAACATAGACGCCGTCCAATTTATGGCCGTGCGTACGTTGAAACCAGCCTGTTACTGCACGTTAATTCAGCTAGTACATTTCGTGCATACATGTGAAGGGTATTTTGCATTAGTTGGTGGCTTTCCAGCTACCCCAGTAATTAAATTAGATGCAGTCAGTCAACACTTGGCAAGTTGGCATGACGTCGCTACAAATGTGTAAGTGTAGCTTCCTTTTCATTTCCAGGTCATGTGTAAAAAATAAATGACTGGTAATGCACAGCCATCATCTGCGAAGGGATTGTTCAACATAATGTAATTTGATACGATGTACACGGCTTCATTTGGAACACATGAATTTTTCTAAATCATGTTAGAACTGAATAGTTGTGTATTTTTTAAAATAAAATTCATGCGTTCCAACTAAATCTGATGGGAATAAGAATCCTTCTATAGTATCCACCAAGAAACCAGTTGCACATTTGCCTCCGCTGCTCCTATGTCACGGAAGTTTGGCACGGTGTCCTTTCTCACTTGCAGATATGATCTACAAAAATTCAATTAATGACCTCATTTCTTGGTGGATATCAGCTTTAAAACAAACCCGAAAAAGATCAAAGAAATAATGTTGACCGTCTCGCAAACTACAACCTACACCATGTGATATCTTTAGAAAGAGTGAAACTGTCGCACCTTTCAAAACTCTTTTTGCCTTGGCGTCTGAGGTGATAGATACTACCTCTGTTTCATAATGTAGGTTCATCTAGTTTTTTTCACACCAAACAAGAGAAGGGTGGAATTGTCATCTCTGTCCCTATTAACTGCAGCATTGGAAAAATCAAAAAGAGGGAGGAGTAACTATATATGGCTATTTAATGAAGGATATGACTAGAAAAAATAGATATAAATGTGTATTGGGAGTGTAAATGAACTTACATTTTGATAAAAATGAAGAGGGCTAAATGAACCTACATTGTGAAACGGAGGGAGTATGATTTAGAAGGTTTTTCGTCTCAGGATGTATGTGTTTGTCCGAGATGTAATTTATTGCTTTTTAACCCTCGGGACCTATTCTGTCTTATATTGATTGGTAGAATTATTGCCTTTTTCACGGCAAAAAATGGGAATAAGAATCTACTAAAATGATACCAATAGACACAAGATGCATTAAGCCAGGCAAAGCAATAAGAAGAATTGTAGTGGACAGCTGCGAGAATTAAAGGGCACCTATTAAATTTGGGCTGCAAGGCGAGGGAGGATTCTTCCTTTCGACGGCCTTGATCAAGTCGGCAGGAGCAAGTGGTCCATTTTGTCTGCTGGGCTCGACTCTTGCACGACTCGGCAAGTCACAAGGAAACGTGCAAAACGGCCGATGGGCAACGTACGGCGGCCGGGGCTCATATCCATCCATATCGCGATCGAGCAGCAGTTCCAGTGCCCACAACTGTGATGCACGCCGGTCTTGGCATTTCGTTCAGCGCCTTCATGATCGATGTCTCGGATTCATGACTGACGTGATGGCCGATGCATTTCTCTTCGTCAAAGTATGTCCGGTTATTACGAGACTATACGGAATATAACAAAACTAACTTCTTGTATTTTAAATCTTATATTCTATATATATATCAAATCTCAAGGTTCACCGATTTCGCCATATTCGTCCTGATATCAGAGAGTATCTGTTTTCAACCTAGCCTCTGAGATCCTTCTACACCATGCCGTCCTTGGGGAGATCGACCTTCCTGATCTTATCCAAAGGCCGCGCAACCCGTAGCTAGGGCTTGTGTTGCCGATTGCCTCAATCGGCCGTCGCGTTGATCAAGCGTCTTGGAGGGTCGTTTTTTGATCACGTTTGATTGGGTTTTTCTCTCTCACCAATCGCTTGATTGGTTTTCCTTCTCGATTTGCCAATCATAGATCGATTTGCATCGTCTACTACCGTCGTCATTGTGCCTCTCCTCCGACATCAGCATAGACTCTCCTCCAGTTGTCCCTTCTTCCCGGCGTCATGATGGACACCAAGTGCGCTACCTTGGGACGCCTTCAAGCATCGCTGCTCGGCTACACCGGACGCATGTCACCTTCATGCCATATCGTTGTTGCCATCGCCGAGTACACGCGCTATGCCATCAAGCACCGAACTGTGGCTGTGTTCGCCCCCTCAGGCCGTAGCCCATAGTCACCCCCATCCAGCTACCATGATACATCTCTAGGCGTACCATCGCTACCGGTAGATCTGGCTATTACATCACAACCGCCGTTACACTCTGTCGACTCCACAAGCTACTGTTGTGCCACCTCCCTCGGTGCAGCATCATTGCCCATTGACACACGCACATGGTCTCCATAACGTTGTTCGGGTGCTTCTCCACTTAATTTGTATACCGTTGCCGCATCATCACCTCTTCCACACCTACCGTTCGTCGTCTAGTCTAACATGTACATGCCTACAGTGTCATCATCTGGTTTTTATTTGCATGCCTTTTATGCACCTTTTATTTTTCATCTTCACACCGCAACCACGTCGAATCAGCAGTCTCTTCTTCACCACTCTGCGCACTGCAGCCGCCATCGCATCATCTCTTTGCTACTGCTTCTATAACCCTCTAGATGTACGGGTTATGTTGGTCCCTCTCACCGCACATCCGGTTATGGCAAAACCGACATGTGCATTCGTCCCTGACGTATCCTCGGTTTTGGCAAAATTGGTATAGTGCTTCAGCTACGATGGCTTCGACTGCATCGTCTTCGACATCGATGACTGCCTCGATTGCGTCACTGTCTTCTTCATGATATTTTTTTGCGCACGCGGCTTCCAGTGCATCTACCTCAATTATGGCAACCTGGACTTCAGCTATGTCGATCACGACAACCTCTTGCATGATTACCTCAACCACAGATACAACACTCTTTCTCTTGGCTACCTCAATATCCGCATAAAGAGCTATCATCCACTTGAGTAACTCATCGGTTTCTACTCCAATCTAAGCGTCCCCGACGCTCCCGCTACGATTGCGAGGATATTAGAGTATAACCGGTTGCTACGAACTACACGTGATATGATTTATTGTGGTTCGATCTTATCTCTAGGAGCTTCTTGTATTTTAAGTCTTATACTCTATCCTAGCACAGTGCTCGTGCATTCATACGTATTAAGAAAATACACACTGCATGCTTAGGAAGATTATATTACTATTTGTGCTAAATCTAAACTATCTATACCCGCTCTTATCCCAACCGTTTGTGTTAGATTCAAAAAATGGTGTAGACTAAAATGCAAATAGACCACCGTCACTAATTGACATCTTCATAGGAGTAAAGATATATCTAACGCTATATTCATCCTTTTACACTCACTCGTGACCATGTGCTTTGCTATTTAGCTCGTTCTCCATCGTCTTCGCGTGCCTGACGTCTCTCGTCATCAGTAGTAAGTGCTTCACCTCATCTGCGAGTGACACTGACAAGCATGCATTAGTACTAGTACTGCCACTAATAAAGTCATTGCGCTTCTTTCTGAAAGATCTGGCCCCTCAATGGCGACAGTATCTTAGTGGTGAATGGTACCAACGCACACGGTTAACGTAGAAGTCTGCTACGTGAACAGACGTAGAAGTTGGATACTCGTGTACTTTTACCCTGCGCTACCAGCATAAACAAGAGGATATATTTCTACAAAATAGCGAGACAAGGATGGTTCACTTTTCTCAGGGATTTCAAATGCTCTGAATTCCCATTTCTATCTAATGCCAGTAAAAAAATACGGTGGATCCCACTTGTCAGCCCCAAATATCTTTTTTCTTCCCTTATTTTCTGTCTCTCTCTGTCTCTAGGGTCCTGACTCCTGACAGCCATCCTCGCCTTTAGATCAAACCGAGCTAAGGTTAAAAAGAAAGCTGTTTTAGCCCCTTATCGAGTGACAATAGCAGATCTAGCCCCCTCTCAGTTGCAATATTAAATTCGTCTTCGTGATAGCACAGACAGACAACACATAGCACATATAGCGCAGGTGATCCACGATGTGAAGGTATCGTCGATCAGGGCCGCGATGAGTGTGCAACCTGTGAGTTGGCCGCGACAGGCCACCCGTCGCGTCCTCGGCCCACGATAGGTGTGGCATCACGCTCGGACAGTGTGACAGGCGGCCGTCGCACGCTCGCTTCGTGGTACCAAAATTTCGTTGCATGCTTGTATCACTCATGGTAGTAGTCTAGGATTGGGAGACAAGAATGAAAGAGGTGAAAAAACATGACAGCCTTTTGCTACAATGCCCTTTTTGACCTTTTGGTGCTCCTTGGTTTCCGTGCATTGTGACTGGACATGTCACATCAATGCATGGCGCACATCTATCACAGAATAGGCGTGTGACGGCCATCTGTCGACTGCCCGAGCGTGATGCCACGCCTATCACAGGTTGAGGACGCGACGGGTGGCAAGTTGCAGCTAGCTTGCAGGTCTCATGCCTATGGCGGCTCTGATCCATGATACCTTTGCGTCATGGATCACATGTATTATATGTGCCACTCGTCGCTTGTCCGTACTGTTGTAGGAACAAATTTGCTATTGCAACTGAGAGAAGGTTAAATCTGCTATTGCCACTCGACAAGGGGCTAAAACGGTCTTTTTTCTAAGCATGGTGGCTTCTTGGAGCCATGCATGAGGAAGGGCAACAAAGCCGCGCCAAGCTTCAGTAGTGGCTGGGAGGATGCCACAAGGTCGCATGAATGGAGTCACCTCAAAACAATTTTCAGACCGCATGATGCTTAGTTTAGAGAAATTAAACATCTTTTCCGTTCCTAAAAGCCAGAAACCTAGTACATTTCATAAGAAGAAAAGAAATAAAAACCAGCAAAACGAGCCTTCGTACAACTAGTAAGAGTTTACAACGGCAGGTGGAGCACATAGGACACAAATGGGTAGAGTAACAGAGATATTTGACGCTAGACAATCAGTTTTGTCACTAAAAGTTACAGGGTTGTGAGCATAAAGTTTGGAAATACGAATCCTCAAATTAGTGATTTGGTTCTCGGCACTCCAAGCCAGAAATGGATTGGACATGGTCTACATCTTCAAAGATACACCCATCATGTGAGATCACATGCAGCTATGCTGTTTTGCTTCAATTATTGCTGTTTAGGATCATAAGCCTCGATTTGCTGCTCCAGCTGCATCAAAAGATAATAGGTCAATGATTAAGAGATGCCCATGGAACTCAATAAGAAAGTTATCTGGGCTTCAATTCACATGATTTCACAAATCAACCATGTCTGAAGTTGGTTGGTATCTAATCCGGATACTTGAAGAAGCTCAATTTAAGCTGGCAAAACAAACACCTTTCACTGCTTGGAACTATTCCATCATCTATCCAAACATGACAACATGACAACATAACTAAGACACAAGCATTCAACAGCCAAGTGGGATTTTCATAGACCTCCAAAAGACATATCTAAGTCCTCCACAAACCAAACAGTTTCTCCAGGTAAATTTCAGCAGTAAGATTAAGGTGATTCTATTTTATCTTGAAAAATATATATTTAATATTTAGACTATGGTACTGGTGAGAAGTTGAAAGTCAAACGTCAAAAGCCAACATAATGTAAGCACACAAGGTACTACCTGAAGCATAGTCTGGAACTTGTTGCGCAGATCATAGAACTCGTTTCTCACAACAGCCAATGCCATAAGGCACCTAAAATTATGCAAATACACCAGGTTGTCAACTTCTGCAGAGATTAGGATAACTGAACTGAAATGGATCAGAAATTGCAACCCTAACTTTGTTCTCAAAAAACTCAAGCCATCTCAGAATTTAGTCATTGTACAGTGCTATAGGCGGAAATCTAGAACCAACAAAATACAAGAGAATCGTCAAAGAATTAGCATGTTGATAATGAATCAAGTTAAATCACGTGATTGCAAAAGAAGTTAACATGCATATCAGTTGTAAAAATAGCAGAGTTGATATGAACAAATGTAGTGCCATGCAAGCCATAGTCGGCTGGCAGATTTAGGTTGTATATAAAATTTGAACACTAAAAAGAGTGGAGAATAATTACTGTGTAACATCTATAGTAATGTACTGAATACTGACCCCTCTCTGCTTTTCTCCTCACAGAACTGACGGAACTGCATGCAAGTTAACTTCACTTTCTGAGCACCAACACTGAAACATGCCAAAAAGAACCGATCAGGAAGACAAGTGAGGATATTTTTAAAACAGTTAAAAATATATCCCGTCTTGCTCCAAGAAAAGGCACAGTAGAAATTTCCCCAAAATATCAAACTCTGTAGCATGTTGATACACATACGCATTGTCAAAAAGAAGCATGTCAACAAACATGACAATGGTGAATTATTAATTTACTATAACAAGAAATAGATGGCAAACTACTGCGATTCAACAGGTAAGCACCCATTTGCTGAAGCTGAGGCTCCAGGCTTGATCCCTTCAATTTGATACAATAATCCTTCAACCAATTTACATCAAAAGGTAAGCGTTCCACTTGGCTCCTAGTTCACAGCAGCAACAAAAACTGAAATTTTGAATTATTTACCGCGACAAGCAAATGATACTTAACATGTCCTACTGTTATCGACCCATTTCCCTGTCATGGTTGCCAACACGCAAAGACAAATGTTCGACAAACTATAAAAACTTCCATTGGAGTTACTTACAATAGCAAATCAATAGTACCAAAATTGTTTGCAAAAAGACAAACTCGTAACTGTCATTTTCTTGCAGAGCTCGAATATTGCCATTGGCAGGAATCCCTTACTTTCGTTGCACGAAACACTAAACTCGGCTCCCCCACTTTTCTACTTACAGTTATACCATAGCGCAAATGGCACGAACCCATGCCGATGAGCATAAGTACACACGCACGCGCCTCTTTCTGCGCCGAGACACCTGAATATAACATTGATGCCACAGACAGGGAAATCGTTAAAAATCAGAAAGAGGCCTATGGTCACCTGGCGCTGCTCCCCTTGAGCTGATGCACGCAGGCGTCCACCTTATTGAAGTCCACAAGTGGCTGCTCCCTGGACACACCCGGAATCGGAATTTGGAAACAATACCAAATCAAAATCAGTACCCGAGGCAACTCCACTACGCATGTATATATGAGAGAGAGCATGAGCAGTGGAGACGCACAGCAGGGCGGCGAGCTCGGCGATGATCCTGTCGGCGTCGTCGCAGAAGAGGGTGACGACCTCGGCGACGAAGCCCGGCGTGCCGCCGTCGTCCTGCAGCATCTGCAGCTGCTGGAACTGCTCGTCGACCAAACCCTAGATCACCAACCAGAGCCGCTGAAGTAAGCAAAACAAGCGCTCCTCGGCGTGCAGCACATAACAAATCCGCAATTCCAGCCTACAACCAACCAACCAACCGACCAAGCAAGCCAGCAAACAAGAGCGTCTAGCAGTAGAGGGAGGGGACTCACGGTGGAGAACATGGAGGAGAGGAGGGCGTTGAGCTGGTCCCTCAGCGCAGCGGCAGCCATGGCGAAGAGCTGCGAGGGTCCTAGGGGATCGGGAGGCGGTGGCTGTGGCGGTGGCGGTGGCGGTGGCGTGGGAAGCAGGCGAGAGTAGTATATATATTTATGCGGGCGGGGTGGAGGACATGGACATGGACGGATTCGGAGCTGTGTGCGTTGGTGGTTTGAGGAAGGTGATGCACCCGACAAGATTCCACATCCTGCTCACCTTTCCTTTTCCATTTCTGAAAAAAGTTTGCATCTTTTTCCTTCTTCTTTTTTAAAAAAACTTCCTTTTATTTCTTCCTCTTTTTTGAAGCTTTTTTTTTGGGTATTTGGCTCCATTTCCTTTCCTTTTTTTCAGGATCTTTTCTAGGATGATGATTGACTAGTGATTCCATGGACCGGCACACGTGTATCATTTTCACAGGTTGGAAGGGGAGCCTGTCAATTTTCTATTGGTTTTTCATGTCCCGATTCAGTGGCTCCATGTTTGCACTAGCTTCTTCTGCATTTTATTTCAGGGGATAATAACTACCACATGTGGAGTTTGTATTCATGTATGCAAAACTTGTGTAAGGATAAAAATTCAGGGTGTGAATCACTTTGCAATACAAAGTTCTGTATTTGGCATGACTTCCATAATTTGACCCTACGTGGTAAGTTTCTATATCCGCCACTATGTGTCCACGTAGCTTGGACTCTAAGAATAACAAAACTAGTTGTCAAAGTTGTTTCTTTCAGACCGTGTCTTATCCAAAGCGTGATATATTCTCAAACAGAGGGAGTAACCACGAATTTTTATGCCAAGTATCATCGGGATGATGATTCAATTAAGTTTATATATATTTTCAAGTAAAATATATTATCCTGTTGGATCGACCAGGTCTTCAAGATCGGGATATGCTTGCTAGCCAGGGAGATCTTTACACATTCGTGGTGGTTGCATTAGTGCTTTCGGCGAGGACATGATCCTGCCTGTCTCTCTGTCTTCATCACTCTGAAAGTTTTCGATGATCGTTGCATTCCTTTTTTAAAGTGGTATCATCGTGGGGTCCAAGCTAGAGCACATGTTACGATCATCTCAGCCATTTTTCACGTAGTAACTAAGCTCTGTACTCATCGCCGCAATCACCAATTATATCCATCAAATTCCTGCCCCTCTTCGATGCCTCGGCGATGCTGTTCATGTCCTCCTCATCCAATTCAAGCGACAATATGGCGTTGGTGTCTTTGATGTGTTCAGAGAGCCCCAGTCTGACACCCACCATTGAACCTGCGACAGATGTCTGCTCCCAGGAACAACCAGAATGACACAAGTCATGAGTTGCGGCAATACTACCGACAAACACAAATGACAGATCTCTAGGCCCATACGATGAAGATGTAAAGGAGGATGGGTACCTGGTTCAGTATGTATCTTACAGCGACAGTTGCGATAGAGACACCGTGTTTCAGTGACACCTTCTTTAGAGTTTGAAGCAAAGCCTGGAACAGGCTCCAGCCACCCCAGGCGTCAACCATCTGTCATAGGCTCAAGAATGAGAGTGGTAAGAACTGGAAAGTGGGTAACACGTTCAAACATAGGATACAAAGTGCTCACCCTCTTATACTTCTGCAAGGATGGCGTATTCAGAGGAGGTCCAGCGAAAGGTATCGATACATTGGTGTCAAGAAACTTCTCGGACAAAAGACCACCCATCACTGTGCCATACCTGCATCAGGGAATAAAGCGTTCAAACTATGTTTTACTGAAAAAAGGGGATGAAAGGATGGAGGGGAGGTGGCAGACGTTATCAGCTTAACTCCAGTAAGCTGGCAAAGCTCTGCCATTCTTTGCTGCGGGCGCATATCAACGATAGAGTGTTGAACCTGGAAATTACAACATCTCTCGGTTTATCTGAATGACATATGATCTATCACAGACATTAAGAAATGGCAAATACGACATACATCAGGTAAGCAGTAATATACCTGGTTGCTGACAATTGGTATTCCATTTTCTAGAATTATTTGCAGCCTGTCTGTATCGAAGTTTGTCAAAGCTACAGTCTTTATCTTACCTTCACAATTTTCAGAACAAAAAAGGGAATCATGTAAGGGTTCATTCACACTGAAAAATCATATAAGACTGTAGATGAGTGCATAAGTGAACTAAATTATCTGGAACAAGTTTAGAATATTACCTTCCTCCTTTAGGTCTGTGATGTGCTTTAGTGCATCCAGATACCCAGAATTTGAGTAGTCCCACCTGTTTTAGGGTAAAGGCTTAGCAAAATTACCAGTGTGGCAGTAGTTATGTTATGCAATGATTTCACTCCATCTGCTCAACAAGTACTCACCACCATCACATATTTCACAGGTTTTTAACAAAATGACACTTCTCAAGTTTTGGAGTTACGAGAGTACTGACTGAAGCCCTCCAAAATGATCTCTCATGCAACACATCTAAAAGCAATGGTAAGGGCACAACTATATATCCAATAAAGCACGCTTTTGTGAACAATCATTTCCAATGATAGATCACAGTGACCTTGATTGTGAAAAAATACTGAAATTGTGCTATAAACTTGATACAGGACGTCAATTATTGATCAACAGAGATTTATTTCCATATTCCACCAAAGGCTTCACTTTGCGTTGACACCGAAGATGAAATGGTCACGAAATTGTATCGAACTGTTATGATAACTAATCAGTAAAGCCACACAAACATACACATACCAATGGAACTGCAACATGTCCAAGGCAGCGACATCCATCCTCTTCCGAGATCTGTTGATATTATCCTCAACATAACTTCTAGTCATCTTAACCGGACGTGGCACCCACTTTGTAAGGCTGCACAGACAACTCAGCAAAATAAAAAAGGCAGCAGGAAAATATGCTATCTATGCCTCTCAGTGGCACTGAGATCATGAAAAATCATTCAATCACCCTTTGACTTCTTCGAGCAATTCAGGTGGGCGCTCACGCCGAACTCTATTGATGAACATTCCGTACAAATCCTCTGCCGGTCCATCTGCCAAAACAACAATAATGTCTCCATGTCAAGTTGAAAACATGTATGTGGGGCCACTAGATTACATATTACCATAGATAACATGTTTCAGTCTTAAAAAAACTAATTGTAGCTGCTTAGTCTCAGTTCTCATCTAAAGAGAGATAATTCTTAAACGATTGTTGATTGCAGCACAGAAACAGGAGCTAAGAACACACTATACATGCTTCTGCTCCAGATAAAACCAATTTCCAATTTGAACCGAACAGTTTCGACTTTGAACGCTACCATTAACCGGAGAGAACAAGACCAAACACACGGACGCTACGTGTTTGTGCAAATTCCGAAGAGAGATTGCACACGGAGATAGTAGTAATAAAGGGAGACGCATGGATACAGTGATCGGCCATGTCGAAGGTGGAGAGGCCGGCGTCGGCGTAGGCGAGCATGGCTTCGACGGCGTCGGCGCGGTCGATGCGGCCCCACCCGCCGCTGGTCTGCCACATGCCGTTCAGCACCCGGCATATCGACAGGGAGTCCCCGCGGTTGCTGACGGTCGCGGACCTCGCCCCCGGCGTGGCCGACTCCACTGCCGGCCCGACGATCCCCGAGCACCTGGCGGGGCGCAGGCGGCGCGGGAGCGCAAGCGGTGCCCCCGCCGATGCCGGCGAGAGGGCGTGCGCTGCAGACGACGACATGGCTCTTGGGTACGAGAGCGAGGGAGATAAGGCGCTCTCGGCCCTTCGAGACAGCCCATTTGGATCGCTGAAATTTCTCTAGGTTTGCGTGGGGATTGAACCGTTTCACTCAAAATTACTATGAAATTCATTCACTCGAAACAGGACTGCACAGTAGTCCCTCCATCCTGATATACAGGACGTACTTTAATTAATTAAGATAAACTTTTAATTAATCATTAAATATATAATTTATATGACATAATTGACACCATTTGATCTATATTTAAAAGTAACAATTGCGATTTTATATCTTGTAAATCATATATTAATAAATAATTATTGACCAAAGTTTTATGCTAATCAATTAAAATATACCCTATGTATCTGAATGGAAGAAGTAATTCTCATAAAAAATATACCACGTATGAACTCTTTTTAGAAAAAAGAGGTGATAATCCAGTCTTTGCATCAATCGATGCACACAATCATAGCTTTTTTATATTATAGAAGAAGATTATGAAAGTTCATAATTCCAAATGAAGAAAGAAGCAACATGCTGAAAACAATTTGTGAAACATGAATTCTTGCAACTGAAAAAGTGGTCCTCATTCAGAATGATCAAGCAAGCACCGTAGCTGAAAATGGCTAACGCATTTCGTAAGTACAGAATGGTGTAGAAAGGATCACGTTGTTGACTATCCTTACACGAGCGGACGTGAACGCGTGCGTGGGAGCTGGGCAGATGTGGAAGGCCAAGCCTACGAGTGGCCTAATCCAGAAGCGGGAGCTCGGGGCCTTACATATGTCAGCCATGTCGAACGTGGCGAGGCCGGCGTCGGCGTACCGGAGCATGGCGTCCACGGCCGCCGCGGGCTCCGCACGACCCCACGACGAGCCGCTCACCTGCCACATGCCGTTCACCACCCGGCACACCTCCAGCTCGTCCCCCGCCTTGCTCCTCACCGTCGTCGTCGTCGTCTTCTTCTCGTCCATCGCCGCCGCGCACCGCAGCAGCCGCCACCGCTGCGCACGGCTCCTCGTCCCCGCCGGCGCTGGGCTAGGAGAAGAAACGCACTGCCTGGGCGGAGGAAGCCCGGTGGTCGCCGCGGCCATCACGGTGCCAGCGCGAGAGCCGCAACACAACATCACAAGTTTACAACACTATGAGCAAGAAGCCAATCACTATGTAGTGCACTGACCGTAGGGCTGTGGACTTTATTGAAATCTCAAGCGTAGAGTATGTGGTACAGACATCACAATCAGAGACCGAATACCATGTAGTGAGGTACCATAGTATCTGTGTAATATTTCAGCCATGGACGCGACGATAATCTCTAAGATGACAGGAAATGTACACCGAAAAGGGAGTCTCAGATCTTGCTGGCGAACAGAAGACCCTCCTTGAGCTCCTCCATGTTGGTGACCGGTGGCTGAGCTTTGGCAACCTTGGCAATGGCTTTGTTCTCATCTGGTGACCCACCCTCCAGGAAGGCGCCCAAGACCTTGCCGTCCTTGATCCAGTACGAGCCGAACTTGGGCTTGGCAGAGCTGGGGTCACTGTTGCCAAACAGGATGCTCTCGCCGACATTGTCCCCGTAGAATTGCCATGACAGGTCGAATGATCGGGAGTAGAAGTATGGCAGGTAGTCATACTCTGCAACTGCCTCGCCGGACTCTTTTCCCTTAATTGCCTGAAACAAGATGCAGTGTTAACAACTTACAAGCAATTTAGAGGCAATATGGAGAAGAATGGAGCCTAACACCACTACTGTTGATAACAAGAAATCTCACGCAGATTTAACATTTCAAGTTTGCACATCTGAAGTCAATTAGAAGCCTATAGCTAGCTACGGTATCTGTTCTGGCAACAAACCAGCTCGACTGTCCGGTAAGATTGCTTTAGAAACACTAAGTCGGAGATACAGCAGTGGGACGTCCTCACCTTTACAGCCTGCTCTGCAGACTTCCTAGCATGGTCAACATGTTCCACTCTCCTCAACTCGTTGTACATCTTCATGGGGAAGGTAGCCACATCGCCAACGGCATATACTCCAGGGACACTTGTTTCAAAAGAAGCATCAGTCTGCATGAAGTTTTTAGGCGAGTCAGAAATTAAGGTATAAAGAGAAACAAGTGAAAAGAAAACTCAAGGAGTGCAACCAAGATGGACGAAAGAGATAAATGCAGTTGCTTACAGGAGGAAATAACACGCATAGCTGCTGTTTTTGACAAGGAAACATACAATTGCAGCATCACACACACTTTCTTTAACCGAAACAACCACATAACTTCCTATGGTGATGTACTCTTAAGTTAAAAGGCAAATTTGAAGCAAACTAACCTTGATTCCACCTTTCTCCTCAGCAACTTGGCCTTTGAAGAGAGTAGTCAATGGTCTGGCCCCAACACCAACAACAACAATATCAGCTTCGAGCACTCTGCCATCCTTTAGCTTAACTGCAGTGACCTGATAAGCAGGAAACAGAGTGAAGCAAGTAACCATACGCACCCACAAAGAGAACTGTACAGCTGAATTTGGATTCAGAAAGTGTACATACATCACCATTGGCGTCAGCATCAAAACCACTGGCTACTGTACCCTTCACGATCTTGACTCCTTTGTTAGCATAGTAACTCTCATAGAAAGCTGCGATATCGGCAGTGAAGAGACGAGGCACTACAAGAAATGACATTATGATGTTACATCGTTGTTGTCAAGAACAGAAGAAGTTTTTCATTATAGTTTTGTTTCACATCATAACTGCATGGCAGTCGCATGAGCAAAGCTGTTTGTGTTTCTTTGATGCATGGTAAGTAGGTGGGTAAGAATTAGTGACAGTACGTAAGTCATGCACTTACTGCACCAAGGTTCGGGAAACACCATAGTGACATCAAAATTGTTCATCTTCAATACTGCGCTTAGTTCAAGGCCAATGTAACCTCCTCCAACAACCACTGCCTTCCCACCCTTTTTGCTTGGATAGCTGCAACCAGCTTGTCCGCATCATCAACTTCCCTTAGATATAGAATGTTGTTTAAATCAGCTCCAGGAGTGCCGAAATCAGACAGATTTATGACCTGAAAAGCAAGTCAAAACAGACGCTGTACACCGTAAGTAATATCAGCAACAACTAGTACTTATTGAACAACTTTTGATGAATTCTGAGGGCAACTTTTGTGCCATCGTATCTCCTGCTTATATCAGATAAATTGCTGACCGTTCAAAATCTGTATAAGAAAGAGACAAGGAAAACATGGCAGTTTAGAACATACCGAGGAGCCAGTAGCAATTAGCAAGATGTCGTATGTAAACGTTGCTCCAGCTGCACTAGTCAGAGTCTTGGAGGCAAGATCAGCTTTGACAATTTCAGTGCCCAGGATCAGCTCAATACCTGCCAACAGATGTCATCATGAATATGCTCAGGTCCAAAATCATTACAAAAGAAACATATGGATACTCTTGTAACATGCATTGCCTTGTCAACCTAGTTCTGAAAATAGACCCTGGAACAACGGTGTGTGCACTAACAACATTT
Source organism: Stipa capillata (assembly GCA_019208055.1). NCBI lineage: Eukaryota > Viridiplantae > Streptophyta > Magnoliopsida > Poales > Poaceae > Stipa > Stipa capillata. The sequence goes on along the minus strand of JAGXJF010003678.1, from coordinate 220,731 downwards.
GAATTGGCCAGCAGGGTTTTATTCAAGGATATCTGTTTCGAATGTAACAAAGTTAATTTACCACGCGGTTAAATAGGAAAGAAATTTCCTCATTAATTCCCTCAACAAACTAGAAGATCCATAGTCTAACCATGCAGTGAATCAGATATATCCATATAGGTGATAGCATGACAAGCTAACTTGGAAAATACCAGGTGTCTGGAACATACCCCATTCAGCTAAGGGATTGTCCACGCGAGTAAACAACTCAGTTCGGATGAATTGTGTATCATGCAGGTTAAACCTCAAACAATCATGAATAAAACATGGCCTAAAACTACAGGGGAATTGGTGACCTATACCTTTCTCTGAGTACCATTCAGGCAATAGCTTCTCTCCTCCACTTCCCACGCACACATGAAATCCTGGTAATCTTGCAGGATCTATTCATAGACCACACAAACGGAGTTAACATAAGGTGTCTAATAATAATAGGCGGTTTAAAAGCTGGCGTGGCTCAGGCATCAAAGGGGAAAAGACATTGATTGGAAAACTTACTCTGAGGAAAGAGGTATGCCTTGCTGAGGGCAGGACGCTCGTAAGGAGCCACCTGAAGCACAAATTGTGGCAACACATATGTTGCATCATCTGTAAATAGACAAGTAAAACTATGCATAGCTTGCAGCGACTAAATTATCACTGTTATTTGGGAAATGCCATCAAGGATTGATAACGATAAATTGCACCCTTGGTTGCAACTTCCCTTGCACTAAGTATTTCCAATCTATATATGCATAGAACTAACTAACCATTTCATAGCAATTAGCATTTTGATAAGCAGTAAGCTAATCAAATGCGTTTCTATAGGCAGAAGGTTGGTTACTCTAATAGAAATTTAGTTCTACATACGGCTAAAAGTTCAGTGACCAAAAGTACTAACTCGGAAATAATTTGTACGAGCAAGTGGATAATTAGTAGTACAAACAATTGTACATACTCCCATGGGCAACTCTAATTCAGTGTAGTAGAAGATCTCTTCACCCGGTGAATAAGAACATCTAGATTTTATCCATGGACAACTCAAGTTCAGTGTACTGGACATCTTACAGCCGGTCAATAGGAACATCTAGAATTATGGACGGAATCACCAAAAAAAAACATCGCATATAGTATAGCAGAGAGGGGGAGGGAGGGAGCATACGGCCTCCTTGGAGATGATGGCGAGCTCCCCTGGCTTCACGCCCTGCTTCGCGAACTCACGTGCCGCATAACCCTGCAAAAAATTTCCACAGAAACTAAGCACTCCAGAAAAACAAATTCGGGATACGAGATCCAGAGCTGGTGTAGACCAATTCGAGAGGCAAATCGACAGACAGTGGACAAAAAGGAAGAAAACAAATCGAGTCGCAGGAAACAACGTGTCCGCACATACCGCCGCGACCCCGCCGCCGAGGACGACGTACTTGAAGTGCTTGCTCTCCGACGCCATGACGACCAAAACCCTAGACAGGCGGATGGAAGCAAACCAAACCACTCGCGCTCGCGCTCGCGCTCTCGCTCGCTCTCTCGCCTCGCCTGGAGAAGAAGGGAAGAAGCAGAGAGAGATTTGGGTGGGGTGGGTGAAGAATGCGGTGTGGCCGAGCAGACAAAGTAGTGGCGTGCCCACGTGCTGTGCCACTCATGACATGTGGGCCTCCGGTAAATCAGGCCCACCCGTCAGTGAAAGGGTTGGTTGGGGACGCTGGAGGTCGATGCGTCTCGTAACTCCCGTTCGTCCTCGTGGATCCTTCCTATTGCTCCGACGTGTGCTGCTCCTGACCGTCCAGATTCGTGATGTCATCGTAACGCGACGTCACTAGAAAAGGAAGCAGCCGGCCGAGTAGAAAAAATACCGGGAAGCCAAAAATCGAGCCAAAAAGAGCACGTACAGCAACACATTCTAGAACGTTCTGAAACGTAAACGCAGCTCTGTTTCATTGAGAGAAAGCTAAGGCCCTTTTTTGGCTTCTGAACTTTGGCTTCGAAGCTAAAAAAATATCTATTTATCTGCTTTTGGTTTTTGGCTTCGAAAAGCCAAAGCCAAAAATCAAAAGCAGGTAAATAGGTGCTTTCTGGCTTCGAAGCCAAAGTCCAAAAAGCCAAAAGCCTACCAAACAAACAGGCCCTAAGTCATGCTGATACTGACAAACGTATTTTAGAATAATAGATATTTTTTAAGGAAAAAACGTTCGAAGGCATTTTCATATCTGCATTAATATATTAAGGAAAACACTGGATACATCTGGAAAAAGACAGCTGTCCCAAGAAATTGCAAAGAAGCCCCTAAAGAAAGAGAAGATAACAAGTAAGTCCCTAGGGCTTCAACACAATTCCTGTGTATCGCCGTGACGATCGGCCGGAACGGAGGAAGACGAAGACCCATGCGTCACTTGAGCACCTGCACAGACCACCAGAGCATGAAGACTTGGTCCAAACGCCGCAGGAAACGACCGTCGCGGGAGGCGAATCTAAAGCATTGCTGAACGTCCATCGGCGGGGGTATCGCCCCGATCTCGAGCAGGTCGCCGAGCCCACACTAGTCGCCGAAGCCTCGCCACGAGCCAGAGCCGAAGAAGCAACACGCCAGAAATACAAGGGAGGCAGCCATCAGAGGTAGACTCGAGGTCGATGACGTTGCCGCCGGAACTGCTATGAAGACGGCCACCAAACTCCACCCCGCAGGGTAATGAAAACAAAACTAGACACCGGCTCCGGGGAAGAGGAGCGGCGGACTAGATCCTCCATCTGCTCCCCGCCGGTGTCCGAGGGAGCACCGCCGGAGTGGGGACGGAGCAGGGAGTACAAAAACCCAAAAGAAGACGTCGCCGCCGCCTCGCCACCTTCAACTGGGTACCTAAACCCTAATACGGGGACCAAAACATCCCACCCGCCGGCGAGAAGCCACCGTCTACCCCACCTCCGAGAGCCAAGAAAGCTATCGGAGTCGGGGCAGACCGGCGGCACGCCAGCGGGAGGGCTCGACACGAGATCGCCTCGGATTCGCTTTTTGGACACTGTTGGGGGAACTCACCTCGGCACGCCGTTGTTTCTGTGTGGGATTATTACGATAGAATAATAGATATTTTGATATTATGTCTTTTGTCATCTATATGATTTCTATGAATATTTTTAGACGCTGGATGTATTTTTATAGAGTTTTTTCTTATGATTTGATAACGAATTTGAAGGTGAGCCAGCGATCTGTTGGTTTGACATATGTTGTACAATATAAAACTTAGGGTGCGTTTGGTTGGTTGGATGGGGGTGGGATGGGAGATGGCCATGCACTTTTTGGAGGAATATCCCGTGTTTGGTTGGGTGGATGGGGTGGATAGGAATATCCACCCTAAAAGAATATTCTTTCCATATGCTGGATATAGAGAGCCGGCAAAATCGGTCGGATGGGCTGAGCCTAATTTTTGTTAATCGTGCTTAAGGTTGCTAATCGCAGTTAATCATTGCTAATTTTCGTGCTTAATGCTCAATAATTGCTCCGGCCACCTCCTGCACCCAAGCTCCGCCCGCCCGAGCTCTGGCCACCCACTGGAGCTCTGGCCACCCCCCGCTCGAGCTCCGCCGCCTGCCCGTCCCCCGCCCGCCCGCCCCCCGCCCGAGCTCCGACCACCCCCCCGCTCTGGCCGGGCTAATTGATGATTTGCCCCACCTTTGCTCTGCCCCAGCCAAAATGCCCCATCTTTCCTTGGAATTGCTCATTTGCCCCATCTTTGCTCTACCTCTTGACAAAATGCCCCATATTAAGAATAACCATCAGTATTTAGTTAATTACCTGGATTTGGATGGGGAAGGACAAAACTGCCCCCGATTGAAATCCAGAAATATCAACTCACGCAACTCCCGGGACCCCGCAGCTCCATCTCAATCTCTATCTCCTCCGCCGCTGGCCACTGGCCCGCCCTAGCTACCGCCCTTCCTCCCTCCAGCCGCCAGCCCGCCCCAGCTGCTTGAAGCCACCCACCGCCCGAAGTCCCGACACCGCCTGCCTCCGCTTCACTCGCTCCACCGGCTCCCCGCCTCTCCTCGGCGGCCCCCGCCTCGCCCCGAAGGCTGCTCGGCTTCCCCCGGCGGCGGAGCTCCATCTCCTCCTCCGCGCGAGCCCTCCCTCTCTGCCCTCTCCTCCGCGCGGCCCCGTTTGGCCCTGCCTACTCTCCCTCTCCTCCGCCGCCGGAGCTCCTCTGCCTCCCTGCCGCCGGTCCTCCTCCGCCCCTTGCCGGTCCTCCTCCGCGCGAGCCCTCCCTCTCTACCCTCTCCTCCGCGCGGCCCCGTCCGGCCCTGCCTACTCTCCCTCTCCTCCACCGCCGAAGCTCCTCTGCCCTCCCTGCCGCCGGTCCTCCTCCGCCCCTTGCCGGTCCTCCTCCGCGCGAGCCCTCCCTCTCTGCCCTCTCCTCCGCGCGGCCCCGTCCGGCCCTGCCTACTCATCGACGCGCAGCCGTCCGCTCGACCCCATCCCGGCCCCGTCCGCGACAGCGACCAGTTGTAGCCTCCAAGGGTCCAGGGAGAGAAGGTGTCTCAGGTGAGCCTCCCCTGCTCTACATCTCTACATGTGATGCCCCATGTCTCTGGTTATGTCCCCGATTTGGACGAATTTAGGGTTTGATGTGTGCTGCGATTTCGTTTGGTATGAACTGTAGCACGGGGAATGGAACTGGGATGATGGATTTACCATCACAGGAGATGGATTGTGGATTTTGTGCTACCGACCGTGCTCCTAGTGGGATTGAAGGAGAGCACATATCTAATGTGACATCTAACAATGTGAACGAATCAACTTCACATATTTCGTGCCATGCTAGTCAATCTTCTGATGGTATTCAAACAAGCATTCCAATAGTTGATTGGAGTACTATACAGATTGCTCCTTTAACTGATGATGACATTGTGCCAATGAGTGAAGATGCCATGTGTAAGGTACTTGGAATAAATCCAGATGATGATAATCCTAGAAGAGTGGCTCTCAACCCTCCTATTTGTTCAGCCGAGATTCAGTTCTTGATGGCTGATGCAGCCATTCCAGTTAACGATGTTCCCCTTGAGGAGATGTGCATTGTTTATGATCGAGACAACCCCAAGATGGAAGTAGGTAGTCTATATCCATCGATGAAAGAGTTCAGGCTGGCAATTAGGCAGTATGCTATCAATGAGAAAATTGAATTAGATAAACCAAAATCTGACCCTACAAGGTTTATGGGTAAATGCAAGGCAGAAGGATGCAGTTGGAGCATAACTGCACGCAGGACCGCAGATAAGAAAACAATCAGGGTACTAACTTAGATTTATTTTGTAACTTATTGGTTTTTGTTATTGTCTACAGGTTACTTTTTGATTTTTTATTGTTACTGTCTACAGGTTAACAAAGTAAGCGCGGCTCACCAGTGTATATCCAGTAGCAGGCTTAGGAGCAGCATGGCAGATCAATCTTGGGTGGAAGACATATCAATTGACATATTGAAAACTGAGCCAGACATTACTGCTAAAAAGTTGCAAAAAAAGCTACAAGAACAGTACGATGTGGATATTGGCTATGACACAGTGTTTCGAGGCAAAGAAAGAGCATTGGCTCAGTTGTATGGTAGTTGGGAACATAGTTTCAGGAGGTTGTTCAACTTCAAAGCAGAGATGGAGTTGAGGTGTCCTGGCAGCATTGTAGAGGTTGATACTATCACAAAGGATGGTAAAGTTTTTTTCAGCAGATTTTTTATGTCTCTTAAGCCTTGCGTTGAGGGTTTTCATGCTGGTTGTAGACCATATCTTAGCATAGATTCAACTGCACTTAATGGGAAGTGGAATGGACAGTTAGCTTCTTGTAGTGCCCTTGATGGCCACAATTGGATGTTTCCTATAGCAGTTGCTTTTTTTCAATCTGAAACAGAAGATAACTGGGCTTGGTTCATGTCTCATTTACATAGAGCAATAGGTCATATGCCAACCTTAGCTATTAGCACTAATGCTTGTAAAGGATTAGAGAATGTTGTGAAGAAAGTTTTCCCTCAAGCAGAGAGAAGAGAGTGTTTTAGACACTTGATGCAAAACTTTGTCAAAAAGTTTCAGGGTGATGTCTTTGGTCGCATGTGGCTAGCGACTAAGGCCTACAAGGAAACTTCTTTTCAGTACCACATGGATAAGGTCTTGGAAGCTGATCCAAGTGTTAAGAAGTACCTGGACACGCATCACTCATTGTTGTGGATGAGGTGCAGATTCAATACTGACATCAAGTGTGATTACATTCATAACAACCTATCAGAGTCATTCAATAACTGGATTAAGGACTACAAGGACCTGCCTGTTGATGAGTTAGCTGACACAATAAGAGAGAAAATCATGAGACTTATGAACAAAAGGAGAACAATTGGAGAGTTGCTTCAAGGCAAGATGCTACCTGCTGTCATTCAACAAATAAACAATAGAAGTAGAGGACTTGGTCATTTGAAGACAGGTAAATCCTCTGACACAATGGCTGAGGTGAGGGACACTAGTAAAGAGAATCTTAGACATGTGGTCAAACTTGAGGAACATGGCTGCACTTGTCTTGAGTGGCAACACACAGGAAAGCCTATTGAAGTTATTTAATTTCAGAAATATGAACTAACTTACATTTGACAATGTATGAATGTAATGCAGACCAAGAAAGAGTAGAAAGAAGGTGAATGTATGTGATGATCAAACAAATGACACCCCAACAACTCCCAATAGAATGTCCATCACCATTCCACCAAGCTTAGAAAACAGTCCTAGGCCAGTCACGAGAAGGTGAATTGATAACATGCTTATTTGCAATCTTACTATTTTCTCACTATTTGCATTCTCACTATAAGGTGAATTGATAATTGCAGCTTGCTTGCTTTGGCAATGGCTGATGGAGAGAGTCAATCTTCAATGCATACGACCTCTCCAAGGCAAATCACTCCCAAGAAAACAACTACATCAACTCTCAAAAAGATCACCCCAAGGAAAAACAAGAAGAAGCTTTGCATGTGAACTTGAGATTTGCTCTATTTTGCGATGTAGACTGAAAACTTGGATGCCATGTAATAGAAACTTTCTCTGTTGTATGACTAGTATGACTAATGTGAGAAACTTGCTGGACAGCAAGTAAATATGTCATTTTCTCTGGAATACTTGCTCCGAATTGTCTGAAATTTGAACAGTAAGGTCCTCTTATTATACTTGTTTTCTGTAATTTTTTCAAAATTTTCTGGGCAGTTCAAAATTTCGCCCAAAATTTGAACATAATCTGGACAGAAATTTGAAATCTCGTTTTCTCTTCAATCCTTGTTCAGAATTGGCTGAAATTTGAACAGTAAGGTCCTCTTATTATACTTGTTTTTCTGTAATTTTTTCAAAATTTTCTGGGCAGTTCAAAATTTCACCCAAAATTTGAACAAAATCTGGACAGAAATTTGAAATCTCGTTTTCTCTTCAATCCTTGTTCAGAATTGGCTGAAATTTGAACAGTAAGCTCACCTTACTATGCTTGTTTTTCTGTAATTTTTACAGTTTTTTCTGGGCAGTTTAGTTTTTGGCCAAAATTTGAATTTTTTGGGCATTCAGACGAGATTGCATGTGCCACTAACATTTTTTATTTTGTTCAGGGGTATTTGGGTCTTTTCCATCCTCTGATTTCTATCATCTAACAAAGATACATGATCAAATGAAATGTGTAGCATTTTGTCAAGAGGTAGAGCAAAGATGGGGCATATGAGCAATTGCAAGGAAAGATGGGGCATTTTGGCTGGGGCAGAGCAAAGGTGGGGCAAATCATCAATTAGCCCCGCTCTGGCCACCCCCTGCGCTCGAGCTCCGGCTGCCGCCTCCCGCCCGAGCTCCGCATGCGGTCCGCCCGAGCCCCGCCCGAGCTCCTCTCGAGCCCCGCCCGAGCTCCGGCCGCCGCCCCCACCCGAGCTCCGCCACCTGCCCGCCCCCCGCCCGAGCTTCGCCGCCCGCCGGCTACCCCTTGCTTTGGCCACCCCCTACGCTCGAGCTCCGGCTGCCGCCTCCCGCTCGAGCTCCGCATGCGGTCTGCCCAAGCCCCGCCCGAGCTCCGGCCGCAGCCCCGCCCGAGCTCCGCCGCCCCCCCTGCCCAAGGCCCGCCCGAGCTCCGGCCCCCGGTTAGAGAGAGGATGGAGAGGGTGAGAGAGAGAGAGGGATTAGGGAAATGTGAAAGAGTTCAGATGTGAGTCACTGACATGTGGACCCACGTGTCAGTGATTCATCCAATGGAACCTATCCAGTTTTAGCCAAACAAAAAATCGGTCCGTCCCAGCCACTCAACCAAATAAAAAAAAGGCTCGCTCCAACCATAAAAATTGGATCGGCTCATCCCATCCCGCCTCGCCCTCCAACCAAACGCACCCTTACATTGTACAACTACTGCTACTAGAGAGAGGAGCAACTAAACAAGTAGCATCATTTTTTCTGACGTATATCATGTCGTTGGAAGATAGAGAAGGAAGGACAAGGAGGGAATGGCCATGGGCTGCACGGGCGTGGGATACTGCCCATGTTTCCTTGTGTCTTTTGGAGAAAAGGGAAAAATGTTTTAAACTATCAACTTTTTGGTCCATGGTCCAACCATATCAATGATACAATGCTAACTATTGTATACGCTTTCTAAAATTGGGAGAGAGAAAAATATGCCATATTCGTAGGTGAGACCCCAAAAGCACATACAGAATTATAATATCAACTAACTCTTTGTTTTATCACTTAAGATTATTACTGATATAAAAAAGAAAAGAACATGGTATACTCTTCACGAAGAGTCGTACTCTACCAAGAGTCAAACTCGATCTTAATTTCTTTGTATGAATTATTTTTTAAAGAAAACAGAGGCACAATTTAATGCCTCTGTATGTAACTGTTTGCTCTAGCGTATAAACAATAAAAGAGTCAAACTGATACATAAGTTGTCTTCCATTTTGGCTCTAAATGATATGGAGGGACCAAATAACCAACTGCTTCCTGGCTCTTTGTATATGCCTTAAGAGCAACTCCAACCCGGTTGGCATATGCTTCCCTATTGCTATCTTTCGCTATTTTGGCCCAAAAAACTGCTCCAACTGAGTCGGCAACACCATTGCCAAATGTCCAACGTTGGCATCTCATCCCCATCGCTCGGCAAACTCAGAGAGAGGAGAAGCGTCGGCATCGAGCAACGGCCATCCTCCTCGGCACTCCCGTGCATCCCCGGAAGTCTCTATCGCGAGGTAGGTTCCTCTACTTCCCGCCCTCGCCGCTTCGTTCCTCGCGCCGCCGCCGCTGCCATGGTTGCGTCGCTGCCGTCTCTGCTCCCCCTTTATGGTCAGGCCACCACCGTTCCTCCCCTCCACGACCGAGTCACCATCGCTCCTTCCCCTGGCCGAGCCGCTCCACTTCTCCCCTTCCTCGGCCGGCTGCCGCCGCTCCTTCCCCTGGCCGGGCCGCTCCTCGCTTACTCAGCAGATCTGGAGGATCTCGGGCCAGATGAGGTGGGGACGAGGGGGTCGAGGAGAGGCTGGGACGGGGACGAGGACGACGCGGAGCTCAGCGGTGGGGTGAATGGGGAAGGTGGCGGCGAACCAGACGATGGTGGGGCGGATGGGAAGGCCGGACGCGGAGCTCGGCGGTGAGGCAGATGGGAAGGCCAGGATGGGAAAGGAGGTGGGGATCTGGAGGATGAAGAAGAGGGGGCAGATGGGGAAGGCCGGGATGGAGAAGGCCGAAGGCAGTGGGGATGTGGATGCCGGGACGGGGAAGGCGGCGGGGGTGAAGAGAGAAGAAGGATTGGGGAGGGGTGAAGATAGAAAAAAATTAATGTCTCCCGGTGTTAAAATGTTGATCTTCTGTGACTCTTGATCAGGGAAATTCATGGTATTTAGTTTTGTTTGCATCGGAGAAACACCATGAGGGAATGCGATGTTTCTAGAGTTCGCATTAGGTGGACTTTGGTAAATGCAGTAAATGAATTTAGTTTTGATTGTTAAATGCAGTAAACGAATTGGCATTTAGTATGAGCAAGGCACTTTGGCTGCAGTTTGCATATTAGAAGGATCTTTGCTTGAGTTATAACAGTTAGGCTACAAAACGAATCAGTGGCTTGAATTTGCATGTTGGGAGTGTAAATCTACAAGGCTCAGTGCATAGGTCTGCTCTACGTATTTTACAAAAAGCATCGAATACTCATGCATTAATGTTTTTGAACCGCGACAGTCCTGGATTGAAAGAAAAAGAGACATGAATATTGCTTGTTCATAATTTGCAGTTTTTGGTTTGAATGTTCAGCCTTGGTTGATGGAATTATTCGTTCAGTTAGTATTGCAACTTTTAACTGTTGTTCAGTTTCAATATTACATCTTAATGTTATGCATTGATTCATGTGCAAATTGTACTCTAATTGTAAGTTGCCTGAATTGAAGGTTACATGAATTTATTGACCGAGGGTAACACCGGCGCATATTGGGATAAGAGTCAATTTGATAGTCCACAAGAGGAGAAACAACCGCCAACTATAGAAGCTATTCCGTTTGAAACCAATTTTGAAGAGATCAAAAAATTTCAGCGACAAGGAAGACAATACGTTGGTGTCGGCATGGCTAGAGATCAGTATGGATGCAGCACAAAGGAGTTATGACGTACCCGGTTTTAAGGACTGGATAACCCTTGTGTTTACTGTGCTGGTCCCATGATCATTAGCCAGCACACACAAGTTAGCTTGAATATCATTGACATATACGTGTAAATAGATATTCATAAATAAACCGACCATAATTGTCAGGTCCAAATACATGTTAGCTCAATGGCTAAGAGTCTGTAGCGGAAATCAAGCGATGGTGCGGCCCACCGATATGGCTTACCCGACAGGCAACCGACTGGGGTTAAGCCCTAGCTTTCGTCGCATGTTGTCATCGTCTTCGGGGTATAACCCCTCGTGTCTGGCCATATCAATAAGCCAGGTGAGTACATTAAATGTACTCGCAAACAATCCTGCAAGGGATAATTTAACGGCTATATCCATGCAGGGTTTATTTCAAGGAAGACATGCTAGCCTAGGTTGCATATTGTGCGAAAAGTAAGTTCTCATCAATAGTACCATAATAGATTGAAAAGGCAGTTTAAGCAAAACTTATTGATTGATAACCCTGGTATGATGATAGCAATCTGCTATTGCTTTTCAAGCTCCACAATGAGCTACCTTCCACGACCTCGTACCACCGCTGTGTGACACGACCTCAAAACATACTTCTGCGGCTCTCACTACCTGCCCATAGCTCATACCGCGCACTGCGGGCATATCATGCTTGCGTCCTTAAACCCATGCCCCATTGTAAAATAAAAACATAGTATAACTAGGGTGTGACTTAAACCAAGTTATGTCTATGACCACGGACGCGGCTATTCCAATAGATTTTTAACACTCTACAGATGTTGTACGACTTTATCCACAAGATGTGGTTATCCCTTGATGCCAAAGCACTATTAGTACACTTCACGAGGTGTACCAGTGGGGATAACACAACGAGACTTTTCATCCACTTAGCCCTAACGACGAACCCGCCAGATGAGCCATTCTCGCACTGCTTGTTACACCACGCCACAATACAGACCCGTCTTTGTGTCGAACAACTTTCTACGCTAAACTGCGAGAAGGCTCTCTGGAGTCTACCCACTCTTTGCACTTTCCACCTTTCGCCTACGAGTTCGTACGCTAGTACCAAGTAGAATACTTGGTGAAGTCCTTCCCATAAAGGACATGTGGACGTACGATATAAACTTGGCCGAGCGGCACTTAGATTTGGTCCTTAATTGATCTGAGCAAGACTCTGACTAATCCCAACAGGGTTGGATTACTAACGATGCCACATAAGGCATCCTCACGTCGACGACCTCCCTTCCCAACACCTCCTTATATTGCTCATCCGGATCCAAATCAACTCCGGTTTAATTTAGGGTTTTGTTGGAAAACCATTTTCTTCCAAACCATTTTCCCTGGGATGATGGACACCTGTGGCGTACCCGGTTTTAAGGCCGGATAAGCCCCTGTGTTACCGTACTAGTCCCATGATCAGTGGCTAGTACACACAAGTCACTTGATAACATAGTTATACAATACCAGATTCATTACACAAATAACCATTATGGTCTTTATTCATACAAAACCGGGCCTATTGGCCGAATTGAAACTGCAGCGAAAATATACACGTAGTGGATCGCCCATTAATATGCGAAACCACAGGCAACTGTCTGGGGTAACGCCCTAGCCTTCGTAATCGCTGTCGGTATCCTCGGAATGGTATTCCTCCTCGTCTGGCCAAATAAACAAGCCAGGTGAGTACATTGAATGTACTCGCAAGCTCTCCTTCAGGGAGAATAATACAGATATATGCAAGTACGGCTACATCAAGAAAAAGGCTCTAACCTATGTCTCATGTTGTGTGGAATAGTAAGTCTTCATTCAAAGTAATTAGCTAGATACTGAAAGCAATTTTTGAAACAAGCTCAGCTCTGCCGAACTGCGATAACATAGCATGTTATCATATCACTGTAGCTCCGGCCATCCCTCACGGTACGGCGTATCACTCCTATTGGAAAGTGGGGCCTATGTCACATAGACCGACGTTTTCCCTCACTCTCACTCCTCCCGCCTTGCACGGGGTACTCTCAAGTCAGCCTGCGGCAAGCACATCATGCCTGCGTCCTTAAGCCTATATCCCATTTTGATTTTCAAAAACCTCGTCTAACCAGTGTATGGCCTTGCCAAGTTGTGTCCATAACCGAGGACGCAGCTATTCGAATAGATTTTAACACTGTGCAGAGGTTGTATGGCTTTACCCACAAGATGTAAGTCCCCCTGTTTCCAAGTACTAACGAGTACACTTGACGAGGTGTATTGGCAGAGTTATTACAACGAGACCTTTCCCCCATTTTCATACTAGCGCTGGACTCGCTAGATGGAATCTTACCCAATCCTAGTTTATGCTCGAGTCACATGACACATGGACCAAAATGGATCCATCTTTGTGTCGAACAACTCCCTACGTAACCACGGTGGAGGTTCTCTAGGGACAATGTCCACCTAGCACTTCTCTTCTTACTGCCCACGGGTCCAGACACTAGCACTCGACAGAGTATTTAGCCAAGTCCTTCCCATATAGGACATGTGGACATACGAGGTGAACCTGGTTTAGCGACACTTAGGTTTGGTCCTTAATTGATTCGATAAAGACTTCACACCAACCCAAGTCACACAGACAAGGGAGCCGCGTTGGGCTGTTTCTTAAAATAAGTCACTCCTGCTTACACCTTCTTCATTTCTAACTCGGATTCAAAGCATCTCCATTTTGTTTTTGGTTTTACAAAACCTTTTTGGGAAACATCCCAGCCCACGGGCATTGCTATCCCTTCAAACACCATCGGACACTATGGTCCATCCCAAGTCCTCCTCATGCCTAATCAGGGTGTGGCCTAAACTATGTTATGTCCATGACCGAGGACGTGACTATTCTGATGATGATTGGTACATTATTCCATATACGAGGAGGTATTCGTATACAATTCCCCGTGTGCATCAAGTGGTATCAGAGCATCGGTTGCCCGTAAGGTATCATTGTATCCAATTAGTTTTGCCATCGTCCTAGACTCCAGATATAGCCAAAAAAATTGTAGTCCTCTAGGGCATATCACCTTCACTGTCTGAGAGCTCCGAGCCGTTGCAATTTCGTCATAGTGTCGTATTGCTGAGTTTTGATTCATAGTCGACGTCAGGTTGCTGGTTTAGACTTGTGTTCTTAGTCGCGAGTCGTTACTTAGGATTTGAGATATCCGAATACAACTTTGAACCCTAGTTGGAGTCGATTTCATAGTGCCTCGGTAAAACGGCCATAACTTTGTCATACGAACTCCGTTTGAGCTCTACCACCTGGCAAAACGACCGGAACGAAAAGTTGCATCTGATCCCGACTGACCTTTTCGGTTTCAAACAAAATCTTTGAGGCCAAATTCTCCTTGGAAAATAGAGTTCTGGAAGCTTTAATCCCACGTAGTCTGTTTTTTCCCCTTTCGCCTGATTCTTTGAGCAGTTTTGTGAAAGAAAAAAAAGAAGAAAAAAACCTTTCGGTGCTGTTTTTGGTATCATTGGTACTTTTGCATACTTCTGTGCCTATACTCGTTTCTAGGAACACGTTTAGGCCAGCAACTGAGACAAGTACCTTGAATTATTATTTTGCTTTACTAACTGTTGTCAAACTTTGCTAATCCTTGCTACCAAATTGACCTTCCAAGCTCCACTCTCTTCTGATCAGTACAGTTTCAACCTGGCAATCGCTACACTCACATCTTCAACAGTATCACAAACAAGCCACCGGTTGTGCCACCTGCTACGTTGGTAAGAACTTTGCAAGAGCGTGGTTAGACGCTTGAGTGAGAGCGACTCCACATCCTAGTAGTTCGTAGGAACTTTATACACTTGTGTGTTGTTGTTCCTTGTTTTCACTAACCATGACAGGATCACCAGCGACACATCAAGATGATAGAGATGAATGTGTATCTAAATTAGAGCTTCAAAAGTTGCTGCGAGATATCAATGTAAATATTAGCAAGAGCAATCAAGATAACGAGCATCGACTAGAGAGGATAGAGAGGAGTATCGCCACCCTCATCACTAGGATGGACAACCTAGAGAAGCAGCCACCTTCCGATAGAGCTGAATCGGAGGATCTCGAGGCGGATGGCACTGATCAAGATGAGGATGAGTATGACCGAGCCACCGCCAGAGCAGGACTTCCAGTTGGAGGACGCCCCGCTCCTCACGTGGCACATCTAGAATGACGACAGCCACGCCGACAAGGTAGGGGAGGTAATGACACAAATCCTCGTCCTGGACGTGGATATGATGCTTATTATGCTAAGGTTAAGTTCAGTATACCATCTTTTTCTGGTTCCTATGATGCTGAAGTTTATTTGGATTGGGAGATGATAGTCGAACAAAAAGTTAACTCCCATCTAGTTTCAAAAATTCATAGAGTTAGACAAGCCACTAGTGAGTTCATTGATTTTGCTATCATTTGGTGGAATGAATTAGTAAAAGCTGGTTTAGCACCGGATACATGGGATAGGTTAAAGAGAGCTATGCGTAGTAGATCCCATCTATAAACGTGAAATGCGTAAAAATTGCAACGCTTAAACCAAGGAAATAGATCTGTTGAGGAGTACTACCAAGAGCTACAAATAGGAATGTTGTGTTGTGAAGTAGTTGAGGATGAGGAGGATAAAATGGCAAGATTCTTTGGGGGATTAAGGCGTGAGATACAAGACATAGTTTACTATAAGGATTATAATTCTCTCAATAGATTGTTCCAGCTTGCTATGTTGGCAGAAAAAGAATTGCAGGGAAGGCAGCAAAAGCCAAAGAGCAAGTTCGGCGACAGAAGATCAACGCCTGGAACGGTCAAGTCAGCTCCACCTCCTCCTGCACGGTCTGCTGACCCCTACATGTCTAGGGCGCGTTCAGCAGCACCGGCATCGTCACAAGCACCAGAGGAGAAGAGTAAATCAGCAGGTTTCCCTGCCCCGGTAAAGAGCTCTTCATCGGTTGCTTCCATGGGTCGCGCCCCCGGGGCTATCTGCCATAACTGCAAAGGGAATGGCCACTTTATGAGGGATTGTCCAAGCCCGCGACGGACATTCCTTGCTACAGAGGATGGTGGGTATGTTAGTGCTAGTGATGTTGAGGATGATTCTGCCATTGGGGCTAACCATGTAGGTGATGATGAGACGGGAAGTGACGGCGAGGAGATTCTAGGCACTGCCGCCACAGAGAAATATCAGGCATTAATTGTACAACGCGTGTTGAGCACTCAAGTGGAGCAAGCGGAGATGCTACAACGACATAACTTGTTCCAAATGTACCTCACTGTCAAGGATCGCCGCGTTCGTGTCATAATTGATGGAGGAAGCTGCAATAACTTGGTGAGCTCAGATTTGGTCAACAAACTTGGCTTGGCCACACGTCCACATCCTCATCCATGTCATATTCAGTGGTTCAATAATAGCGGTAAGGTTAAGGTAACACAATCTGTGATAGTGCACTTTTTCATTGGTACACACCATGACTTTGCTGATTTCGATGTGATACCTATGCAAGCATGCTCACTTTTATTAGGACGTCCATGGAAATTTGACACCGATGCCACCCATCATGGTCAAAGTAATAAATACACACTTATGCATAAGGGAAAGAAAATTACTTTACTTCCTATGACACCCACTGAAATTATGCAATGTGAGAAAGAGGGTGCTGAAAATAGCAAGAAGGAGAGTGCACTGCAATCTGAAAATCAGCAAGTTGCTAACACAGTTTTTCCAACTAAGAAAGAGAAAAAAGTAACTAGCTCTAAGTTCGAGGGAATTAAATTGAAGGGGGGTGTTATGCTTGCTACCAAATATGATCTTATTGATATTAATGAGCTTGATTCTCCTTTCTATGTTTTGATATGCAAGGAAGTGTTGTTTTCATTTGATGATACTTCTAGTTCTTTGCATCCTGCTGTCACTAACCTTTTGCAGGAGTATAAGGATGTGTTTCCAGAGGAGATACCCCCGGGGCTGCCACCTATTCGAGATATTGAGCATCAAATCGACTTAATCCCGGGAGCAACATTGCCAAACCGTGCTGCATATAGAACAAATCTAGAGGAGACTAAAGAAATTCATCGCCAAGTCCAAGACCTTCTAGACCGTGGGTAGGTGCGCGAGAGCCTTAGTCCATGTGCTGTTCCTATTCTTTTAGTTCCTAAGAAAGACGGTAGTTGGCGTATGTGTGTTGATTGTAGAGCCATTAACAATATTACAATAAGGTATCGTCATCCTATTCCTAGATTAGACCACATGCTTGATGAGTTGAGTGGTTCTATCATTTTCACAAAGATCGACTTGCGTAGTGGGTACCACCAAATTAGAATGAAATTGGGGGATGAATGGAAAACAGCTTTTAAAACTAAGTTCAGTTTATATGAGTGGTCAGTCATGCCTTTTGGATTAACTAATGCACCTAGCACTTTCATGCGTCTCATGAATGAAGTTTGAAGAGTATTTATTGGTAAATTTGTGGTGGTCTACTTTGATGATATCTTGATATATAACAAGTCTAATGATGAACACTTGAACCATTTGCGTACTGTTTTTAATGCATTGAGAGATGCACGCTTGTTTGGTAATCTTGAGAAGTGTGCCTTTTGCACGGACCGTGTCTCTTTTCTTGGCTATGTTGTTACTCCATAGGGTATTGACGTGGATGAAGCAAAAATTGAAGCCATCAAGAGATGGCCGACCCCTCAAACTGTCACACAGGTGAGAAGCTTTCATGGACTTGCAGGATTCTACCGGTGGTTTGTGAAGAATTTCAGCACCATCGCTGCCCCACTGAACGAGTTAACAAAGAAGGGAGTTTCCTTCCAATGGGGTCCAGCACAAGAAGAAGCTTTTAACATGCTTAAAGAGAAGCTTACACATGCCCCTCTACTCCAACTCCCCGACTTTGGTAAGACTTTTGAGCTTGAATGTGATGCCAGCAGTATTGGGATAGGAAAAGTACTGTTACAAGAAGATAAACTTGTTGCTTATTTTAGTGAGAAATTGAATGGGCCAAATTTGAACTACTCTACTTATGATGAAGAGTTATATGCTTTAGTTCGGGTGTTAGAAACTTAGAAACATTATCTTTGGCCTAAGGAGTTTGTCATTCATTCTGATCATGAATCCTTGAAACATATTAGAAGCCAAGCAAAATTAAATAAACGACATGCAAAATAGGTCGAGTTTATAGATTCATTTCTGTATATTATTAAGCACAAACGGGGTAAAGACAATGTCATTGCTGATGCTTTATCTAGGCAATTTACTATGTTATCTCAACCTGATCATAAAATTTTTGGCCTAGAGACAATAAAAGAGTTATACGCTACTGATTTGGACGTTAAAGATGCTTTTGAAAACTGTAGAGTGGGTTGAACATGGAATAAGTATGTGCTGAATGAAGGATTATTATATCGTGCTAACAAGCTATGCATCCCAGCTAGCTCCATTCGCCTTTTGTTCTTACAAGAAGCTCATGGAGGTGGTTTGATGGGACACTTTGGAGTGAAGAAAATAGAAGATGTGTTGTCCAGCGTCGAGCGCTACGTTTCACGCTGCATTACATGCAACAAAGCTAAGTCACGCTTAAACCCCTATGGTCTTTATATGCCCCTTCCTGTTCCTAGTGTTCCTTGGGAGGATATATCGATGGATTTTGTCTTAGGATTACCTAGGACAAAGCTGGGGAGGGATAGTATATTTGTGGTGGTGGATCGATTTTCTAAAATGGCACATTTTATACCCTGTCATAAGAGCGATGATGCTACCAATATTGCTGATTTATTTTTCAGGGAAATCATTCGCCTACATGGAATTCCCAACACCAGTGTTTCCGATCGAGATGTGAAGTTCTTGAGCCACTTTTGGAGAAGCTTATGGAGCAAGTTGGGGACTAAGTTGCTATTTTCTACTACATGTCACCCACAAACCGATGGACAAACGGAGGTTGTTAATCGTACCTTATCCACAATGTTATGGGCTATTTTGAAGACGAATTTAAAGATGTGGGAAGACTGTTTACCTCATGTGGAGTTTGCATATAATCGATCGGTACATTCTACCACCAAGGTGAGGCCTTTTCAGATAGTGTATGAGTTTAATCCACATGCACCCATTGATCTTTTGCCATTGCCTACTTCTGAACATGTGCTAATTTTATTTTGAAAATCCATGCAACAACTAAAGAGAACATTGAAAAGATGACTGAAAAGTATAAACTTGCTGGTAGTCAGGGTATGCAGCATTTATCCTTTGAACCAGGTGATCTTGTTTGGTTACACTTGAGGAATGATAGATTTCCAGAACTAAGAAAATCCAAATTGATGCCTCGAGCTGATGGTCCTTTTAAGATAGTTAGGAAGATTAACGATAATGCATACAAGCTTAAGTTGCCTGCAGGTTTTGGGGTTAGTCCCACTTTTAACGTTTCAGATTTGAAGCCTTACTTGGGAGAAGAAGATGAACTTGAGTCGAGGACGACTCCAATTCAAGAGGGGGAGGATGATGAGGACATCTCCCACGCTATCATCCAAGGACCAATCACCCGTTCCCGTGCCCGATGACTTAATCATGAGGCGCGTTCGTTTCTTGCTATCCATAATTATGTGGCTTAGGATGGGATGCTACTTAGTGGTGATATTTTGATTCTTAGGAACATGGGAGAAGCAGTACTGGACCCGCCACACATGGGAGAAGCACCACTAGAGCCACCACACAAGGGAGAAGCACCACTGGACCAGCCACAAGAGGATGAGACGTCACCCCAAGTCAAGTTGGACTCCACTTCAACTCCGAATTCGGTCCCGGTTTCAGCAGACAACACTTACATAAATGGGGCATAACTTTCTCATACGGAGTCCGATGGAAAAGTTCTTATATGCGTTGGAAAGATAATGACGACACCTTTCCAATGGATCTGATGCCATGTTATGAGTAATTACAGAGACATTGGAATTGTCAGAATAAGTCGTCAGGTGCTGCGACACTGTTTTGGGCCACTTCGGGCCTTGTTTTTGTTTTGGGTCTTAAGCCCAGGTTTAGGGTGAAACTCTCAGAAACCCTAGATATAAATACTCTATAGCCATCATTATTTAGGGCGGGCTTTGCTTAGGTTATTCTGCCATCGCAGTTTCGCTGATTTCATCAGTTTATAGAGCCCCACTCAAGTAATCAAACATTCCTCTGCGTTTGTGAGATTGCTTCTACTGTGTTCTTGCTTGTGTTCTCGATTCCCATGCAGGGATAAGCCTTCTTGGCGAGGTCAACCGCGTTCGCACGTGGTTGATAACCAACAGAGCCGTGGTGTAGCGATCGCAGGGTTCGGATCAGTTCTGATTGGAAGTCGGGTCGTCAACGTTGAGTTCTCCACAATCGTGATTATCCCCTCCTGACGGAAGATCGGGCACCCCCGTGCGTATCATCGATCCTATGCAATAATAAGTCATAACTACGTTTAACACAAAATATTGGTATTATCAACATAGCATGCAGGGTTCACAAACAACACACGTAAATTTTGAAAATATAGGGTTTCAACATGATCAAGGCGGGATGCTTGCCTGGCGTTATTGGCTGGGTCCGAAGCTCGGTCTTGATACGACACCGTGTTAGTTTCCTCTAGCAAGGTATCGCAGCGTTGTAACTACACGCCGGGAAAAACATCGAATAAATGACGGTGCGAGCAAAGACCAATTAGCATCAAATGTAAAACCAACGGACTTTATTCACGGGACATAGTAGGTTTGGTAAGCCACTAATTTTAGAAAACGTTGGAAAGTTAGCATTAGGGGTGCCTCCCGTTAACATGGTAGGAGATGTTAAATTTTTAGGGCAATTTGCCGAGTTAGGTTTTCTTTAACTTTCCTTATAGAAATATAAACACACACTAGGGTTTAAGCTTATTGGGCAACAGAGGCTAACATGTAATGCTAAAAGATTCTTGAAGTTTGGTGTATTGGGTTTCGGTGCACACAACAAAAGATTTTCATTTTACAAGACTTTGAGCATATTAGGGTTTTATTTCCCTTTATGGTATTAATCTAAAAATATTTTCATTTCATAATCCTACTGGAAATAAAATAAAAAATTATCATTTATTTTATGAGGTTTTATGGAAAAAGAATCAATCCAATCTGGTTAATAACGAGGGAGATACGCCCTATATACCTAAATATGAGCTATGTTTAAATTTTAAATTATTTTGAAGATTACGGAAGTTGGGCCGAGGGGTAGGATTGGTTTTTAGAAGATTAACGAAAAAAGATTCACTCCATTCGGAGCAACGTTGGAGAAGATACGGCTTTCAAAGATTTGCCGAGAGAGGCATTGAAGAGGGGGGTTCCCTGATCTCCTTGGCTGCAGCTGGGCTGTTGGTGGGTTGTCTCACCCCTTTTGTTATAGCCTAAGTTTTTCCCGTGCCTTGTTTCACCGGCCACCGCAGAACAGAGGGAATGAGGTGGCACCTCACCGGAGTAGGCCATCGACGTCGAGGTAGAGGGAGCTAGGGGCGGGTCGGCGAGACAGGTCACCTGAGCACGCTCGCCGGTGGCGGTTAATGGTGGTGGCGCGAGGGCTACTACCGCGGCGAGCAAAGGAGGTCCCCTGGGGTGGCGAGGCCAGAGATAGGAGGCAGAGGGCCAGCGAAGCAGGGAGGTGCTCGGGTATGGCTTACCGGGTACATGCCGGTGATGCTCTCAATGGCAGCGACGCCAAGGTCGACGCTGCGGTGGCTCAGGGATGCGGCGAACACCGGGACGAGCACAAGGAGAAGGAGTGGTCTGGCGGGTGACGTCCATTGGCATCAACGGCGACCGAAAGGGTAACTGTGGTAGAAGTCCTTGAGAGGAGGGAGGATGGCCTAGGTCTCACCGGCGTCCGACGGGTGCGGAGAAGTGTTGGTGGCCAGCGACAGGTAGCGGCCGAAGCGGGGAAGGGGAGCGTGCTCGGTCTCGGCTCTTATCGCCGAGTGTCGGCAGACGGCGGAGGAGTGGGTGGTGCCGTAGGGCCGGAGCGGTGCTAGAAGGAGGCAGAGGCGGCATCTCGAGAGGAGGCTCACCGGCAGCTATCGGTTGGTGTCGAGGGAGAAAAAGGGGGCGGGGTTAGAGCGGTGGCAGAGGGGAGTTTGCGCCGGCTCTAGACTTGGCGCTCGGGGGAGTGTTCCAGGAAGTAGAGGAGGAAGGTGTGAAGAGAAGAGGGGGCTCGACCTTGCTTATATAGTCGAAGGGGAGGCTCGGGTCAAAGGGGCCAAGGGCGGCGTGGCGTCGTGCGCGCAAACGGCGGGGAGTCGGGCTTAATGGGCACATGGCTGACGGTGATGTGCCGCAGCAGGGGCCAAGGGGCGTCCGGCGGCACTGCGGTCAGAGAGCAAAAGGAGGGGTTCCAGTTTGGTTTGATGCTGCGGTTGTCCTGGGGCGACTGGAGGGAGGGCATTGGAGGTTGGGGCAGAGCTGCGTGTGCTCGGGGTAGGACGAACAGCGGCCAGCATAGAAGAGGAAAAAAGGGGGTCCGACGTCGGGCTGGTGGCAGCGGAGGGCAGGGCGAGGACGGTAGGTCTTTCGGCTTTGCCCGATGATACAGGCGGTCAAGGCGGCGACTGGGGTCCATCTGTGAGCTGGCGCGGGAGACTAGGAGGGCTGGTCAGAGGAAGGAGATGAGGATAAGGTCAGAGGCTTGGTCTCATCCTCAAGACGCGGAGAAGCCGGTGGCCGTGCTGTTGCTGCAGTGCACGCTGCGTCAGCAGAGGAGGAAGAAGACAGGGGAAGGAGGAAGCTGGCAAGGGGAACAAGGGACTAGGGCCACCTGGAAGAGGAAGAGGAGCAAGCTCAACTGGTACACTATGCGTGAAAAATGGTAGGGTGCGGCAGCTCTGGCAGGAAGGGAAGGAGAGAACACAGGAGGATCCCAGTGAAATAGCCTGAGGTTTTGACCAAGATTTTTTAGGGGACTTTTGTAAAAAGACATAGGGATATTATTGCAAAAATGGACCAATAATATCCTGAGGATGTTCCACAAAAAATTGGGGGAAATTTCTGGAAGATTCAAACCGTGGAAAATGAGTTGAATTCAAATTTGGCAGAAATTTGATTTGGAGCTCACTTCAGATTTTTGAATGGGACAAGGATGGATGAGCATAGAAACGAGCTCTATATGATGAGAGGATGCTCTCATGATTTTTGGGAATGTTTAGGAGCTTTAGAAATGAAGGAATCATCCTAATTTCAAAATCAGCTCAAACTGATATTTGAATTAGTTTGAAATATTTTAGCTGGAGGTTCAAATATTATTGGATAACTTGGTTAGGAATGATGCCAGGAGGGTTGTAGAATTTTCTGGGATTTTTAGGAACTCTATTTCTATGGGTTGTAGTGTAGCATTCAAATCTGCTTTAAATTTAAATTTGATTTAAATGATTGCACTAAACAACTCTATATTATTTTATATTGGAGTTGATATGGATGTTACGATGTTCCCGTAATTTATTTGGAATTGTTGGAGGCCAAGAGATCACATGGAATATTGGATTAGGGTTTGAGCGGTAGATTGTCGGGAAGGGAATTAGGTTTCGCGCGTATGTACGCTCGGGTGCAGATACATGTTCATAGGTGCATGTAGATAGAAGGATATACACGCAGGTATATGGATATTCGCATGTACCGATAGGTGTTTTACTTGCGTCGATGGATGCAGGATTAAGTCGCTTACACCCAGGACATGAAATGCATGAATATAACACGAATAGTAGATATGTAATGCAGGGATTTTTTTAAATTTTATTAAATGGACATTGAGAATTTAAAGCAAACAGTCTTGGTATTCATTAATTCATACATCAAGAAGGTAGATCCTTCTTAGTAGTACACCAGGAACTTGACACACGTACTTCGATTTACAGGACTCTTACACACTGACTGACTCTCACACTTGACTTGTAAGATCGAGTCTTATTTAGGATACATACGACACTTACTACTACACAATTAGGCTACACTTGACGGAGTGGAGTGGAGTGCGAAGCGATGGTCCGTGAAGCGATGTGTGGGTGCTGGAGGTGATGTGGAGGCGATGTCCCCCTGAGCTCCTCTTGTCCTCCTTTTATAGAGGCTTGCCACCTTCAGGTTGGTGATAAGCATGGACGTCACTTTCAGTCTTAGTGCTGACAACAGTAACTTGATAAAGTTTATTCCATCAGGCATAGTGCAGATTCCTTCTGCAATAGTATGTTGATTGCCGACCCTATTTGTAGCAATGATAAAGTTTATTCCATCAAGAATAGTGCATATTCTTTCTGAAATAGTGATTGGGTCACTTTCTGAAGTGACAGGATATTCTTCTTTTATGCAATGATTCCATTAATCACTAATTCCTCCGTCTGTGATCATTGGTGCTGAATATATTGCATTAATCTCATCTGGCTGGTAGGTTTCATACCAGGGAACTAGCTTGCGATAATCCCTTCTAATTGAGGAGTTTTCACCATAATCTGGTTTTATGATTCGTCCGACATTTTTACCAGATATTCGATGTGGTGTCTCAGGAGGTCCTTCCACAAAGATCTTCATGATTTTGTTCTGAAAAATCATATGATAGCTTGGATCAAGGAAGATGCTGTTTTCGAGCTCCATGGCTTCTCTGAACCATCGCCAGTTATCATGATTTGTCTTGTTGAGGAATAACTCCTTCATTTATTTAGATAAGTATCCTTTCTTCATAAAAGGAAAACGGTAGTTTCCTTTCATAATGAAGACATCATGTATTGTAGGTCTTGTTGGCCTTGTAAATTTTGGAGGATTAGAGTAGAGGGTAATTTTGAATTTACCCTTGCAGTATGTCATCTTCTTGCAGACTTCTTTGATTGCAATTCCAAGATCAGACTGAAGAATCTGATCCAATGTGCCGTATACTTCATGTAGTAGACCATGGTCTAAAATGGTTTGGAGTGAAAGGAATTCATGGCCTTCGGTTTCTAGGTTCTTGAAGTTTTTGAGGTCTATGTTGGCCCTCAATATTGCGTATCTATGGCATGGTTGAATCAAACTCTTATCATCTAGGTGGAAGATTGGAAGTGTTTGGACATCCACTCTGATGCCGGGGATTGACCTCTTTTCCCTCATATGAGTCGAGGAAATAATCTTGGAGGGAAAGGAATATCGACATTTGTCTTTGTAAATTTTATCCCAAATGATATCTTGAATATCTTGTGTCAAGTAGGATAGTGTTTGCTCTGTTTTGAAGCTCACTCTGGGAATAAGGTACTCATAAGGTGTACTGGTGGAATAATATAGATTTTTGGGACTTGCTCTCATGTAGGTAGTGGCTTGATTTGATGAAGACGCAATGGCTCTAATTTGTGGGAATTTTATGAGTAGGTCTTCTATTTTGATGTAATGATGGGATGAAGTGTTAGATTCTATAGATGTAACTATAGTGGATGCAAATGCTTGTGGCTCAGGCTTTTGTGGTATGTCAAAGATACCATATGTTGTTTGAGAAAAAATTTCTTGCATCCTGGTATCATTTTTTGATGATCTGCCTTCATCTCCCTTATTGGGAAGAGTATTTGATGACCCAATATTTGGATCTAATAGCTTGAAGATCCTTCTCCTGTTGGATAGATATTCAGTGATCTAGTATCTAGATCAAATAATTTTTCTTGTTGTGCCAGAAACCCATCTATCCTTATTCTTTTGTCTCCCATTCTGAAAGAATGACTTTGACTGTCAGATGATCTAGCCTCTTTTCCTTTGGAGTCTTCGGACATCGTTTTGAAATCTCTGGGCATAAAATTGAAATAATATGCTAGCCCATTTAATGCATATGCTTTTTCTTTTCTATTTCTGGTTTGCCAAAGCAAGTTTAGAAACCCTGTTGCATCTCCGTTGCTGGAAAGTTATGGTTGAAACGATCTGGATTTCTAGCATCTAATTGTGGTAATCTCCATGAACTCATGCTCGTGAGCCACTCGTATCTTTTGTGAGGAGCATCATTCCTGTTCTGTGGAGCCATCTCCCTATAATTCATTAGGCACACAAAGAATTTGATTAGTAGAAAACATCTTTCTAGTCCTTTTTTAAAGCCATCCTTTGCAAGATGCTGAGATCTTGTAACCTGCTTTTGTATGCTTGTTTTGATAGATTTACCTAGTAGAAAGTGATGATGGAATGTCCATTCACCAAAGTAGTTGTTATTCCTAATATGGTATACTGACTTTTTAGGATTTTGGTGCAGCACCCATGAGTTTCTCCTTTGGTCTTGTATGAGAGGTGAGATACGTCACGGTGAACTAAACCCTTTCCCCTTGTTTCTAGTCCTTCGTGAGCTAAAGGGGTTTTAATGGCTGCACACCTTTCTCTTATTAGATCATTTTTATCAACATGCTGTACTATTGAAAGTGGACTACCTTAAGTGTCATGTACACCTTTAGTTAGTGCCCTTATCTTATTGTCCCAAAGTAGCATAGGTAGGTTGCTGCCATATTTATGTCGAACATGTGACTTTCTCCTGCGGCTATTAAGATTGTTGGTTTTACTTATAGGCTTTTGATTGACTTTTGAACATGATAGTTCACTAATAAAATGCTTATAAGGAGCATCAATATAATTCAAAAGATCTCTTCTGGTCTGTAATTAAATTTTATTTCTGCTTCTTCTTCTTTAATTTTGAATTGGATACTTTCTTCAGTTACACAAAATGGACGGATTAAAGATAGGAATGGTGTCCCTAATATGACTCCTTGTTTTAGATTTTTGACAAGCAAGAAGGAAATGTTTATGCAAACATTGTTAACGCATACACATACGTTTGGTATTTTATGATTTGCTTTAAGCAAACTACCATCAGCAGTGTGAACTCTATGAGTAGTTTTTTTTAAAATATTTCATTGGAATAATTCCCTCTTTAATACAATTGACGTCTGCTCCTGAATCAATCAGAGTTTTATATTTGAATTGCAAACCATTACTAACCTTGTAAAGGATGTCGGCATACCATTTTTGCTTGACGTATTTCTCCATTGAATTGACAATTTCCTCAGAACGTTCCCTTTCCATAGACGTTCCTTTATCTTGTTTGTCTTGATCAGTGTTCACCCGAAGCTCTATCATATCTATTCTTAGTTTGAGATTTCTTAATTCTTCTTTAAGCATATTTTGTTCTTTGAAGAGGTCATTCAAATCCAATTGTTTATTTTTCTTTTTGTAATCTTGGACCCTATTGAAGACTTTGTCTATTGACAAATATTTTTTATTTTGAATATCCTTTGCTACTTTATCTTTATTAGTTTTTATTCTTGATAAGAACTTTTCTAGGATGACTTCCTTCTCTTCTGGGTTACGAACCGTGTCAAAGGTGTCTAGAACGAATTGTTCTAAATCTGTACGGACTAGGAGGTTCTCATCAGAGTCTTCTTCAGAGGGATCTTGCTCATAGCAAGAACACTCACTATTTTCACAGCAGTTAATATCTGAATAGCTTTGGCTCTTTGAACTAGATTTGTCATTATCAATGTGGTTCAGAATTTCTCCCAATCTACCCTTTATGTCTTCATTGTCTGATTCTAGTAGGGCTTGAATTTCCTTTTTTACTTTAGACTTTAAGCATCTACTAGCTATGTGGCCTTCAACACTATATTTGTAACACACGGGTTTCTTTGTATTATTTCTATTGAGCTTGGTATTACTCTCTTTATGACAAAAGGGCTTTGGTTTCCTTCTTTTGGTGGGAAATCTTTCTTTCTTATGGCTGCCAGAATATTTTTTGATATGTTTAGGAGGCTTTCTTTCAGCTCTAGAATCATAGGGGTATTGGGAACCAAACTGATAACAGAAGTCTCCCATTTCACGTTTCCCAATAATTTTTTGTTTCTTGAGCTAGTCCTTAATTTTAAGATCATTACACAATTCAGCTCCTACCAGCTGTATTTCTTGGGTAATCTTTCTTATGTCTAGACATTGATAGTTTATATTCCCTTCTCCTTCCTTTCTCAAGGAGTTCCTAACCTTTTCAGCAAATAAAGGAGGTAAACCAGATATATATTTTTCTTTCTAAAAATCTTGATTAGGATCAGGTAGGGTATATAATTTGGATAAGAATGTGTCTTTATACCATCTAAAGTCTGACATGGTTTTGCATCTAAGGTTTATCAATTGCTCTCTAATTTTTTCATAAATATCTTGATAATTTCCAGCAAAATGATAAACTGTATTGTAAAGTAAAGTGGTCATGGCATCTGAAATATTACCTCTAGGGTTTGCTTCTTCATCATAGGCCATAATGAGGATTCTATTACCATCCAGTTTTACTGCATTTATAATAGCTTCTCTTTGCTCTTCTTCCAAATAGTGATCCCACCAGCCTCTCAGTTGACCAGAGAACCCGACAATGATCATTGAGGCCGCTTCCTTTTCTTTATTACCACTTGCAATGCAAGCATTGTCATATATGATCATTTGATGGCATAGTGTGAAGATTTGATATTCTGTAAACCCATCCAAATCCCATTCTACAATTTCTTTTCCATTAAAGTATGCCGTATTAGTTATTTGTGGGGTTTCTTCAAATTGTAGATCTGCATACGTTGGCCTAGGATAATAATTTCTAGTTCTTGATGTTAGAGGAGCAGGTTTAAATATTTTATTGATCATATCACTACTTTCTCCGTCAGAAATTTGATTAATATTTTTGTTAACCTTTAAACTACTCAGTTTATTTGCTATTTCATTGACTAACTCTTCAGATAGAGCCGAACCAATAGCCTTTTGTTTTCCAAGTTTTATGTTGGAATTTAGCATGTGAGGAACAAATAATGGAGTAACTTGCTGGGAGTTAGATGACTCATGTTGGGAGTTTGGATGATAGTTTACCTCAACTTCACCTTTGCTTTGCTTGTTTCCCTCCAAGAGGATGTTCTCAATACGATCGGTTTGCTGCCCAAGAGCATGTAGATAAATGTTTGCAAAGTTTTGTTGTTCTACCAGGTGACTACATGTTCCACCTTTATAGGCTCATGAGTGCTCCTAGCAATACTTTTGAGTGGACTAGCTTTAATATTTTCTCCTTTTGTATTATCACCCAGTTGAATGGACTCAAAAGGAGGATGAATGGCTTCTATAGTCTTTCCACTAGAGGTTGTCCACTCTGTTGATGCCCTTTTAATGACAGCAAGATTGTCTGTATCATCTTCACTATTAGCTTTTATCATTGATTCTGATTCACTATTGATCTCTGCGTTAGATTTATAGTCACTTTTAGATGCAAGTTCGTTTTGGTTTCTGATTTCATGCTGACCATTATCTTCAAGCTTAGGCTGGATTTCTGTCCTAAAGAATTCTTCGAAATGCCTAATTTGGCTATTTTCATACCAATCAAAAAAGAAGATATTTTTCCTTTGTTGCTTCATTTCATTGTACCAAACTTCCCTAATTTTTATCCTAAAAGGATGGTCTAGTTTTAAATAGTTTTCAACCTTAGCTTTATTTTTAGGAAGTGCAACTTCAAGTTTAAGAAGTTCTTTATTGATTTCAAATTCAGGCTCTTGATTGGGAACAATAAATTTGTTTTCAAAATCAGAATCATATTTGATATCATAGTCACAATAATCATGACTATAGGGATAGTCATCATCACTCTCATAATCAGAATCAGTTCCGTAATAGTCGTCTTCTAATTCAATAACATTAAGATCAAAATCTGAAATTGAGGGTTCATACGAATTATCTTCATAAGTTGCATAGACAATATTCTGCGGTTTATCTCGAGGTCTGCTATCACAGCTAACAGATGGTCTAGACTGGATGAAAACCTTTCTCTTCGAGGAGCATGTTACTTCAACATCCCCTTCTGATGTTTCAGTTATGGACTCAACCTCAGTTTGTTGTGTGGCCTTTGGCTCAACGGCTTGGAAGAGTGTCCACTTCTCAGGAAGTATTATCTCGTCCCATTTTAAGGTTCTAGGAGTTAAGACATGATTTCTAGGGTTGGCTTGGAGAAGGGTGGTTAACCCTTTTGGTGTGTTTTGTTTTGCACAAGGAGCTAGTGTTGTCATGGCTTTGTAATAGATCCTATATGTTACAGAAACGTTCTCGCTTCCTGTTTCAAGATCATAGCCAGACGTTTGCAAATTTAAGGTCAAGACCCTGTGGATGTTTGTGTCTGAAAGAGATACTGAGAAATCTGGGAAAGTGTTAAAGAACACTGGACCGTTACTAAGACTGGCTTCAACCATTCCTAGTAAAGAATCTTTAAATCTTTTATTTCTACAATCCCTTAGACAAGCCAATACAGATACATTTAAGCCTTTTCTTGTTAAAGACCGAATAGTAATTTGGACCAACCCAAAGTGTAAATAGTGATACTGAGGTTTTCGTTTTATCATATCAATTTCTTTTTCAGAAAGAAGATGTAAAGTCTCATGCAAAGAACTAATAGGAAGAGTTTTTTCAATAGTTTTTATAAAGTAATCAGAACGTAGGGAAAATGTGCCAACATGATATATATCCTTAATATTTACTTTAGGTACCTTCTAATTTGCAATACTTTTTTCAATGTCTTCAAAGCATATAGATGAAGCATTTTTAACAGACATTGTTTTAACAGACCTATCGTTACTGCAAGAGGCTACAACACGATCAGTTACACCTAGAGACTTGACTAACCAAGACATCTTATACGAATAAAGAAGTAAGGAATAGGTAGTTTCCAGACAACGGCAGGGCAAATCCCACAATTAAGATCAACCTATAGGATAGTTGGTTTCTAGACAACGGTAGGGCAAATCCCACAATTAAGATCAACCTTCACCTCATAAACAAGTCCCTAGACAACAATTTCTGCCAAACAAACGCCTATCCTTGGTTTAACAATGGCCACGCGTCTTCGGGGCACATGCTCTAGAGGATCAAGGATCTCCGCGACTCGGCTTACCAACAACACCTGACGGGATCTCCGTGACTCGGCCTACTACCACACCCCTGTCCCCCCCTTCGGAGAAGATGGCTTGGGACGGTCAGGGGCCAGATGGCTCTGATACCAGCTTACACCCAGGACATGAAATGCATGAATATATACGTATATATATATATATATGTATAGACATGGTTGTTGGTTGGTACACATGTATACAGATACACGTATACGCAGGTAGGTAGTCAAGAGGTGGAGGAATGGATAGAGAAGATGGTCGTTGAACAGGCATCGATAGATTCGGGGTGGACGGCATATTCATATATACCAGCGATGGCAAGCTAGGGTTGGATGTGTACGAGAGGGAAAAGGTGGTAGAGATTTGCATGCATCGAGGGAAGCATGTTCGGATAGATGGGAGGGTCGACAGGTAGTGGAGCATGTAGGGGGATGTTCAAAGGGATAGGACTTAGATGTTACGGTAAAACGCGTCTCGAGAAAGGACAAGGTCATATGGCTGTCGGAGGGGAACAGAATATGGTTTTAGATTGGTACCAAGCTGCGACTAGATTTGAAGTGTCGCTCAGGGTTTTTATTAAGCATTGTTTCTGGGGTTTCCTGTGCAACATGATTTATTGCTAAAGTTTTACTAGAGTTCACTTAATATAAGTTTATTAGCAGAAAGTTTTTTTTGTTAGCCCTAATTTTCAGGTTTATGAAAAAGGAACGTTACACGACATAGCATGCAAGTTTTGCAATCAACATAATTAAGTCCGAAGGTATAGAATTCAACATGATCAAGGTGGGGATGCTTGCCTAGCAAGTGTTGGCTCTGTCTGTAGCTCGGTCTTTGATATGGCAACGCGTTGGCTCCTTCTGGTGAGGTACCAGGACGTCGTAACTACGCGTCGGGAAAACATCGAATAAATGACGGTGCGAGCAAAAATCCAATAACACCAAATGTAAAATCCGCGGGTTCCATTCACGGAACATGGCAGGTTTGGTGAGCTAGGGATTTCAGAGAGTGTTGGAAAGTTAGCCTAGGGTTCTCCCGGTTAACATGGCAGAAGAGGTTGACTTCAGGGTAATTTGCCAAATTAGGGTTTCTTGATATCTTGGGGTATTAGTATGAAAAGAATATACCTTAGATTGTCCATTTAAACCAGATGTATTGTCCATTTAAACCAGAGGTCATAACGTGCTCCTAATGCTTTTGGAACTTTTTATTCGCAATATTTGAAGGCCCTAGTAATAGGTAATCATTTAAACGGATATTGGAAATGTCGCAGGGTTTCATATGATTCCTAATATTTAAAACAAAAACACTTGGATATTAACACTATACTGGAACCATAGTTTTTTGTTATATTTGATTTTTGGAGATTTTAGGAAAAAGAATCCATTTGTTTGGAGCTAATTTGAGAGATGTGCACAATATGCTTAAATTTAAATTAAATTCAAAATTGAAGTTCAAACTTTTTGAAAAATCATGAAAGTTGTGTCGAGGGGTAGTATTGGATTTTAGAGGACTACCGGAAAAAGAATCACTCCATTTAGAGTAATGGTGGAGAAGAAATGGTGTTTCGAAGACAGAACTAAAGAAGGGGAAGTCTGCTGAAGGGAAAGGCCAGGTCGATGGCGTAATTCAATATAATACGCCTTCCGATTGATCAAAGCAGTTTTGGGGAATTATATGAACGAACTGCGCTTTCCTAGGGAGAACGCGTAATAGATGAAAAATTGCCGAGATGGACACGCCTTCAAAAGGGGAAGGCGCAAGGTAGGTTTGCGCTTTCGCTTAACTGACCGTGGGCCCGGGGGAGGGGCAGCGTCGCACCCGGCTGTTTGAACGTGCGGGCTCCGGCGGGTTTGTGCGACCGGTGACGGCAGCGGCTGACTGCTTCGGCGAGCAATCACCGCGGTATAGGGCATGCCGGTGCACGCGCGTCCCACTGTAGTGACCAGCGGAGCTCGAAGAAGGCGCTTGGGTGGTTGGCGGGGGTCGGCAGTGACCGGAAAGTTGCTGGCGATGGAGCGTAACGGTGGAGGTGCTTGAGAGAAGATTGGGGAAAGTAGAGGGCTAGACGCAGGGGTAGGAGATCACCTCGGGGTGCCTGTCAGGATTGAACGATGGTGCTTCACCTCTGCGCTTTCGCCGGCGGTGTGAGTTGGGCGGCAGGGAGGCCTAGGGCTGTGGGACATCTGGTCGGAGGCTCGCTTGGGCGACGGTCTTCGCGGGTGGCGGCCACTGGAGCTGCAAGGGATGAGGAATAGGACCTCGGGCGACGGTAGCTCAGGGAAGCAACGGCGTCGGACGGGATTAGACGACGTGCCCCTCGGTTGCAGAGATGGAGTGGGGAAAAGGGGGCAATGGAGCGTGGAGAAATGAGGAGGAGGACGGAGCAAGGAGATTGGAGGGCTTGGGCATAGCAGGAGCTGCTCGGGATGCTCTTATAGTGCTCGGATGAAGAAGATAAGCACGGGAAGAAGGAGCACGTGGAGCGGCAATGTGCAGTGGCAGGGGGTCGGGCGCCGGTCAAGGAGCAAGGGGGTTCGGCGCGTCTGCTACAGCGGTGGAGTCAACCTTGGGCGCGGCTGTCGGGTTGCCATGGTGGGGAGCGGCGTGCGAGCTTGGCAGGAGAGAAAGAAGGGGGTTGAGGAAAGGAGGAAGAGGAAGCAAATGACAGGTGGGCCCGACCTAGAGGCATGGTACTGTTCGGGTACAGAGTGGTGTGGCTTTAGCAGGAACAAGAAAAAGGTAACAGGAAAATAGAAGAAAAAGACCTAGGGCTTTGACTGAATTTTAGAGACAAACTAATGAATAGAAGGTACGAGATTTTTGTGCAGGAATAGATTTTGCTAGGGGTATAGGTTGTCTCGGAAAAGCTTCAAAAATCTTTGGAGGTTAATTAAATTCAAGCGCGGGCTTAAATGTGCCTTTAGGGTTATTCACAATTTTCGAACATAAAAGAAAAATGACAAGGCATGGAGTTGAGATATATATGATGAAATATATCTCTCACTATTTCCGGAGATTTTCTTCTAAATATTATTTCTAGGGTTCGTAGCTCAAGGTTCAATTTTTGTCCCAAACAATAGATTGGAAATGGTTTGGAATGTTTGCACTGAGTCTCACCATTTTTTTTTGTAGAATTAGGTTTTGAATCCAATCAAGATATTTCTAGGAATTTTTGGCATATTTTTAGAGTAGAGGTAAAGCACGAAATGTTGATTTAGGGTTTTAACCATAGATTGGAGAAATAAGACAAGGTCGCATATACGCATATACGATTGGGGTGTAGCATATATATGTCCATATTTCCAAGTTGTGGTATGCAGAAAAATCATGGGGAAGAAGTATGGTGCCTGAAGAGTTGTCCTGCCGCATAGATATGCGTATGTATGGGCACACACGGTACATATATGAGGGATTGATGTGTGCGCTGCACAGGGTTTCCGGAAGTGTCAAGGGAGAATGAGGGGAGAGTAGGGTTTCGGGGTTCCCACTCACTCAGAGAAGTTGAATCATGATACCGAGTGTATGTGCCCACATAAACTTAGAAGTTAAGCGTATATGTGTTCATTTAGAGATGAAAAGAAACAAGGAGCGACATGGTGGGTTGGGGTTGGAGTGATGCCACTAGTATACCATATATATGCAAAGGGTTGGTGGCAGAAATAAAGAATGTCGAGGACACCGGGAAGTGGATAGACGTTGCCGGTAAAAGGGAAAAGGGTGGCAAGGTCTAGGGTTAGGTTCCAAAGATATTTCCAGAGAGGGAATACGAGTCCGGATGACTATGCATGCCGGTAGGGTTTGCGTGTCTTATTAGTCAGGGTTTTGGGAAGAGGTTAGGGTTACGGCAAAACAGGGGTCGCAGGAAGCAAGGTTTAGTTTATCTTATTCTTAAGATTTAGCTCACACAATCTTGTTGATAAAAGTTTAAGTTAGGCTCACTTAATTTAACTTATTAGTGATAAAATTTTTTATAAACCCTAATTTTTGGGTTATTAGAAATCAGGGCCTTACAAGAATGAACAATCAAGAGATACTTATTGAAAGAGAATTCATACCTAATTCCACGAGCGCAAGGACTTTGAATCAAATCGTGGTGAAAAATCACTTTGCAATCGTTGGTCTGCCATTCAAGAGTTTGTTAACAAATTCTGTGGACATTATGAATAGATTAATAATAGGAGGCAAAATGGGATGACACAAGAAGATAGGGTATACCTTGCACCTCTCTTCTTTAATTTTGTTTTAACTTCATGTGTTGCATGCATTCTAATAGGACAAATTTACTAGTACAGATTATTTAGGCATTGGAACTGTACAAGGCAATAGAGAAGAAATCTTTCGGGTTCTTTGCATTGTTTGCATACCTTAGACCTCGAACAGAAGTGGATTGATAGGTCGTCTCAGAAGAAACAAAAGACAACCTCCAATTCAAGTCCTGGTATGTCTAGTCCTAGAACTAACTCAAGTACGCATGATGATGGAGCGGTGGATCCTACTCCAGTAAGTGAGTCCGTGGAGAGGCCACTTGGTAGGAAGTCAGAGAAAGAACGACAGCGGAAAGATAAAATGTCTAGCTCTCCAATTGATAATCTTTACACGGTAGCATTAGAATATCTGAGCGAGCAGAGGAAAGAGGCAGATGCATTGAGAGAACTTAGTAAAAAAGAGTGCCATGATCAAAAATATGCACTAGAAGTACAGAGGCTTCAAAATGAGAAGAAAAAGATTGAAGTAATGGAAAGAGAGCTAGAGTTCAGGAGAAGGTTGGAAGAAGAGAGTGTTATGAGTATGGACATTAGTGCTATGAGTGTGCCACAACAACGATACTATGAAAGCTTGCAGATCGTTGGTTCGACAACAATCGGGTATCGTCCTGGTCGAACACAGTTCTCGGGGCAGTCGGTCTGGTCGAAGGTAATCGGGAGCTCTGACCGCTTGATTGCGCGAGCGACTCGCGGTACGCTTGTGAGGACCTCTCGAGCAACCGCTTTGTATTGCCTTTTTGACTCGTAAGAAGCCGAGCACCCGAATATATGCTCAATCGCTCTGACCTGTCCTTGGAATGGCTCATGGGCGGAGTCGTCGTCGGAAGTCATATCCCGACTGTTGTTGCGACCTGTGGATTTTCCCCGCAGAACTTCTTGTTCTCTTCCTTGAGGTACTTAAAGATGTGGCACTGACCGAGATCATGCGAGTCGGTCTGGTGGAAGTCGCACTAGACTTTCCCTGTCTTGTCGGAGGAAGTCGTCTGCTTGTCCTTGGGACGTGGCCGCTAGGTACGCTTCTCGGGGAGGTCGGCCAATACCTCGTCGGTCTTAGACCTCTTCTCCCTGTTCCCTCCGGAGGATTTCTTCTTGCCATTGGTCTTCATTGAG
Organism: Stipa capillata; assembly: GCA_019208055.1. Classification (NCBI taxonomy): domain Eukaryota; kingdom Viridiplantae; phylum Streptophyta; class Magnoliopsida; order Poales; family Poaceae; genus Stipa; species Stipa capillata. The sequence goes on along the minus strand of JAGXJF010003678.1, from coordinate 184,803 downwards.
TCATCTCTGGTCTAGAGGGGAGACCTGGGCAGCCTGTTCTACTGCTGTTTGATGTAACGTAGGGTTTCCTCAGCACAGGCTACATTTTTTGCTAGGTCCATTAATTGTGCCATCGTCTTTGGAGGATGCATGATCAGGTCGTGAGTGCACATCTCGTTTCTGCTGCCTCGAACGAAGGCGCGAATCACGTCTGAGTTCGTCACTTCAGGAATAGTGTTGCGAACAACACAAAACCGCTTGGTGAACTATCGGAGGGTCTCGTCTGGTCGTTGGACGACTAGGAACAAGTCGTCGACTCGGCCAGGACGCGTAAATGTACCTTGGAAGTTTTCGAGTAGCATGTCGTAGAGCTGTCCCTAGGAGCGAATCGTTCCTGGAGGGAGGTTCGTCAACCAGGTCCTGGCTGCTGCTCTGAGAGCAGTCGGAAGGTAGTTGGCCATGACCTTCTCTTTCCCGCCTACGGCCTCGATTGTTGTAATGTAGATCTGCAGGAATTCTGTAGGGTTCGTGGTGCCATCATACGACTCCAGGGCACCAGGCTTGAAGCGAGATGGCCAGCGCACATGTCGGAGTTCCTGAGATAGCGCTTGGCATCTTGAAAGGATCTCAGGAGCCAACTAGAGGGGGGGTGAATAGGAGGCTAACTAGAACATTAAAAACTTCTTCATTTCAGATGCATATGTTCTCAAACAGATAAGATGAACTAGTAGCTGTGTGACAGGTATACTACACAGATAAGAAGATACACAGATAATATAACGTAGCTGTCACACAGGCGATCTACACAGATGCACTATCTTAGATAAACAGACAAGTATGATGTGACTGTGACACAGATAGCTAGCGCTGGTATAAAGTAAAGATCATAGCTAGCTTAGATATATATATCAGACAGTTACACAAGCATGCAAGGAAATAAGCAAGTAAGTGCAGAATGTAAGCACACAGAGAGACAAGAGATTTTTCACCGAAGTTCCTACTCTTTTCATAGAATACATCTCCGTTGGAGAAGCTACTCCTAAGAGATAGCCAGCACCGAAACATGCTTGTTCTCCGAGTACCTGAATCCTCAAGTCTCTTCCTTTTGCTTGCGACAGGTAGACTTCAGATCGTCCTCACAAACGTCCGGGCCAACCCACACAAGTTTGGGTGATCACCGGCGACTCCTACACCTGTTTAGGAGTAGACACTTCAAGAGTAACAGAATCTGCTGCAACAATCACTTGGAGGAACCATTGCTCTTGCTCAAAGCTCTAACTCTCTAGGACAGAAATTTGGACATGCTCACATGAAGGTTTGGTTCTGTTCTAGAGGAGAGATTCGCAAAGGTTGAAAGACTGGCAAAGGTTAAGGTTCAAGACCTCCCCTGGTCCCCCTATATATAGAGTCTACAAGCACCTGACCGTTACACTCATGCGACGTAGGATTAAGTGAGTCACTTGTGACAGGCACCTGTGACACAGTTAATCACAACGCACAACGATAACAAAACATCAGGCAGACCGACACCTATGTCACTGGAGGCTAACACAGGTGAAACCCTAACTAACGTAGACGCACTACTCAGTCTGGTCTTGGCACACTACCCCTCAGCGCACGCGACACTCTGATGCACAAACGGAGAGAACCTCCAATAGTTTTTTGACTCGGTAGACAAACCATTACAGTGCAGTTCCCTTAACATTTCTGAAGCTCTCCCTGGCACAGAGGTATACCTGAGTCATAGAGCGGTGGCTAACCTGTGACATAGCTGTGTCTAGCACAATAGTGTTGGCTCTGGGGTTATGGAAGCTAGCACAGCAGTGTACTAGCACAACCCAGTTTCACACTTATGCAAAACTGTTGTTACAGGGCCACTGACATCAAAACATCAGTGCCACTGTCCAACACTCTGAGCATGAGCATAAGTACTTCCAAATGAGCTTGCAGCTTCGTCCCTCTTGATAGTACATGTGTTACCTAAGGACTCAAAGAAACTAGCAAATCTAGGTTTCAGCTTCCACCAACTGTAGTCAGGGTTCTTGACATCTTCAAGCAACCATCACCTTGCTCAGCACCGACTTGGCATAGCTACCTAGCACAACCATCTCCTTGACCTGAGTAACCATCCTTATACTTTTTAGTGGTCATCCTTCCTGGATGAATCATTCTTCCTGGAACCTAACTTTCCTGTTAATACTCAAAGTAACTGTTAGATCCCAGTTGAGTTGCCATTAACCATCAAAACCATTCTGGGGCCAAGATGCTCTTTCAATCTCCCCCTTTTTGGTGGTTAGAGCAACCCATTCAACATCATTAGATAAAGATATGAATGTGTAGAGCAATTGCAGATTGTTAGAATGTACTTCCCCTTAAGCTGTGCATAATATGATTTTGCTTTTGGAATACAAATGCACAGATTAGACTTGAAAGCACAGGAAGTATATTCTCACAATTTGCAATCCATATCAGTTCAGTAGGTTAGGTAAGATTTATCAGAGCATAAACTAAACTGAACTGTTAATGAAGCAGTTTGTATGATATAAATTACATGTTTAGAGCATAGAAAATGTCTTGATCAGAGCATTAAGAACAAGGCATAGCATGATCAGAGTATAAAAGATATTATGATCAGAGCATAGGTCATAGCATGATTAGAGCATATAAGCAACATATTACAATCAGAGCATTACAAGCATACAATCAGAGTGTAATAACATACTATTATGATCAGAGCATAAGACCATACAATCAGAGTGGCAGCAAAAATATAATATCACGCTCAGAACATGTAGAAGAACTGCATCATTGTAAAATAAATATCAAGACTGTTGTTTTGAAATCCAATCATGAAAACCAGAAAAGTCTTGATACATAGACTCTCTCCCTGTATATTACAACATATACACTCCCCCTGACTCCCTACTCTAACTCTCTCCCCCTTTGACACTAAACCACTAAAAAGGGTACAAGGAGAAGATGGCTTCGGGAGTCCTTGGTCCACAGCAGCTGGAGAATCTCTGTTAGTTGATTCTACATGGTGTCAACCTTGGTGTGCAGACTAGTCACTTCTTCTCTGAGCTGGAGATTCTCTTTGCGCAGAGCAGCAAACATAACAGGCATGATCTTGTTCTGGTAAGCTCTGGCTGCTACTGGAGTCATCAGGGTGGAGGAAGAGGTGCCATCATCAAGCACCTGTGTCATAGATACTAGCTCAGCTGTGTCACTTTGGGCACTTGGCGGTGAGAGCCATGGTCTTGAGGAGGTGGCGCCTGAGTTGCTGTGAGAGCAGCTGTGTCACTGGAGACTGGCATAGCTGTGTCTGAAAGATCTCCAAAAAGAGCTGACATAGCAACTTCATCGGAATGATCATCAGCTTGAGGTCTAAACTGAGTCTTGGATGTCTTGACAGAGATGTCAAACTCTAACTCAGGTAGAGCTGTCCTCTGAAGAATCATATGCAAGATATATGAGCCATACCTCAACTTGGCTTTCTTATCTTTCTGCACTGCATCAATCTCATGAAAAATAAATCTGGCAATGTCAAAGTGTTGATTCTTTGCAATGTGTACTAGCACTTGCCAGACAGGTGTATATACAGTATCTGTGTTTCCTTCTTTAGGCTGAATGGTGACATTGAGGATCTTCACAAGATGTTTTGCAGTGATTGTGATGCCCTTAAAGTAGACATGATCAGTTGGAGTATTGGCTGGGAAGGAAAAGCTGCTTGGGTAGAATTTTCTTCTGATCTCATTTGGAACTGACTCCAACTTGAAGAGGTTTGGCATATTTGGCTCCACTGGTGCTCCAAACAAGCTGTTGAATTCTGGAGCTGTAATGGATAGAAGCTGGCCTCTTGTCTTCCAGATCACTATGTCCTGATTTTCTTGTTTTACCCACACAGTGGCATAGAACTCCTTGATCACTTCTGGATCATAGCCTTGTTGAAGATTGCATATGAACTCAAGGCCTGCTGCTTGTATTAAAGATGGAAGAGCATGCAGCCTAGAGTCTGTGAGAGCATCCCAATCAATAGCCTTGCAATCTATTAACCTTTTAGTTGACAAGATCTCATGATAGAACCCCTTCTATTGTCATTGTGAAACCTGGGGTCAGAGCAATCTGGCTCAATGTATTCCTTGTCAGCTGTGAAGAATGGACAGGCTGATCTCATCTTAATATAAGCGCTGGAGCTTAGAGATACAACTTTGCTCTTGGACTTCTTGAGGTCACTCTTTGGTAGCTTCTTCAAGGCAGCTCTAGACAGGAACTACATCTGTCCTTGTTTAGTCCTGAGAGCAGTGGAGAACACATAGCTGTACTTGGATTCCAAATCCTCCTCATCATCAGAATTGCTTGGAGAACTGTCCACTTGTTCTGCCTCTTCTTCTGCCTCTTGTTCTCTGAGCTGGAAGAAGTGTCTTCAGCTATATACTCTTTGTCAGAATCTGATTGAGGCTCCCTTGCTCTTGGAGGGGTCACTGAGACACCCCTACCATCATCAGATAAGCTCTAGCTGCTTTCTTCTTCTTCTGCTGTGTCACTTGCCTGTGCCACAGGTGGGGACATGGGGGATTGAGTAGTAGGTGAAGTGACTTATGTGTCAACTGGCTGTGACACTGGTGACAATGACAGCTGAGGTGCTTGCACTGGGGCATCTGCTGCCTGTGACACAACTGGTTGAGACAGCTGTGGACTTGCAATCTGAGCAGATCCTAAAGGCTTATCTGTCCCCGCCTTGGTAATGATGTGGGTGCTTGGGCCTCTTCTACAGCTTGTTCCTCTGTCTCAGAAATAAAGAATTGTGAAGGAGACATTGGTTTTTGAACATCCAGAGAGGAGTCAGAGAGGAGAGGGTATCTGCACTAGTAGAGCTTGTGGTCCTCTTGCTCCTTCTCTGATATGTTTGCATACTTGCTTTAGCTAGGTCGGCCACCTGTGACACAGGTGGTGACATCTCCTTCTTCAAATCCTTCAAAGCCACCTGTTGATGATCCAGCTGATCTTTCAAAGAGGATTTGGAGCTCTGTGAGGTCTCAGAGACGATAGTGACCTCTGCATCTAATTGCTTCTTAGCTTGAGGCACATCATCAATTACTATAGTTTCAGTCCTCTTCCGTTTGAAACTTGACATGGCTGTAGCCTCTCTTCTGAGGTCAGGTGAGAGCAATTTTTGCTTGAGTCTGATCTCCTCTAGCAAAACTTTCCTAGCAGATCCTTTTGAAGTGTTCTTCATCCTGGTAAACAGCTCAGTGATCTGTTGTAGAAGGGTATGATCCCTGACATCTGAACATCGAACCGCAACGGGTTTTGATGCTAAAGCTAATTTGAGAGCTGGATGAGAACATCGTCTGCTTCTCTAGAATTTGCTATCTCAAATCATCCTTGGCAGACTCTGAGGTGGCTGCCTGCATTTGAAAGTGTAAATCTGCTATTTCATTCAGGAGAACCTTATCTGCAGCTATAGGCTCTGGGATAGCAACTGAGATTGGCCTGGCCTGCACTAAGAGTTGAAAGTTCTTGGCAGTGTACAGCTCAAGCTTCTTCACCTTCTCATCTGTTGTTGCACGAACCTGATCTGATATTTTGTTCATCTCCTCTAATATGAGCTTGTCATTAGCAATGACTGTTTCTTGACTAGATGGATTAGCTTGCTCAGCCTGAGTCTCTTTGATGGTTAGTGTGCCCCTTGGCAGCACTACTTCTGCAATTGAGGTCTTCTTGACCTTCCTAATTGCTTGCTTGGGCTTCTTAGCAACTTCTTTGCCCAAAGATATGTGCTGGACATTTACTGTTAATCTTGTCCTCTTGGAAGGAACAATCTGAGTTGAACTAGACTGTCCAGCTTTAGCAGTAGCTCTTCTTTGTCTACTGGCTTTCTGTTGAGCCTTTCTTCTCTGAAGAGCTTTCTGTTTCTGCCTAAGCCTTTCCCTCTCTTGGTCAGAATCAAATATGTTGATCTCCCTGTCTGATACCTCTGGGTCACCCCTCTGTGAGTCTGAAGACATCTGAAAACACAGGATAGAAAAGATAGGAATGACAGAATAGATGAGAGGTGTCCCAGACGCAGAAGATATACACAGCTGTGTGAAGCACCTGTGTAACAGCAGTGTGACACAGGTGGTGACTTGGAAAAAGAAATAAGTCTCATCCCTTGGAATAGGCATACCTGTGTGACAGGTGTGACTCTAACAGTGACACAGCTGTGTGCAGAGGTGGACGACAGATTCATGAAAAATAGGTTTTAGCGAAAATTTGCCGTGAAGAATTGAGCAAGATTAGCTATGAAGCTAAACTAATGCTAAACCAATCCTAATCATAGACAATGCACTACAGAGCAAGGGTGGAAAGGTAAGATGGCGGAAAGAAACCTAGTTCAACGTTGAAGATAAAGAGCGGCTGAAGATGATCTAGATTGAAAGGATCTCAGGAGCCGATTAGAGGGGGTGAATAGGAGGCTAGCTAGAACATTAAAACTTCTTCATTTCAGATGCACATGTTCTCAAACAGATAAGAGGAACTAGTAGCTATGTGACAGGTATACTACACAGGTAAGAAGATACACATATAATATAACATAGCTATCACACAGGTGATCTACACAGATGCACTATCTTAGATAAACAGACAAGTATGAGGTGACTGTGACACAGATAGCTAGCACTAGTATAAAGTAAAGATCACAGCTAGCTTAGATATATATATCAGATAGTTACACAAGCATGCAAGGAAATAAGCAAGTAAGTGCAGAACGTAAGCACACAGAGAGACAAGAGATTTTTCATCAAAGTTCTCACTCTTTTCAGAGAGTACATCTCCGTTGGAGAAGCTACTCCTAAGAGATAGCCAGCACTGAAACGTGCTTATTCTCCGAGTACCTGAATCCTCAGGTCTCTTCATTTTGCTTGTGGAAGTCCTTTTGCTTGCGGCAGGTAGACTTCAGATCACCCTCTCAAACATCCGGGACAACCCACACAAGTTTGGGTGATCACCGGTGACTCCTACACCTGTATAGGAGTAGACACTCCAAGAGTAACAGAATCTGCTGCAACAATCACTTGGAGGAACCATTGCTCTTGCTCAAAGCTCTAACTCTCTAGGACAGAAACTTGGACATGCTCACATGAAGGTTTGGTTCTGTTCTAGAGGAGAGGTTCGCAAAGATTGAAAGATTGGCAAAGGTTAAAGTTCAAGACCTCTCCTGGTCCCCTATATATACAGTTCACAGGCACCTGACCGTTACACTCATGCCACATAGGATTAAGTGAGTCACGTGTGACAGGCACCTATGACACAGTTAATCACAACGCACAACGGTAACAAAACATCAGACAGACCGACACCTGTGCACCGGAGGCTAACACAGGTGAAACTCAAACTGACGCAGACGCACTACCCAGTCCGGTCTTGGCACACTACATGCCCTCAGCACACGCAACACTCTGATGCACAAATGGAGAGAACCTCCAATAGTTTTCTGACAAGGCAGACAAACCATTACAGTGCAGTTCCCTTAGCATTTCTCAAGCTCTCCCCTGCACAGAGGTGTACCTGAGTCATAGAGCAGTGGCTCACCTGTGACACAGCTATGTCACCTAGGCAGCTTTGGCTCTGGGGTTAAGGAAGCTAGCACAGCAGTGTACTAGCACAACCCAGTTTCGCACTTATGCAAAACTGTTGTTACAGGGCCACTGACATCAAAACATCAGTACCACTGTCCAACACTCTGAGCATGAGCATAAGTACTTCCAAATGAACTTGCAGCTTCATCCCTCTTGATAGTACAGGTGTTACCTAAGGACTCAAAGAAACTAGCAAATCTAACAATTCCTTGCTCAGCACCGGCTTCATCACAGCTATGGCACATCTACCTAGCACAACCATCTACTTGACCTGGGCAACCATCCTTATACTTTTTAGTAGTCATCCTTCCTGGATGAATCATTCTTCCTGGAACCTAACTTTCCTGTTAACACTCAAAGTAACTGTTAGATCCCAGTTGAGTTGCCATTAACCATCAGAACCATTCTGGGGCCAAGATGCTCATTCACATCCGTTGATGGTCCTCCGACAAGGCATGTTCTCACCGCTGTTAGGAGTCGGAGATCGTCCTCGATTACTAGCGCGATGTCTGTTGTCCTTCCGAGGAGGAGAACGCTTATGCTGGCGCCTTTGGGCTTGGCGCTCGTTGAGCTTGTTGCGAAGGTCGACGTTCTGTTTCTCCGGCCGAGACCTGCCTTTGGGATGTCGTCTCTCTCCATCTGACTCATCTTGCTGGAGAGAAGTCTTCCCTCGATTGGAGCTATGAGTCGCCAACTGTAGTCGAGAAGATTCGGCTTGGGCTTGGGCTTGCTGTAGTTCAGCCCCCAGCCATTGCATCGGGTGTCGTCAAGTCTGCCGCCGGTGGGCGTGACGGCAGGTTGTGCACCTCGGCGAGTCTTCGAGCAGTTCGAGAGGTAGCATTTGCTGCTGCTAGTATGATCACTTTCCCGCGAGGAGTAGCTGGCAAGCTCTGATGCGGTGAGCTCTCACGCTGATCTTGACCTTCGGGATCTTCCCGGCCATCATGAATGGCGAGGACTATCTGAGGGTTTGGATCAAGTGAGGTGAGGTCTCACTCCATCGTGTCTGCCTCCTCGGGAGGGACGTTGTCGTCGGGATCTTGATCGTCTGCGCGATCAAAAGTCACAGGTGATAGTCCGGACATCGGGCTGGTCGTTCCTACTTGGGTGTCGTCAGCAAGTACCAACGTTCCCCCCGAAAGCCCTAGCACACTCGGTCCTGAAGTGATCAACTTCGCTATCCGAGTATTCGCCAGAGGCATAATCTCCAAGATCTACGTGATCGGTCATCGGGTCTAGATATGTCTGGCCAAAGATATCGTAGAAGCCCTAATCTGAGTACCCGGTACGTCGCGTGAGGGCAATTGAATCCCCCGCTGAACCTGCTTCTTCCTCCTCGGATCGAACCGAGGAGGGCTGTGCAGTCAGCGTCATTGGCTGATCGCGACTGGTTGCACATCTTGCCGACTTTGATACTTCCTTGACAGTTTGCACCGGAGAGGTCCCCATGGACGGCGGCATCTATCGACGATTGGTAAACTGCCGATCTTGCGGTAGTCGTGAGACAGAGATACTTGTTGTTGGGTAGGGACCCCTAGGGCACAAGGCCGAGGGAATCTAATGACAAGGAAATGCCCTTTTATACAGGTTCGGGCCTCCCTCAGGATAACAACCCTACATCATGTTCGTATATATTGATCAAAGAATATCTTACAAGAGATGTGTATATTGGTGGCTATCCTAGACATAATCGGAGGCTACTTCGACTAGTTCCGTCGGGCTCGACTCCTTCGAGGCGGCGGGTCTTCTCGTGGAGGTCGTTAGGGCTTCTAGATGGCTTCTGGCTTCTGGCTTCACCTATTTAGGTTAAAAGACTTGTCTAGACCCCTCCTCCCCTATGGGACAGGTGATCCTTTTATAGGGGGCTCCTCGAGTCATACCGGACATGGACTTAGGCCCAAGTAGAACTTTGGCTTCCCTAAACATCGGGACTGACTTCCTAGTTTAAGGGGTGTCCTCCCTCCTTACGGGGGGTTACCTTATCTCCTGGGCATCCTTATTGGATACGTATTCCACTCCGATAATCTAGGGAATCGTATACAGATACCTCCTCGTATACAGGATACTATACTAATCATCGTCAAGATCATTGCACGGCAAGTAAGCAGTTGATCTAGTTGATCTACTTCATTTGTCTTTATTATGTTGTATGAATTATGTTCTCCTCCATATGTTGTATGAATTATGTTCTCCTCCATATATTGTATGAATTATTATTATGATAATAATTGCATACTTTATTGAAATTGCTTACATAATTAAACACTACACCCCTCCATAATTAAAAACTTGCACTAGAACTAGCGACTACATTATTGAAACTACGGACATAATTTAAAAACTTGCACTAAAACTAGCGACTACATTATTGAAACTTGCAGTAAAACTACTCTCCTCCATATCGTTGCCATAGATGCTCGACCAGATCATCCTGAAGCCGAGAGTGAGTTTGCATGTTCCTAATTGCATGATGTGATTGAATAAACGCTGCGAGCTCAGGCGTGTGCTCATGAGAAACTGTAACCTTTTCTCCCAAATGGTCGTAATTGTAGTCTTCATGGCCATCACGCTCATCTTCAATTATCATGTTATGCATGATGACACAAGTTTTCATGATTTTCCCGAGTGTGTGTTGATCCCAAAATCGCGCTAGTCCCCGAACAATGGCAAAACGAGCTTGGAGAACTCCAAAGGCTCATTCTACATCCTTCCTAACTGCTTCCTGGGCTTGGACGAAACTTCTTTTCTTATTGCCTTGTGGAAATGGTATGGTCTTCACAAATGTGGCCCATTTAGGATAAATGTCATCTGCAAGGTAATACCCCATTGTATAATTGTGACAATTTACAGTGTAATTCACTTCTGGAGCATAGCTTTGCAAAGAGAGGGGACTGATGAAGAACATTAATATCATTGTGAGACCCTAGTAAACCAAAGAATGCATGCCAAATCCAAAGATCTTATGAAGCAACGGCTTCTAGAATGATTGTGGGCTCGTGCACATGGCCGCTATACATACCTTGCCATGCTGTAGGGCAATTTTTCCACTTCCAATACATGCAATCTATGCTCCCCAGCATGCCAGGGAAACCTCTTTCCCCTCCAATTGCAAGTAATCTAGCGGTATCATTGTCGTTTGGAGATCTCAGGTAGTCATCTCGAAAGACTTCAACAACAGTTTTGACAAACCTTTTAAGACTCTCAGTAGTAGTGCTTTCTGCAATCTGAATATAATCATCTATGGCATCTGCTGGTACTCCATAAGCTAGCATTCTAAACGCTGTGATTATCTTCTGCAAAGAAGATAAACCAAGACGTTTAATACTATCTCTTTTCTTCATGAAATAGTTGTCATGGTCTTCTACAGCTTGCACTATGCGAAGAAATAACGGACGAGACATTCTAAACCTGTACGGAAAAGAAGAATGAGCCGTAGAGAAGAGGGTCAACAAATAAATATATTCACTTAATCATATACACTAAATGCAAACCTGCGCCGAAAGATAGTTGGGCCGTAGGTAGGAGCTTCTAAAAAGTAGTCTTCATATAGCCTAAAATGCCTGGCTTCTCTATCACGACGAATTACCCGATGTCCTACTCATACTGATTGTGTGCTGCGTGTAATGCTGCTAGAACGAGTTCATCATCGTTGTTGTCGGACGATGACGACGACGAACTCATGAGAGATCTACGACTCATTTGGCTGTGCTAGAGGAGGAGGAACAAGGCGAATGGCTTAGAGAAACAAACAGGCGAATTGTCTTGCATATATAGACCCAAAAAATAGCCATTGGAAATATAGCCGTTGTAGTTATGGCTGTTACAAATATAGTCGTTGAAAATATAGCCGTTGAAAATATAGTCGTTGGAAATATAACCGTTGGAAATATAGTCATTACAAATATAACACTTCAAATATAGTTGTTAGAAATATTTTTATTAGTTACAAGATATTAATAAAATATAAGTAAGATAAATATAAGGAATGAGATTTAGGGTGTGTTTGGTAGGTTGTTCCTGCTGAGAATATCTTACCCCATACAACTTTGAGGCTGTTTGGTAGGCGGTGTTTCAATCTGGGCCATGCCCACCTCATACCCAAAACCCCTCCTAGCCATGCCCCCGAGGGAACACAAATTTGAGCTTCCCTCCTGAGCCCTGCTCGCCCGAACCAAAAGTTTCCCAAAAAGACTTTGAGGCCTTCAGTTTGCGTCATCTCTCCATAAAAATTCCCCCCACCAAGCCTCGTCCACCGCCGCCTCCCTCTGCCTCGTCTGCTGCCGCCTCCCTCCATCCTCGGCTCTGTCCGCCGCCGCCTCCCTCCGCCTCGTCCGCCGCCCGTGCTCTGCGTTCCACCCCCGAGCTCCGCCACGCGTCCCCCAGGCTCGACTGCCCGTCTCCTTGCTCCGCTGCCCGTCTCCGAGCATCCGCCACCCGTCCCCCAGCCCCGCCACCCATCCCTGAGCTCATCCATCTCGGTTTCCCTCCGTGCTACCTCCTCCGCCGCCGTCTCCCTCCGCCATGAGCTCCCTCCATGCCGCCTCCGTAGCCTCGGCCTTCCTCCGGCCGCTGGGAGCTACCTCCTCTCCGCGCCGCCTCGTCCGCCTCGGTGTCCGTCCGCGCCGCCTCGTCTGCCAATGCCACCCCCTGACGAACAGCACCTACACTAGCGACGGGGACGGCGATGCCAACGCCGGTGAGAAAGAGATGGGTAGGAGGAGATGAATGCCCGATTGGGAGATGAATGGGGAGGAGGAGATGAATGCAATTTTTTAGCAATGATGATGTCTATGTTACGGTCAACCATGCTTATCTAGTTGCTACTGATGTTGTATTGGGATTTTTGTTGCTATTGTTGTAAAGTAAACGGAGATTTGTGCATGCTCTTGGAGTAAAGATGGCTGATCTGGGAAGGTTAAGAAGAGCTATATGCTCATGTTCACTTTAGTTAATCCTTGATTTGCATAGATTATTTTCTGGAGCTTGGGCATGGGAAGATTATTTGAGTTGAGCTGATCCCTTTCTTGCTGATAAGGCTGGGAATTGGGGCTTGCAATTATGCAAAATCTCAGCTCAGCAGGTCTCAACAGATACGGGCAACCAAACAACATCTCAGCTCAGCAGGTCTCAGCAGATACAAGCTAACAAACATGGCACAGTGGTATCTACTCAGCATATCTAAGATCAGCATGTCTCAAGAGAGATAGCCATGCTAGGAACATACATGTTACCAAACACACCCTAAGAGATCTATTAGAAGAACACGGCGACTAATTGAAGTAATGACTCTCCCAACATGGGAGACTCATTATTTCAATGAAATTATTTGATTTTTTAGTCAGAACCTTAGGTGGTTTTCGAAAAAAGATAGTAAAATAAATTATCCCTAACTAAAGTCGAAACAAAAAAGAATGTATTTTCCAATACGGTAAAATAAAGCGACATAGTGTCTATTTTTCTTTTCAAAAAAGGTCTTTACGTCGCGTCCATCGCTTTTGCGTTCCCGCCCTACCCTCTCCTCTTCCCGCTTCAAAACAATGACTTCTTTTTATTTCTTTCACACGAAAATGCTACATTTAATACCAGAACCAAAACATACAACTAGCTACCGTAACTCACGCTCTCACCGAATTGTTCTCACCGGGTGATGTGTAGCGCACCGGAGTGCCTGCCCACGCTATTTCCCGGGGAAATGAGCGACTTTTACTCGGTTGGTGCGAGCTTTCACTCCAAGCTTCTTCTCTTTGAAAGAAATGCCTCGTGCCCTTTTTATAATATAAAGCATATTTTAATGATTAAGATAAAATTTTGATCATCAATTACTTTATTAACATGTGTTTTATATGATATAAAGTCACAATAAAAATAAGTATTTTTAAATACAAATCTAATGATATCAATTATAATTTCACATAAATTATATGGAGTAATTATTGGTTAAAATCTTTTCTTAACCGATCAAATATTATGGGATGGAGGGAGTATCCGAGAACATTTTGTTTGCCCGGAGATAGTGAAAATATTGATATTTGAAACCAAATAAATGATAGCGGCACTAGTAAATGCTTTGGATATATTTTTTCCACCGCACTTAACTTTTTCCCCTATGAGCGGTAATGGGAAAAGACAACGGGAAGAGAAAGAAGACGTGAGATTTGTCCATAGTCTTTCCTTTTTGTTGTGAGAAGGGAAATGTAACATCCTCAAATTTTACGGGCTTGAAATTTTTTTTAAAAGAGAAGAGGATGTGCAACTATGTAATAAACCTATATTTTTTTAGTTGGATTTTATTTCAAGTTAATTCAAGGTTTGAAATTAATTTGAGAGCTATATGTGTGTTTTTGATTTTTAAATTGATCATCATTTGAAAAATTACCTCAAAAGTATTTTTATTGAGTTCCCCATGCTCAATTTGAGTTATTGGAACTTTTTGGGAATTTTGGGAATTATTTTGCTATTTTTAAAGGCCCCTTTCTATTTTCTAGATTTATTTTATTCTGAAAATGATTTTAAATTGCTTTTTCTAAAAGACCTGGGCCAAAAGCCCACTTTCCTCCCTATCGGGCCCCGCCTGGGCCGAGGCCCACCAGCCCATCCGAACCGGCCTGCTCGGGCCTGCCTCGCCTTCTCCACTGGGCCGCCGCCCCAGCCCAGCAGGCCGCCTCCCTCCTCCCCTTTGGGCCGGCCCGAAGGCCAGTCTTCCCCTCCGCCTGGGCCGGCTGCCAGGCCGCCGGCTGGGCCCTGCCAGGCCACTCGGCTGGGCCAGAGCAAGGCAGCCCAGCAAGCTGGCCGGCTGCTCCAGCAGGCCAGCGGCCGCGCCTGGCCTCCGTGCGTGCGTGTGAGGGACCCGGTATTTTAATCCGAATCAAGGAATTCACAACAAGTGAAAACGGTGACCATAGCCGCTACTTGCGACGGACTATGGCCCACCCCCGCCCCGTGCGAAATGCATACGACATAATGCGTATGACTCACCACGGCTTGATTGAGGGATCACGATTCCAAAAAAATACGCCACAACGTGTATGACTCACTTTGGCAATAGACCATACATTCACTTTGCACTTCACTTGATTTGAAATAAAACAACAAGTTCCTCCATATGCATCCGGCCACGCTCCCCATTTCAACATACACGCATGACAGACGGGAGGTGGGGGCATATGTTGGACAGCAAGCATATCATCACACGAACTACTACGATACGATAATACTACTAGCTGTCCACGTTGTGAACTATTCAGTTTACATCATTCGGTGATAACCGGAAACATATTCCAATATGAAATATTGCAACAACAGCGGAAGAAAGTTAAGTGAGTCCCACAGCGGCGCATCGACCGCTGACCAAAAACCAACAAAACAATTCCCATGAGTCGTAAGCCAACCAAGAAAACCAAGAATTTAGGCATCCTCGAAGTAATCCTCGACCACTGGCTCACCTGCAAGATCTAGGAATGTCCTAGGTGAGTACTAAAGTACTCGCAAGACTTATTCGTACTTGGTTAAATGTCCTACCCATGCGTTACTACGACCGAAACAAACATGATACAATCCGAGTTAACTAGATATGCAACATATGGCATGGCAGTGAACAATATAAAGGAAAACTACCAGGATGTAGCTTGCAGTCAGGATTCTACATAATTCAAGGTACGACCATAACAACATTCACATCATCATTTCCAAACTTATTTTGGGGTAGCCCACACCCCATTTTAACTATTGGTGAAACACCACAACATTTCCAAACAATCTCTCGGATCGTTACTGACAATACGACCACTAAGGGTATACGAGTGCGTTACCCTTGGAGGTTGCAAGGCTCCAAGCAGAATTAAGACTTACCATCAGATATACCCTAGCGTCGATTTCGATAACGTCCACGCGGTGATAAGGGAGTGCTTAGGTGAAATCACCTCAGGATGGCATGACGGCAAACATACTTCAAAACACCGGGGGCCGTATTCAATTCTTCAGATAACATACCACCCGTATTCACCAAGCACACCCTCGGCTCTCCCATCTCACCTTATCAAGTTAAAGTTGATGGGCAACAAAGTTAATTCACAGCCATAGCTGAATATAATTGCACTACGCATCCTAGTCATACTAGTTCGCTCAAAACCAAGCATGTGGTTCAAGTAAACATTCAGCACGTAAACATATAAAAGTAAAACATGTAAATTACAATGTAACATGCAACAAGCTCTGCTTGCCTTGGTCACAGGGTTCCGGATCTTGCTCTGGAGTGAAAGCCGAGTGGTCGCCTTCTTCGGGCTCTGATGCGAGCAACGAACGATACCGGAAACAAAACGAGAAAATAATGACAATGAGATCCAGCATGTATGCATGATGAATGGGTCTAGATATGCAATTCTAAAGTGACTTATCGACATTAGTAGCTTAGGGCCATAAGAATTGACAATTGGTGATAGTAGGTTTTAATGATAACCCTAACAATGCATGAAATGTCGATTTCGCTTAATCACATGTAAAATTAAGGTAGCTATGCACATTGTACAGTACTAATTCAAAGTGTGGATGTTCTAAAAGTATTCAATGATACAAGATTAATGCAACTGGAATTACTTAATTTGGAGCTACGAGCGCCAAGTTACGAATCGTCGAGGAACGACGCTCGGAAGAGGCGAATGCATCTACACTCAATATAATCCAGATTTTATGTTCCATATTTTGAAGTTTGGTTCCAGCCAAGTTGTAGGAATTTTCATAAGCTTTCCAATGATATAAAATTTGCTAAAATCCGAGCTACGGATCAAAGTTATCGCTGTTTTAAATGTGTACAAAACCCTAACCCTAATTCTTCTCTGCTCCGAAACCTAAATTGCTAAGCGCACCCGACTAACCTACCCCAAGATCCCTACACATAACCGCACCCAACTGACGCGTGGGCCCTTGGGTGGCAGTGCTGACTGGGCACCGGCGGCACAGTCAGCAGCTGACTGGGCAAGCCTAGCCAATCAGAGCCTGCCACCTCGCCCCTTCTCTCTCTCTCCTCACTCAATCTCTCTCTCTCTCTCTCGCTTCTCTCTCTCGGAACCGGCGGCGGGGACCTCGCCGGAGCTGGCCAGAAACGGGCTCGGGGCACGCCAGGCTAGGGGAAGACAGTGAGGGCACCGGGAGCCTACCCCAAGCTCAACGCGCGACCGCGGGGAAGCTGGGGAGGGCGGAGCGAGGCCGGCGACGGGGCAAACGGCGACGGCGACCGGAGCTTCGGCGTCGGAGGTCCTCGGGCACTGATCTGAAAAGGAAAAGGAGCTAGGGTGTTAGGGAGAGCGAGGGCTAGCTAGGGAGCAGAGGAATGGAGGGAGGGGAGGACCGGAGCGGCGTCGATTTCTCGTCGGAGCAACGGCCGGCGTTGGAGAAGAAGGCGGCGCGGCGAGCTTAGCACGCAGATCTGGAACAAAGGAGTGAGGGCAGGTAAGAGGAGAGGGGAGAGGCTATCGGAGAGAAGAAAATGGAGCAAGAGGGAAACCGGAACGGCCTCTAAAGCTTGCCGGAAACGATGCCGGAGGCAGAGACGAACACAGCGGCGAGAGGCTCGGCAACGAAGGAAACAAGGGGGAGGGGAGCTAGGGTTTGCAAGGTCACGGAGGGAGGAAAAGAGGGCTGTCGGGACGGCGGGTTAAATAGGGCGGCGGCACGGGCTTCGAACAGCCAGTGGGTGGAGCCGCCGCCCACCTCGGCCACTCGGCGCCGGAGGCGTGGAGGCCGGGTCCTGGCAGGCGGGACCCGCGCGGCAGAGAGGGCGGGCACGCGAGAGGCTGGCGATCGGGACCCACACGTCAGGAGAGAGGAGGAGCGGGTCGCGGCACTGGCGGGCTAAACAGGCCGGTCTGGGGGCTTGGCCGAGTGGGCCTCGGCCTGGTCTCTTTTGTTTTTACCTTTTCTTTTTTTTAAAACTACAGCACCTTCTTTTATTCAATTGCACCTCCAATTCAACTACAAATTGATTGAAATTTTCACTAAACTTTCCAAATGTCAAGTATGAGCTGCTGTAAAAATTTGAGGTCATTTGGACATGGTTTGACCTAGTTTTGAATTAAAATTAAAATTTGGCTCAAAAATGGGCTTGGACTAAAACTAGGTCCTAAACATCTCCAAAAATTTTGAAATTTTGCATGGAGCTAATATTTCCATATTCATGGTCATTCCCAAGGTTTGGCAAATTTTCATGCACATTAGCTTACCCATTTACTCAACCCTAATTTTTATCTCGTTAGGGTTTGAAATCGGAGTTTCTATTCAAGCTATCATTTCATGGATCCTTTGGATCAATCTTGGAAAGGAAATGTTGGCGAATGGTTCCAACCAAGAAACTCTAGTCCTTACTCACCTAACATTGCGAAAGCCCTGGTTTGATAACCCGAATAATTGATTGGTGTTTGTAGGTTTATCCACCGAGGATGAGATATGTACGTATTCTATAAAATATAATCATAGTACATTTAAGTTCAAATAAGTGGACGCGAGCTTCTTCCTCGACGTCGACCGTACCACGAGTTCTTCCCCAACTCCGGCGAACTCTTCTCTCCGCGAATTGGTCGCGCTCGGTGAGCTCCTCTCCCATCCCTCTCCGGAGTAGATCCCCACCAACCCATGGAGCAGAACCCCTCAACCAATTTCGCCTATAAATCACCCATCTTGTGCAGCCATTTGTTTCAATCCATCTATTACTCTCTGCTACAGTGTTCCTACAGTAGCTCGTGGTACTGTAGCATGTGATCAGTAAACCCCATGTTCAGTACCTCTCTGTCCATTTTTTTTGTCCACATCTAATCTAGGTTCGATCTTCGATCTCAGTAGTAAAATGGAATTGTTAGAACCCCACGAGTCCAATGGTGTGATCGGATTTTTAATCCGACCGCTAGATTTTGAATCATATTTGAATTTGGATGAAATTTGACCAAATTTCATGATAACTCTGTACTAGATGTTTATTTTCAAGTTATTTCTTTTCTGTAGATTACTAGTATACTAAGGAGCACTTCTGTAAATTTTCATAATTTTTGAACTAGTGTAGAATTTTCTAGAATTAAAATAATTTTAAGTTAATTATTAAAAATAGAAATACTCTCTGTTATTTATATCCAATTTTTGCCTAGGATCAGAGAACCTTAAAGCTAATTTACCATGTGAGCCAAAACATTTTGCCTGTAATGGTTTAGGCTACAAAAATCAGGATGTGCTCTAAGTTGATTAAAAATGTATATTTAAAATGCTGAATTAGCAATAGTGCCTTTATAAATCTGTTTTGGCCTTTAAAAATTCATATCTAGTACCCAATAAATCATGTTATGTTATGTGAATGATGTCAAGTCTTGAGGACCCATCTAGCATAATTAAATAATGTTTTACCATGTTTTTTAGTGTAGTTTTCATGCGTAAATAATAGTTTTAATAACTTAAAATATATTTCCATAACACTTATAAACATGAAATGTCTCTGCAATTGGTATTACATCATGAGAATCCAACTGTATGATTTAATAAGGTTAATCCCTATTTTCTAGATAATTGTTACACTAGAAATGATAGGAATTGCTTTAATTAATTAATGCTCAGATTTAATTTTTTTATTAAATCATTTTGGTACTGATCTGGTACTGTTGTTACATCCTAGGTTGATCCATGCTTAATTATGTTATACTAATGGTAGGAATAGCTTTGTGATTAATTTTTAGTCTTTAAAATAATAGAAATGCATGTATAATTGTGGTTATATGTTATAAATTTATTCTTTACTGTTATTAACCATTATAAATATTTAGGATCCACCTAAATATTTATTTGTGGTTAATTGTGTATTGTTTTGTCTTTTTATCATGATTACTAGCATGTTAAGGTGTATGTTGTGTGTGTATATATAAGAATATCTATTCTAATGCCCGGTAAGGGATATATGCTATATGTATGTAAGTATGGTTATGGCCAATCTTAGAAGACCTATTCTATCTTCGTCACGATGACGCTATCGCGCCATCGTTCCCTTCCATCCATATCTTACCTTCGTCGTGCTTCTCTCTCGTGTTGCTTTTCGAGTTTTCCTATTGGAATTGGTTATTTATTTGTTTTGCTCTCGTTGCGTTGCGACGATAGGGAGTGAAGAGACCGACCCGATGACTGAAGCAGCTGAAGAAGGAGAGTACTACCACGAAGGCATGCCCCCTCTTCTTGATCATATTTGATCCTATATTTTTGAAGTCATTATATTTTGTTATTTACGAACATCCATGCTGTTTTTAATCCAGTAGCTAGCGTGTCGATTGACACACTTTTACCCTGTCCGCTTGTCGCCCTGTTTACTTGATACCCTGAGTAGATTAGTAGGTTTATTCTGAATAGAGTAGAGATATGCTTAGCCATGCTTAAATACATCTTTAGGTTGTTTTGATTTGCCTCCACGGAGGAATGAATACTGGATCGATGATCCTTGTTAAAACTTGTTATTGAGCTCACTGAGCTAGGGCTGTATGCCCGATGAATTCCCCTCTCTCTCTATTCTTCCTATTCTACTCTAGGTGAAACTTACCATCTAAAAGGTGCGGGCGACAGCTGGATCATTGTGATGAAGGAGCAATGGACATTCTTCGGGTCGAATAAGGCCAAAGTCTTGAAGTTGGAGAATTGTGACAACAGTGCAACCACATGCTATATGAGCAATGGCTTGGTCAAGCAGGTTAGTCAACCTTTGGTGTCGATATCGCCGTACCGCAGAAGGGGTGGACGTAGCGATGAGGACCCTCGGCACAGATGGGGGGAACGGAGTGCGGGGATGTACTCTCGACTCCGGGCTAGACCCGGTGGGCATGTCACACCTTAGGGGGATCTAGCTAAAAGACCTCGTCACAATCTCCCTGCCGGTACACCGATGAGTGTGTACTACGTTGGCGACGGTCGGTGGCAACAAGACGAGATTGTGTCATGTGGGTAAAGTGTACAAACTCTACAGAGTTTAAACTAATCGATTAGCCGTGTCCACAGTCATGGACAGCACATGACTCATTCATGATGAAAAGGACATGTCCCTCTCCCCCTTGCTACTTCCCTCTACCCCTATGCTGATGGAACCTATGGTCGAGCTAAGGTGGGAGTTCCTTGCTCGAATGTGTTGGTCGTGGACCACACCTGTCGAAAAACACCCCTGATAACAAAACTGTTTTACATCAAAATAATGCCTTCGAATCTACCCTAATATTTCAACTAAAAGATTGCTTTACGCAATTAAGCCATAAATCCTTCCTTTGAAGCCTTGCATATAGTATGGTAGGAGCATCTGCCGTCAGGTGGCTTGCTGAGTACGCGAACTACTCATCGTGCATGTTTTTGTGGGGGTGTGCAGAGGATTATGCTGAAGAAGGAGCTGACGACGACTTCTTCTATGATGATCTCGAAGAGTAGGTCATATGGCTTCCAACAATTTCCTGTGGCACGGATGGAGCCACTTCGCTTTTGGTTTTTCGTTGTTTTCCTCTTATGTAATAAAACGTCGTTAAGACATGGAACCTTGTAAGCCATGTGGCATAATGTACTCAAATTAAGTTTTAACTTTGAATGCATGCAATGTTATTCATTTCACCTGCATATCGTCAGCGTGATCCTGAACTGACGAGGATATACACAAGGGGGTCTAGTAGTTGAAACTAGACTCTCACAGGAAAAAAAGCCAGATTTGGCCCCCGGCCAAGTGGCAATGCCGGAAGTAGCCCCCGGTCGGGGGCAAAGCCGATTTTGTCCCCGCGAAGGAGCCGGCAGCCGACACCTGGCCAACCCGCGGGCTAGAGCCATGATGGGGACGATCGGCAGTCCCCAGGCGCGATCGGCAGCCTGATGGGGACGATGCCGCGAGAGGGGGTGGGTCGCACCGAGGCTGCGCCCCCCACCCGCGACGGCCCGCTCATTGTGCCCGTAATACCCATTCGTAATTGGTGATTTCAGTTGATGCATTTCTTTCAGCATACCATGTCATCATCTCTGCTTGAACTCTTACATAAACTCAAATGTGGAAAAACTATGTTTTATAGAATATGTACATATCTCATCTTCCTAACTAGTTTTAGCAAACACCAATCAACTTATTTGAATAACCACAACTAACACCAATAATCCGGTGAAAGGAATCAGTGACACTTTAATCAGATCACCCTCCACATACCTTCCCTTCACTTTTTCACCCCAAAATATTATGTTGATTCTAGCCCCAAATAATTTTTGTACGTGGTTCTGTTTCTGGATTGCACAGTCCGGAGGTTCGGTCCGGAACCTCCGGGATGAACCTCTGGGGTGTCCGGATTCCAGGCTGCTTCCGGGGTTGTCCAGAGGAATCGGGTAATGGTTCTGTTGCTACCTGATGTTCGGTCGAAACCTCCGGGATGGACCTTCGGATGAATCTCCGAGATGACCGTAGCCTCTGAGATTTCCGGAGCCTCCGGGATGTCTAGATTCTGGGCTGTTTCTGGGTTGCTCTCCAGGCCAGCCGCATCCGGCCCAGCCCACCTGTCAGGTCTTGACCTCCACGTTGTCGTCGCCGGTTGGCAATGGTGGGTGGCGACTGCCACCGCGAGCACCTCTGGCCGTCCTATTTAAGCCGCCGGCTCCCCTGCTCCTTCTCCTTACTCCCTTGTGCAAACCCTAACCCCCTCATCCCCTCCTCCCGTGCCTGCAATCCCCGCGGCACCGTCGTCTTCCCTGTCTCCGACCGCAGCTCCGGTGACCCGAGCTGCCGCATCCGGTGAGCCTCCGGCCTCCCCTCTCCCTTCCCAAGCTCGCCCGTCTCCTCCCTAACTTCCTCCGCTCCTCCTCTTCTCAGATCTGAGCCCGACGACCCCCGCCGACGATGACCGAAGCTCGTCACCGCTGCCGGCCGTCGCGAGCTCCGCCCCGACCTCCGCAGCTTCCCCGCGTCCACGCGTCGCCTCCGGGGTGAGCCGCGGCTGCCCTCGCCACTCCCGCCCGAGCCATCGTGCCCCGTAGCACCTTTTCGGCCATCTCCGGTGATGCGCCGGCGAGAGCGCTGCCGCCTGGGTCAACCTTGACCAGTCAACTCTTAGGGTCAGGGTAGAAATTTTAGGTGTGCATAGCAATTGTTTTTATTATTTTCGCAGGGAATAATGCCAAAAATTGAGTTTTAGGGTTTTTCACCGAAATGTGATTTTGAAAATGTAGTAACTTTGTTCGAAATTAGCAAAATTATATATTCGGAATCCTTACGAAATTCTCTACAACTTGGTTTAGACACATTTCAAAAATTGTAATTAAAACTTTGACCAACTTTGAGTGTGCGATATTTCGTCCCTATCGTGTGCTGATTTTCAAAAATTCATAACTAAATTCCTATAGCTCCAAATTGAGAAATTCCATTTGTGTTAGATTTTTATTTCAGAGTGCTTCTATAATATAAATACTTTAGGGTATGACCATTCACTGTGAATAGCTGTTTTCAAACCTAACATGAATTTGAACGTAAATTGACATGCATGCATTGCTAGGACAACCATTTAATTTCTACAAGCTCGAATTGAGAAATTCTTGTTGTAGTGGGTTCTTAACACCCATAAGTCACTTTAGAAATTCATACCTAGCATTGTTCATCATGCATTCATGCTAGGACTTATTACCTTTCTTTCATCGTTTTGTTTCCGACATCTCGCATTGCTTACAATAGATCCCGCAGAAGGACATCAAGTTTTTGATTTTGCTCAAGACTAGGAGCTTTGTGACCAAGGCAAGCAGAGCTTGTTGCATACTTTTATTGTCGTTTATATGCTTGCCTATATGTGCTTGTGTGTGGAACGTTTGCTTGAATGGTATGATCAGAATTGAGCAAAACTAGCATATTTAGGATGTATCTTGTGTTTATGTCCCGCTATGGCTGAGAATTAAACTTATTGCCCTATCAACTTGAACTTACTAAAGTTGAGATGTGAGAGCCGAGGGTGTGCATGATGAATATGGTTGGTATATATTGATGCCATGAATGCGACCCCCGGTGTTTAGAAGAGTTTGGTCGCTATACCAACCTGAGATAACTTTATCGTGATACTCCCTTATCACCACGTGGACGTTACCGGAATCGACACTGGGGTATGGTTAAGGTAAGTCTCGATATCACTTGGAGACTTGCAACCTTCAAGGGAAATGCACTCGCTACACCCATGGTAGTCGTATTGCCGGTAACGGTCCAAGAGATTGATTGAAAATTGTGGTTGTGATGGATCAATGATTAAATTAGGGTGTGGGCTGCCCCAAATGAATTGGAAATGACAAGATGAATGATGTTACGTTCGTACTTTGATTCATATGAAATCTGGACTGCAAGTTACTTCCAACGCTTTCTTTCATACCGTCAATGCCATGTCGTGTATTTCTGTATCTTGTTAACTTGAGATGCATCATGTTTATGTGTTGCTATAGTAAATGCATGTGTAGGACATTTAATCAAGCACGGATAAGACTTGCGAGTACCTTTGTACTCACCTAGGATACTCCTAGACTTTGCAGGTGAGCCAGTGGTCGTGGACTATTTCGATGATGCTTAGTCACATGGTTTCCTTGGTTGGCGTTCGACTCGTGGGATCTCTTTTGGCTTTCGGACAGCGGTTGATGCTCCGCTGTGGGATTGGTTTACTTTTATCCGTTGTTGTATGGTTATTTCAGATTTGACTATGTTTCCGGTTATCACCGAACGATGTATCCTTCATAGTTCACTATGTGGGTAGCTAGTTTTATTAACATATTGTAGTTGCTTGTGTGATGATATTCTCGCTGCCCAACATATGCACCCACCTCCCGTCTGCCATGCGTGTATGTTGAAATGAGTAGTGTGGTTGGATGCATATGGAGGTACTTGATACTTTTCTTTGATTCAATGAAATACAAAGTGAATGTACGGTCCCTTGCCAAATGTGAGTCATACGCGGGAAGCGTATATTTTGGGAACGTGAGCCCTCAATCAGGCCGTGGTGAGACATACGCACTATGTCGTATGCGTGTCGCACGGGGCGGGGGTGGGCCATAGGCCATCGCAAGTAGCAGCTATGGTCACCGTCTTCACTTGTTGTGAATTCATTGAGTCGAATTAAAGTACCGGGTCCCCCACAGCTCCCCGCGGCCGCGAGGCCGAGCTCACGTGGGAGGCCCGCGACTCGACGGCTCGTGCTCCTGGGCTGCAACGCCCGCCCGACTCATGCTCCTGGGCCGTGACACCCGCCCCCGAGCCCGCGACGACGCCTAGTTTTTTTCCCGTGCCGCACTGTCGGCTCCGCCACCGACAGCCCCTATCCGATTAGACTAGATAGCTTTTTGGCTTTTTTTTTGCTTTTGCTACTTTCAGGCGCAGGCGCAGATGCTCTTCTCTCCTTATATTCTGTTGCTGTGGTCCTCTTCCCTCTTGCTAGCATAGTCCTCTCGTCTCACTCTCTTCCTCGTGGTGCTGTGGTCTTGTAATCTCAGTGAGCACGAGAGTATTAACCACATATTTAGAAGAAAAAAGAGCAAAATCAGCAATCCGAGTAGTTGAAGAAATTAAAGACCAAGTCGAGACCTACACACGGAGGTAAATTTCTTTTACATGCGATGTTATTATGTTTTGTAATTAGCCTGAAATTAGATAAATGACAATGTTAAGATTTTACTTATAATGAAGTTCATTGTTATTTCATGCATGCATAAAATGCAGTTGTCTCGAGAATTTGTAAATTTAGCTTGGCATTTAATGTAGCACTGAAACTTGACTACACATAGATGGAGTACGAGATGGAGTTTTGGAGTGGATTTAGAAGCTAAAAAGAGCAAAATCGGCCATTTGAGTAGTTGAAGAAATTGAAGATCAAGTGGACACCTACAGACGAACGTAAATTTCTTTTACATGCAAGTTGTTATTATGTTTATAATTAGCATTAAATTAGATAAATGACAGTGCTTAAGACTTTAGTTATAAGTTCATTGTTATTTCATGCTTGCATAAATGCAGTTGTCTCGAGAGTTTGTAAATTTAGCTTGCTATTTAATGTAGCACTGAAACTCGGCTGCACATAGATAGAGTACGAGATGGAGTTTTGGAGTGGACTTAGAAGCTAAAAATAGCAAAATCGGCCATCCGAGTAGTTGAAGAAATTGAAGATCAAGTGGACACCTACAGACGAACGTAAATTTCTTTTACATGCAAGTTGTTATTATGTTTATAATTAGCATTAAATTAGATAAATGACAGTGCTTAAGAATTTAGTTATAAATAAGTTAACTGTTATTTCATGCATGCATAAAATATTGTTATTTAATTAGCTTGCTATTTAATGTAAATATTGTACACACAAATTATGATAACAAATGAGTACACGAAATAAAATATTGTTAGCAACAGCTAAGGATGTTACAGTTATTTAAAATATTTTATAATGCTAAAATGAGAAGATGTAACATTTAATTACAAAATAAAATTTATTTTAGGAGGTTAATATGATATTAAACATTTGAAAATGTTTAGCATAATATAAAATATGTAGAAAATAAAGATGTTCGAAAATAATAAATCGGTGCGTTAAAGAGGTTAGAATGATATTAAATACATAGAAAATAAAACATGTTTAAGGAGATTAGAATGATATTAAATATTTTGTAATATTTAACTAATATTAAATATGTACTATTTTGGCTAATGTTCAATTGAGGGAAAACATATTGGCATGTTATTCAAATTTGGTTTGGTATGTACGTAGGTACAATGAATGATCTGTTAGTGTTTTACGGGGGGAATATAATACGCGATGGCCGTGCGGGCTCGATTTGTCGCAATGCCAGTACAAGGTTGCACATATAGATGGTCTAGAGGAGATTAGTATGTTGGACCTAAGGAGGTGCATACGCCGGGAGTTTGATCGAGACACAGCTCACAAAAAACTTGTCATTGAAGCAGTCACATGTAGCAATCGGGAGGACAGGTCATCAGTCCCCTTATGGGAGCTACACAAGGTGATCGGCAATGTATCATGGGCTGGGTACATGCGGCTTGTGAGCACTCCTGGGACCTTTATATATGGTCGACCCATGGTGTACGTACAATTTGTTGAGAGCATGCGGCCGTTGACTGGCGATGAAGGTTGCAGTGGAGCTGGTGAGTTACAGGTTGTCACGACAGAAGGAGGTGTTGGGATAGCGTTTGAAGTGTCAGAGGTCAATCTCATGCATCCTGAAGACTAGTTCATTAGTAATGAAGATGCCGGTCCCTTCTGATCCGCTCGTGTCGACTGCTTCGAACTGTTACCAAGCATGCCAAACGAGTTGGATTTTGCTGAAGACGGTACCGACGAGGAATCGGACGGTACCGACGAGAATGGGGGTGATGCGATAGGAGGTGATCTACCTCAAAGAGCTGTTGCCGCAGAAATGGATGAATTGTGTAAAGGCTTGTGATATCAGAAGATGTGAACTTATGGTGGGGCTTTGAAGAGAACACTCTGATGGTTGGACAGCATTTTCCGGCAAAGCATGCCGCACACATAGCTATTACAAAGTATGCCATCTCCATAAGTCGTGAGTACTGGGTAAAAAGGTCGAACCCTAATGTTTGAAACTTGTATGCACACATCCAAACTGTCCTGGAAGAGTGCGTGCAAACCAAGCCAATGGGATTTACAAGGATTTTGAGATAACTATATTGGTGCACCACACGTGCGAGCTATCCAAGCCGTTACTGCACACCGCAATGTGCGTGCTGCATACGTGGCTGAAAAAGTGCACCACCTAGTATCGAAAGACATCTCTGTCGAGCCAAAGTCATTGATGTCCACTGTGGCTGATGAAGTTGGTTTTTCGGTCAGCTATAGTATGGTCAGACGTGCCAAGTAGAAAGTGATAGAGAGGATGTTCAGGACTTACGAGGAGGGGTATAATTTCGCCCCAAGAATGCTCCATCAGATAGCGGAAGCTAATCTAGGCACTTACTTGAACAAATTTGAAAGGCCACATCCCGATGGAGTACCTGGGCGTTTCATACTTGACCGTATATTCTGGGCCTTCAGTCAAACTACACAGGCATTCCAGTATTATCGTCTGGTGCTTTCAATGGATGGTACATTCCTGACTGGGAAATACAAGGGGACACTGCTGATAGCGGTGGTGGTTGATGCAAATGATCAAGTCCTTCCGGTTGCGTACGCAATAGTTGAGAGCAAGAACTCATATAGCTGGTTGTGGTTCCTTATAAATGTGAAGTTGGGTGTTGTAGGAAATAGGCCTAATGTATGCCTTATTTCCGATCCTAATGCTGGGCTTCCAAATGCTATAAATACGATCAAGAATACAGCAGTTGATGAGTATAGGTGGACTGATCTTGAAAGTATGTGGTGCATGCGTCATCTGGCCGCTAATTTCTACGGAAGGTTCAGAAGCAAAGATCTCATGAAAAACTTTAAGAAGTTGTGCATGCAGAATCAGTTATGGAAGTTCTAACACATTTGGACGGTCCTCGAGGCTGCAACCGGCAGGTATAGAGGGGAGTCTTAGTCGGAAGGCCATCATGCAGTGCAGCCTCGCGCAAACTGGAGGGCGATGACTTTGTCAGAGTGGGTCACCAGACATGCTCCCGAGCTGGAGAAATAGGCGTTGTTGCATGACACAAGTGGTCATAGATACGGCATAATGACAACCAACATGTTCGAAGCTTACAATGGTGTCCTTAAGGTATGCGATGCCTCCCAATTACTGCCATAATTGATGAATCATGGTCACGGACAATTGCTTACTTTGACAATAGATCAAAGGCTGCAAAGGAAAAATTGGAGAAAGGTAACGAATGGTCGGAAGTCGTGCAGAGGTACATGGATAACAAAATAAAGAAATCTCAGACTCATGACGTCCAAGTTATTGATGGCTTGAGGAGGAAGTATGAGATTCGTCTAAGGCGGAAGCATGCGAATAGCCATGTGCGAGGTGATAGAAAGCATGAATGTAAACTTGACGCAAATGTTTGCTCCTGCACGTGCAACAAACCCAGGCTTTTGCACTACCCTTGCTCCCATGTGTACGCGGCTTGCACTACTACAAAAAAGGTCATCCCGGATCAGTATCACTAACGGGTAAGTCCATCCCGTTAGTGATGATAAGTCATCACTGACGGGTATCAAAACTCCCCGTTAGTGATAACATTGCCATGAGCACCAGTCATTCTCGTAAGAAGTCATCACTGACGGGTAGAAAAACTACCTGTTAGTGATGACTTTGCCCTCAACCCGAGACTGTCCCTCAATATTTCATCACTGACAGGTAATTTTACTACCCGTCAGTGATGGCTATCAGTGACGGGTAGAGTTTCTGTGCGTCAGTGATGACAGGGTTTCATCATTGACGGGTAGAGTTTCTGTGCGTCAGCAACCCATCAGTGATGATGCCTAGTGTAACCAGTGGTGATGCCCATTATCATCAGTGACAGGTAGATTCCTGACCCATCACTGCTAACACAAACTTATTAGTGACGGGTTGTTTTCCTACCCATCATTGATGGTATCCTGGGACAACTAGGCATTATGGCATAGTCATCACGGACGGGTAGAAAATGTACTCGTCAGTGATGACACAGTTTGATCACTGACGGGTATGAATACAACCCGTCAGTGATGAAGCCCAGTGTGATCAGTACTGATGCCCATCGTTATCAGTGACGGGTAGATTCCTGACCCGTCACTGATAACATGAACTCATCAGTGATGGGTGTTTTACCTACCCATCACCGATGGTATCTTTGGACAACTTGAAAAGGTGGCATAGTCAACACGGACAGGTGGATTCCTTACCCGTCAGTGATGGGTTGTCATCACTGGCGGGCGTAGATGTGGCACGGCCGTGATGACTTGTCCTATATATGTTTCTAACCGGGTGACTCGTCATTTTCACCGCGCGTCGAACCCGAGCTTTTGCTCCTGGGTTCCGACCAGCAGCGGTGGCTCCTCGCGTCCGGAGCAACGTTGCGACCGCCGAGAAGCGTGATTCGTGGGCGATTTGGTGAGAGGAGAGCTAGGCTTGGATTCGGAAGGGGTTTTTTTATTTGAGTTGGAGACCGGTTATCGAAGGTTAGTAATTGCTCTCTATGTCATTTATTAAGTGTGTAGATTCATAGCATACGTAGATTAAAGTCTTTTCTATTTATCCATTGTAATTTCATCATTAAATATAAGCCCCTTTGGGTTTTCACAAAATTTTATAGAATGAAACCCTTTATGCTCTTTTATTATATTTATGAACTTTAAACCAATTTACTTGTGGATTTTGGATAAGATAGGTAGAAGTTGTAAGTCCTATTGCAAAAATACTCCACTTTTCATAATAGAATCCTCATATTTTAGTAATCAATTAACGTGGTCGATGGATTGAATTGTACGTAGCAAAAGTAACACTAATTGTATATGATCAAGCTTTATAATTAAGTGGATAATTTCGTGCTATCATTTATTACTATAGGATCGATGGATTGAAGTTGGATGTACGGGGATCGTGCTACCAGAGGGTACGTAGATGCTTTATCTGGGTTTCTTAGAGTTGTCCGAGAGGATACGCCGAGGAAGACAAAGAATGAGACGTGTTGTCCATGTCGTAATTGCAATAACGTGGAGATTGTGCAGACGACAAAGGACTTGCAATTACACTTGCTTACGAAGGGTTTCATGAATGGTTATACCCGTTGGACATGTCACGGCGAAGAAGAAGAAGTTGCCATTGGCAAAGAGGTAGAAGTCGTCCCAAGTGGCGAAGAGGTAGGAGTGAGTGTTAGCGAAGGGGTAGAAGTCGAGGCTGGACATGTTGCATCGCTCGATGAACCGGTGGAAGAAGCCAATTCAGAATCCTCAAATGAGGATATGGTTGACGTACACAATGATTTGGACTAAATGTGCGTGACGCGGAAGGGATGAACCTTGGTGGAAAAGAATATGATGAGTTGTTAGGCCTGTTGGGAGACTCGGAAATACCCTTGTTTCCAGGATGCAAACCAAAGCACATGCGATTGGCTGTCATGCTAGAACTGTTGAAGATCAAGGCAAGCAATAACTGGTCGGACACAAGTTTCACAAAGTTGCTGGTGCTCCTGGAGGACATTCTTCCGGAAGAGAACGTGTTGCCAACAACAACTTACAAGGCCAAGAAGGTTATATACCCTCTTGGATTAGAAGTACAAAAAATACATGCATGTCCGTCGTGCAAGACATCCCGATACAAGCGTATTACAAATGAAGACAATTGTCATGATGACGAGGATGAATGTGGGGGTGCGGTGAAGGGGCCTCCTGCAAAAGTGGCTTGGTATCTTCTGGTCATTCCCTGTTTGAAACGTTTGTTCGCTAACAAGAAGGAGGCAAAGCTGATGTGTTGGCACTCAAAGGGGTGTAAGGAAGATGGAATAATGAGACACCCTGCTGATGCATGCCAGTGGAGGACTATCAATAGGGTATTTCCGGAATTTGGTAAGGAGCCGAGGACCATAAGGTTTGGGATAAGTACAGATGGATTCAATCCATTCGGTAACATGAGCAGCCGACACAGCACATGGCCCGTGCTCCTCAGTATTTATAACCTTCCTCCATGGCTGTACATGAAGAGTAAGTACATATATCTCTCTGTACTCATTCGAGGGCCGAAGCAACCTGGAAATGATATTGATGTGTACGTACAAACTACTGAAGGAAGAACTAGCAACACTTTGGCATAACGGGGTGGAAGTCTGGGACGCAGATGAACATGAGAACTTCAACCTACATGCCTTGTTGTTCACAGCCGTCAATGATTATCCTGCTTACAGAAACTCGTCCGGCTAGACTGTGAAAGGACACGAAGCATGTGTTGTGTGCCAAGAACAAACAGTGAGTCAGTTCTCGACACACTCGCATAAAATTGTACATATGGGTCACCGTCGGTTCCTTCCCAATGATCACATTTGGAGGAAGTGGAAGAAACAGTTCAACGGAGAAGTCGAGAAACGTGAGCACCCCGCACAAAAAAGGGTGAAGAAATCTATGAGATTGTGAAAGATATCGATGTTGTGTTTGGAAAGCAACAAAAGCTGAGGTCGGGCATCTGGAAAAAGAAATCCATATTTTGGGACTTGCCTTACTGGAAGGTGCTAAATATCCGTCACAGTATCGATGTCATGCACGTCGAAAAAATATGTGCGACAGCTTGATTGGTTTCTTGCTCAACATTCCAGAGAAGACAAACGATGGTGTGAAGGCATGCCTTGACATGCAAGAAATGGGTATCAGACCAGAGCTGGGACCACAACTAATGAAGAAAGGCAAAACATACATCCCCCTGCTTGCTACACTCTTAGCAAGGTTGAGAGACAGAAATTGTGTCAGTGCCTCTTGGGGTGAAAGTTCCATTCGGTTACTTAGCAAACATAAAGAAACTTGTTTCAATGAAAGACTTGAGATTAATAGGCATGAAATCTCATGACTGTCATGTGATGATGACACAGATCTTACCTGTTGCAATAAGAGGTATTTTGGAGCCTAGAGTCTGTGAGACAATCACAAACCTGTGTAGCTTAGGTAACCCGTCCGCGATGAGGGGTCATCACGGACGGGTTGCGTCTATGCCCGTCAGTGATGGCTTCACTAGTCCCGCGAGGGCAAGTCATCACGGACGGGTTGATCTTTTGGCCCGTCCATGATGACGTGTCCTATATATATTTCAAACCGTGGGAGTCATTTTCACCGCGCGTCAAACCCTAGCTTTTGCTCCTGTTCTGACCAGCAGCGGTGCCTCCTCGACACTTTGCAACGTTGCGGCCGCTGGCAACTGTTCACCTCACCACGCCGATGCTGATTCCCGAAGCAGCCACAATGGATCCCTCCCCGAGCGCCCCCGCTGCCGACACTTCCCTCCCTCCAACAGTCTACGCCGCCGCTTCCCTCCCTCCAACAATCGCCGCCGTGGACATTCCCCTCCTCGCAACAACTGCCACCGCCATGGATGCTCCTCTCCCCGTCAACGGTGACGTGGATGCTTCCCTCCTCTGAACAACCGTCGCTGCGGGTTCTCCTCCCCACAGGTACACCTATAACCACAGTTTGCTCGCGTTTGTTTGTAGGGCATGAGTTCTTGGGAGGCATTTAGAACATGCTTTACTCATGCTTTACTTGCCACTGCCCTCTATCTCAAATTCGTACTTTTCCTTTCTGTAAGTGTACTCTGGTGCAATGATTTAACATTGTGTGGACTTTGAGGAGATCATGTGGATATTGTTACTAATCATGGTTCTTTTTTTGAATTATTTACTTCTCTGCATCGTAATGCTTCAATTTCGTTTGTTCAGAACTTGTCGACATGCTTCACGTCGATGCCTGTATGGTATAGCAAACCAATCATTTTTTCACTAGCAATAGCATATGTAGCTACGCATCTTGCTCATGAAATGTAGCTAGCATTCTAGCTCTGTTTGTATATCTATTCGTACCTGATGAATATTTGGGGATTTATGTGATCTGCTGATGCAATGGATAATGCAGGAGTGTAGCCTGGGCATGAAATGACACAAAGTTAGTGCTAGGTCAGAATGAAACCTTTGTGGTAAAGAAACAGAGCAAAGTGGAAAGACATTTGCATTTCATGGTGACTTTTTTCTTTGAACCAATCAAGCAATTGAATGCATGCTGCATGCGGTTGGAGAGAAAAAAGGTTGACAAGCTACGAGACTGCGAGAGTCGACTCCCTAGAGCTATGTGTGCAAGTGTGATAGATTGGAGCCTTGGAGGTTTTGGAGACTCACGTTCTACCAAAACTGAACTAAGAGTGCTAGTTTCTTAGCTGATTCGAAATATGATAAGTTATTCTGAGAACTCACATATATATACATGTATACTAATATTTGGTGTTGATTTATTCCTTCCAACTCTTAGTTGTAAAACAATAAATAGATGATCACCTCACATGATCTTAGGATGTTGCAGTCTTTTTGTGCATCTTGTTATTAATAGATGATCACCTCACATAATCTATGTTAATGCACAATCATCTAATTGGGCTGCACACACTATTTTCCAGATTCCTTATATATGCTCTTATCATATATGGTAGGGTTAGGACACTCAAGTTTCAATTTTCAAAAGATCACGTATTCAATATATATGAATAATATATAAAAGTTCCAAGTAATTAGTTACTTTTTTTGCAAAAAAGATCAATGACGGCCGAAGAATCTTTTGGTTCGTCATCGGAGCCCCCGGCGGCAACGAAAAGAGTTAGGAAATCGAGAACCAGTAATAAGATGCCTACGTGAAGGCAGGTCATCACGGAGGTAGACCAAATAACAAGGTACCCTTCCCAACCCCAGAAGACGGCATCGAAGTTCAACAGCGTGTGTGGGTATCTAGCACGTCAACATGTTCCGATCACAGTACAAGATTGGACTGAAGTACCCGAGAGCGAGATTGAAAAAATCATGAAGGAGCTGTGGAGCAAGTTCAAGATCCCCGAAAGCGACCAAGATAAAGTAGAATGGGCGGCGAAGGTGACGATGGCTAAGTCTCACCGGAACATCAGGAGCACACTGAACAAAGAATATGTTCAGAAAAACTGCTCGCCGTTAGAGAGATATCGCCAAATAACAGAGTTGGTTTGGGAAGATTTCGTTCAAATGAAGTCTATGGAATAGTTCAAGGTGAAGAGTTTTAAAGAGCAAAGAACTCCGCTCGAAGAATAAACACCCCCATCGCCTAGGCAGTCATGGCTACATTAGGAAGATGGTGGACTGGGGGAAAGAGGACGCCGTACTACGAGGCTGGAAAACCAATTCCTTTCGACGACATCGAGGGTTGCGGGCGGGCATGGATCAGGGGCCGCACGAAGACTGACCTAACTACGGGGGTTGTTTCCTTCTCGACCCCGGAAGTTGAGGATGTGTCCAATCGTCTGGTACGAACATAATCCACCGTGTCGATTCATAAGTATAAACATTGATGAAAAATCGTTCAATAATATATCTCGTACTGCTTCTATTGCAGAGGGAGTTGAGCCAGCAAGAACCTTCCTCAGAGTCCATCGGGAGCAAGAGGTGGCTAGACCCTCTCGTGCGAGGCCTCGGGGTTGCCGCTACATGGAGCGTAGCTTTCCCCCAAACCCAAGAGGAGGCCAGTCAAAGGCAAAGAACCCAGTAAGGAAATTCTTGTTGAAGAGATAACGAGGAAGGTACGAGACAACATGGCCCACGAGATGCTACGGAAGGTGAGAGAGGAAGCACGCAGGGAGGTGACCTCCATGTTCGGGGGCAGCTGCCGCCCTTGCCTCCTAACCGCGGCGAGCCTAGCGCCGCGTACGGATGGAGTAGCTGCGCCTTAGCAAATGCTACTTCCGATGGGACAAACTGACGCGCTTCCTATCTGAAAGTGCATCCACTCCCATGGAGCTTGGAAGGATGGCTATCTTGCCCCAGAGTTTGGTTTTGATGGTTATTGGCAATCCTCACCTGTGTCTAATATTTTGCAATGAGTGTGAACAGGGATTAGATGGACAGGTGAAAGCTGAAGTGAGACAACTGTTGATGATGAGCCCTAAAAAGAGCAAGGAACTGGGAAGGTCAGAAGGACCAGCTGAGCTAGGTTCCTGAGGCACAGTTGCGAGGAAGCCGAGGCTGTGCTCGAGGGCAAGCGAGGTGATGGTTGCTTGATGGAGTTCAAGGGCCATGAATGCAAGCTTGATAAGTCCTGGAGGAGCTAGGAAGCTGGTGGATCAGGACCAAGGGTTCGCTGTGCGTCTACAAGGGCAGTCGTCTTCGGTGAAGAAGCTTGGAACCAGTGCCAAGGGTCTGAGCGAGCTGGACAGGGACTGTGGCGAGGCCATTGCTCTCTGATCAGTTTTAGGCTTGTAGTGAGCCGGCCAGAGTTGTGCTCAGGTGCTGCCTGAGGCAACCGAGTCCACCTGAGTTTGGCATCTGAGACTCGGGTGGGTAGCTCAGCCGCGGCTAGTAGGTTACCAGAGGTGCATGTTAGCTGAGTCTCAGGTAGGTTAGGTCTGGTGGCTCTTTGTCTGACGTGGCATGAGGGTAACGGCTAGCTGCCAGGGACCCTATAAATAGGGAACCTGGGGAGGTTTTCAACCTCGAACCTTTACCCAACCTTTGCCTCTAACCCGAAAGCAACCTGTTGAGAAAGAAAGAGCTCTAGGTCTCCAAGTGAGTGTTGCCTGCGTGCATCCATCGTGAGAGTGAGTTACTTAGTCCTTCAGGTGTAGCATTCGAGGTACTGGTTCCTCCAAGAGTGGGAGTGCTCTTGGAGTTGGTGAGCAAGCCAAGTCTTGTGTGGCTGCCACCAAGAGTCTGTGAGGGCGATTCGGGTCTGCCTGTCTTGCAGCAGCAAGATAAAAGGATTCCACACAAGAAAGGTACTCGAGGAAAGAGCACGATTTGGTGCCGGCTGTGAAAACAGCTTCCTCAACGGAGACGTACTGCTTCGCAAGAAGTAGGAACTTCGGTAAAACAAATCATTGTGTGCTTTACCTTCTGTCTTGTGATCTGCTCTTACTTATTCTGATATCTATGCATGCTTAGATCACTAGAGCACCTTTATTTGTTGCACACTAACTGAGTTTCCTCACCTGAGACTCAGTTAGCTCCTGCTAAAGCTAGTACCTTTTGTGTTCACGTCATCTGATGCACTCACCTGACTCTCACACCTGAGACTCAGTTAGCTCTGAATATAACTTGCTCTACATCAGCTGAGTTTGCTGTCTGAGTGTCTGGTGTTTATCTGATATATCTTGCTGAGTCTCAGTTACCTGCATCAGTTGCATATATTTTCTCTAGGATTGACCTATCTCCAGAAGAGAAACCCATTAGGCATTTTAATTTCTAGAGCCGACCTATTCACCCCCCCTCTAGTCGACTCCTGAGATCCCTTTCACTATCGACAATATCACTATAAGTTCGTTTAGTTGCACGAATGCTTCACAACAAGTTTTGTGGACGTGTAAGTAAATCATAATTGTTCTGCAGGCGCCAGCAAAGTGCGACCTGGTGATGGTGCTACCCGGCGGTGTGCCCTTGATGGTGGCACAAGGGCTAGCGTATCAACCAACTTTGGGGCATGCTTGCACAACGTAATAGTATCAACGATGGCGAAGGTACAGGTGGACTCCGTAGTGCCCGCGTACAGTGCCGTAAAAGTCCCCGTGCCCCCCAAAGATGATGTGACAACTATAGGTCAATGCGTCAATTGTTTCATCATGTGGCCAAAGACGGGGATAATTCTAGATGTGAACACTCCGACCTCTCGTCATCCATCTTTGGCCAACCACAGTCCATCGTGCCATTTGCCATTGGAGTTGAGTGGAACCGTTAAACTGACGTCATTCTCAACGGGCGAGCGGGACATCGTGAACACTTGCACAGAGAAGGAGGCCCCAGCAGCATTGATGGACGAGCACGTCAAACCACAAAAGAGGGAATGGTGCTCCAAGAATAAACAGGACCCTCGCCCAGTGGAGGAGGCCCCGACGGTGGTGATGGAGGAGGCGGTGGCTATCACGCAGCACAATGAGCCCCAGACGGCAGTGACGGAGGAACCCGTAACTCGGTACAAGGAGCCACAATCGAAGGAGGTCTTGAAGGCTGCATTGGAGGGTGTTGTGCCTAAGGATACCCAACCATCTGCACCAAAGAGTGTTACGCCCAACGAAACTCAATCAGCTACACTGGAGGATGTTACGCCTAAGAAAACCCAACCACTCATATCACGGCGTAGCGATCCGATTCCGGTCAAGCCTCTGAGGAAAACCCGAGGACGAAGAGGCCAAGGCGACAAGAAACAGAAGGTTGATAGCGCTAGTAAGGCTTTATCATACTCATCAGAAAAGTACTATCCTCCTGCCTCTTTAGCCCAGAAATACAAATGTGGTGAGCCACTCCTCCTGGAGCTTCAACTGAATAATGTGGCCCAGCAAATTAGACTTCTACATAATCACTACATGCAAGAATCCACGAAGCCTGTTGCTGAGAAGTACATCATGGTTAGAGCGCCACCTGAGTATAAAATCTACAATGAAGTTGGGACTGGTACGTTTGATGTCAACTTTGAAGACCTGTTCAGTCTCTATACCTTCAATAGACTCGACGCTAACATCATGAGGGTATGGACGCTCCACATGGTCCAAGAGATCAGGCGCTTGAATGCAAATGTTGGAATGATCGATCCATACCTATTGAACTAGAGAGTGCTCAATGAGAATCCAGAGATGGTCACGCAGTTCATTGCGAAGGTATGGTTCGCCCAAAGCACCAAGGATTACATAATGTTTTCCTACAATCCACGTAAGTTCTTTACTCCTGTCTAAGTTTTTAATTTATACACTTAGCTAGGTGTCAACATCTCACTTTTGACCATGATATCCTGTATGCAGCGACCACCGGGTACTTGTGGTTATCGTTGGAGCATGGAACAAGGTCTTTTACTTTGATTCCATAATGCGAACGAAACGTGACTTCTCGATGATATCGAAGTGCATCGATGAAGCGTTCGTGATCTATAAGGCGTCGGGAGGGGTTAATTACAAGGTTAGGGGAGCAAAAAAGCTCACCCATAAATTTGATTTTCCGTGCCAACAACAACGAGAAGCAACGAACACATGTGGGTTCCACGTATGCGTGCACATGGAGGCGATTGCCCTAACGTGGACTGAATGTGGAGTACATAAGGTATTTATGGATCTAATATCTACATCGATACTCTATTTAATAGTTACTTTATTTCCATATGAAATTAATGTTGTCCTCATTATTTCACAGGAATTTCATATTAACACGCAAGAGCAATTTGATGCAAACCAGGACTTTACACGCATATTGGTGCGCTTTGCATATTTCTTCAACAATTTTGTACTAAACCCTGCCGGTGAATTCTACTCCGGCGTACCCCCATCTTTTCTAAAGTTCAGACTTGTCAAATTTGATATGTCAAACTTATTTGAGATGTGACAAATTGTTTAGCCAATGTGCGATGTTGAATGTGTTGTATATTTGAATGGACTTGTCAAAATTGAGATGTCGAATTGAATTCTTTGATTCCTGTTCTACATTGCATATATGCTTGTGATATATGTCCTGTGCATGCTGGGGCTGTACAGAGGCTGTGCAGCTGGGGTATATTCTGTTTTTCAGAGGGCATGGCTAGCAAAATGACCTGAGGCTAGCCAGGAAGCAGGAAAACGCTGTCTGTTGGGTACTTAGCATCACTGACGGGTAAAAAATGGACCCATCAGTGATGACCTTTCATCACAGGTAAGGAAAGCTCATCACGGTTGGGTAGAAAAAGTACCCGTCAGTGATGAGCTTTCCTCACGTGTGATGAATTGTCATCACGAACGGGTTGAAAAAGTACCCGTCAGTGATAACGTCACTATCACTGACGGGTACTTTTTCAATCACGGACCCCATCAGTGATGACCTTTCGTCACGTGTCATGAATTGTCATCACGGACGGGTGATAAAAATACCCATCAGTGCTAACGCTACCATCACTGATGGGTACTTCTTTTTACCCGTCCGTGATGACCTTTTGTCCTTGTGATGAATGATCATCACGGACGGGTAGTAAAAGGACCCGTCAGTGATGACCATACCATCACTGTCAGGTACTTTTTTCACCCGTCCGTGATGATGTTTATCAGTGACGGGTAAATTACCCGTCACTGATAATGTGAGTCATTACTGACCTTTAGTTGCTAACGGGCCAAATACCCATCAGTGATGTGGGTTTTCTACCCATCAGTACTGACGTCTTCTGTAGTAGTGTTGTGCGGCAATTAAGCAGTCTTCACAGCAATACGTGTCAAGATACTTTGACATTCATCATCTGATGGGGACGTAGAGTAGCGAGTTCTACTCGTATGGTCTTGATATGAGTTACAAGGATGCCTAGCCTGGCGTTGTTCAGTGGGTGCCTAATGAAGCATTGAAGCAGCAGAAGAAGGGACGACGACATACTACTAGTTTTTAGGAATGATATGGACGACAACCAAATTGGAGAACCACGTAGATGCAGGATATGCAAGACAAGGGGTCATAGTAAGAAGGATTGCCCAAACAAGCCGAGCACGTCGAGAAATAACTAGTATTTACTTTCCGTGTGTTCGTACTAGTGTGTAGTTCAGCTTTTTTAAAAAAATTGTAAGGGTCATTCGCAACTTGCTTTATTTTCTTACTGTTGTATTCGACCTTTACAAGGTGTAATGTTGCCATTATTCATGTTTTGTAAGCTTTCATATTATGATATTTCGTACTTAAATTAACTACGTAGTTTTTTTTCATTTGTAGGCAATGGCAGACCTACCAGATCTGCTAGACCGGTATTACGATGATCAACACCGATGCCACTCTTGGTTGGCCAATGACATCGACGTTCCACCAACGTTCACTCTTAGGGCACCTAGGACACAGTGGCGGCTTTACGAGCGCTTTGTTCCTAAGCTTGCAGAAAGTGAACTCCTCCCCTTCGCCCAGATGCTTTTGGTCGGGCACTCTTTCACTCTAGATGGCTCTCTCTTGACAGCTTTGATCGACAGGTGGAGACCGGAGACTCACACTTTCCACTTTCATTGGGGAGAGATGACGGTCACTCTTGCAGATGTTTCCATGATCACTGGTTTGCCTATCAGCGGGGAGGCAATTGTACCACCTCCTAAGAGGGCTGACTAGATGGAGCATTTGGCTGCAAGATTTGGTGTGGAGATCCCGAGAACTGAAAGGGGGGCAGCTCAATGAGGTATCTCTCTAAGCTGTCTTAGAGGTTTGAGACATGCCCACCAGGTGCTGACGATGATGTTGTTATGACGCATCTGATTGCATACTTGATGTATCCATTCGGTTGGTACATGTTTCCGACGTCGCACGGTAACATAGTCTTCCTGAGCTACATCCACCTCGCGGAGGCCGTGGCTAATTCTGTGCTTGGAGACGTCCCTCAATACAGCTGGGGATCTACGTGCTGTGTGCGACCTATAGGGGGTTGTGTGACGCTACGGCCCGTAAGAAGGGGAAGGAGCCGATTCTAAGTGTCTGTCATACTTTGCTACAGTTGGAGTTGGGAGCACTTCCTGGTCAGACAGCCCCGGATAATTGAGCCGGTCCACCCATACCCAGCTAGACGGACCGCCATAGATGGCCCAACTATGAGCACTCGGTGGACAGGTGGTACGTTAGCCTGGGCGCGGGACGTGTCAGCATGGTGCTACCCGTTCTACCACCAAGAGTTCGAGATGTTGGATCAGCAAGGTGTGATATGGTTCCCCTGGACAAATGAGCATGTCTTGAGTGTAGCACCTGCGGGGTTGTCCATCCTGTGTTTCCGAGACATGCAGTATTGGATGATGACTTGCCACCTAGTCTTCTCGAACATGGTGGAGCCGTATGCACCTCAACGTGTGACGAGATAGTTCGATCGTTTCCAGACGGTGCCCCCTGAACCTAACAGATGGCTCGATAAAAAAATTCACGAGTAAGCTCTAAACTTTATAACAATTTTCAGTTTGCATGTATAATTGTTGTTCATACTAAGTTTGTGCATACGGTGTTGAAAATGTAGGCAGGGGAAGAAAGCAAGAAATGAGCTAGACTAGAGAGGGACGCAAAGCACATGGAAGGAAATATGGGACGGCACGGCTGCACAGCAGATCCTTTCTGAACACAGGTAATTATTTTCATTTCTCGGTTTGCACATATTATGATTTTGATGTCTTCTACATAACGACGTTACGTGCAGGCAGTACGACGAACGCACGTACGACGAGTACCTACGATGGTACCTACCTAGGATGCGGGTTAGACTCACTTGTGCTCTACCTGAGAGACCCACAAACATCATGCATATTGATCAACTCCAAATGGGGATGGATCAGCACAAAGCTTCACGACGTGACAACACGGTAATAGTTGGAATTATTCTTCATTATTTGTTAAGCTTATCCATGGCACGGTATGAACCATTGTTTCTGAATGTAGTATGATTGGGCTTTGCAGATCCATGATACTGCGGCCTCCGTCATTCGCACGGCCGTCAGCAGGACTCGTCCAAGATACTACAAAAGGTGAAGGAGATGTACGAAGATGCCAAAGGGATTTTGAAACACTTGAGTTGTGGTCGCACGGACGACATACTACGGTCACATTCAAACTTACCGGAGCTAAGGTCCGCACGACCTAGTGAGGCACGCATTTCACGGACCATTTCAGGACGTCAAGAGG
Source organism: Stipa capillata (assembly GCA_019208055.1). Classification (NCBI taxonomy): domain Eukaryota; kingdom Viridiplantae; phylum Streptophyta; class Magnoliopsida; order Poales; family Poaceae; genus Stipa; species Stipa capillata. The sequence continues at coordinate 142,965 of JAGXJF010003678.1, read as the reverse complement.
TAACTTATTTAACTTCCGCGAGCCAAACTTGTGAATATAGTGCATGTATAATATTTAGTTAACCATATTGCTGTATTTTCACAGTCCGATGTACGTGCAGATACGTCCCTACAAAGGATCTCTTCTAGGCGAGCTGGTCGAGGACATCAGGTGCGCCTAATTTCGCACACACACTAAGTGGAGTACTGTGCACATATATACTTTTACTGTGTAATTGCCACGCTGCCATTCATAGTCCGAGGTACATGGGGACATATCTGTAACACCCTGAATTCTAATAACCCGAAAATCAAGGCTTACAAAAACTTTTTGCAAATCAAGCCAACCATAACGCACCCAATTAAAACTTTCGTTCAAATCATGCTTGAGCCAAGTCCTAAGACAGCATGAACCAAAAATCTTCCACCCTTGCTCCTTTCCCTTTTCCGGCAAGTATGCAAACCCTTCCCCCTGCTTTCATTGACATCCGTTCGCCAAAATCTAAATTTTCTGGATCCACGTCCAACGAGGCATGCAAACTTGTTGTACCCGTTTGTTTCCCTGCATGACCATCTGACCTTGCATTCCCTCCTTGAACCATCGGTGACATCTATTCGTCTTATGCCTTACCGGCCCCCGGACCAACATTCGAAGCTAAGTGCCCATGTAATACTTTTGCAAGTTGAGACGTATATGTGGCACGAATCTCTTCTGTACGCCATGATTTTCTACCACCTACTCTGCCAGATGTTATCTTGAGTATATGCACATACATATTGCCGCCATGTATGCGCAAATATACTGAATCTAAAACTCCTCCTTGTTCAAGCTACAGGTCGAACCCTGGCTCGACTATATATTCCAAATAAATTCTTCCTACTCGATCTTCATCTCCATGCCCTCCTAATATCCATCATCAACTTGGGCACTGAGAGAGTTGTGTAACTGTAAGTATCCCTAAACCCTAATTCACTTTCTCTCTCGCTAATTATGTAAGACCCTAAAAACAAGATCTTATATCCTTCCTAAGCTCAAAGTAATCCCAATAAAAACATCAAAGAATATATATACATATAAGTGAGCTCACGATGCGACAAAGTGAAGATCTTCAGTACAAAGTCTTCTAATAAGTTAAACAAGCGTTGGCTGAGTTCTAGAGTTTGCTTATTCCTAACAAATTTAAACGTCCAAAGGTGCCCAAATTTTTTGAAGATTATCATCCTTGAATTCTCAGTCCATTACCATGTTAAAATCTTACGAAGGTCCAATCGAAATATCCGAGATGTGGTCCATGTCCTTCCTCATTGATATTTTCCCCTTTCTCTTACCGAGCAATGTTATTTCCCTGGACACGCAGTACTGCAGCCCCTCTGCTCTGGCAGCATTCGGTGTCAATTTCTCCAATTCCTGTAGCGCCAAGACATCTCAACCCCTCCATCTAAAATGGTGCCTAAACTTCAGCTATATGTCTACAGCACCGGTCATACCTTGCCCTGTTTCTCTATAGCGGTGCATAGCCACCCCTGACCTTGCTTCACTCCCTTCTCACATCAGGTTTAAAAGACCAGCCGAGCGCCCACTGTTATTCCTTCCCAAGCTGCTCCTCTAACTCCATCTTCTCACCAGGCCACCTCACCATCTTCTACAGTTGACGGTGCCGAACTTTCTCTGTGCAGCAACAACTCGAGCTTTACTGCCATTGGCCATGTGCCCCTTCTCTTCTTCACCCACATCTTCCTTCTCTCCCTCGTATTCCCTCTCTCCCTTATTCATTATCGCCGCGTCCGTGCATTGCTTCCCTTGTCGCATGCTCAGGTCGTCACCTCCCTCTGCAGTGCATGGCGCCAAACCTCACTGTTGCAGTGCAGCGGCCACTACCAGCTAGCCTCCTCCCCATTCAAGTCCATTCCCCAGTGCACAAGCTCTTCCCTCTTCAAAACCGAGCAGCACCCCATGGTCGGAATCATCCCCCATTCTTCCCCCAACTCCTCTCTGGCCTTCCTTCTTCCCCAGGCGCCGAGCCCCATCTCTCCTTGCTCCACCTCCGGCAGGCAATCCCGCCACCTATCTCCTTCTTCTTCCCCGTCCGCTCATTCCCTACCTGGCAGAGATTCCCACCCTAAGACCTTCTAGACGCCGGCCCTCTGACCCACGAGCCCCACTTCATCCGCCGCCCGGGCGCCTCCAGCAGCTGGCGCTGCTTCAGTGGCCCAAGTCCCCTGCCCCGACCGAGCCCAACATAGCGCTACCGCCTGCCGTGCTTGGGGTGCGGGCCATGCGACGCGCCGCTCTCGCTTGCTCGAGCGCTCCATCCCTCTGGCCTCCCTCATGCGCTCTCCTCAGCTTCAGCCAAGCCGCCGTCGAATGGATCGGAGCAGCCCACCGTTACTTACCAAGTCGGCGCCGGCCGCCATCAACCCGGCCTCACCCCGTGGAGGCCGCTATCAACGGCCAGGTCACCGCATGCTCTTCTCCGCCTGCTCAACCCAAGCCACCGCTCCTCTAATCTCCCGAATCCGCCCCCTTGCCAAGACCAATCCCCTAACACCAGCAACTCCCCTCCGCCTCTTAGTTGATTCCCTGCTTCATTTGGTGGGAGCAGCTCTCACCACCGAGAAACCGAGCTCATCGGAGCACCGCCGCCTGCCCCGCATCTAGTTCCGAGCACCCGCGGCATCTTACCCAACCAACAGGTGAGCTCGGGAGTCAAGCCCCGACCGAGGTAGGTGCTACTCAGGTCGACCGACGGGTGGGCCTAGAGTTCCAACCGGGCCCAGTGTAGGTTAGTGAAGGCGCAAATCTAGGATGCGCCTCCGGCGTCACTAGTATTTCCAGTACCTAGTCAAACCGATTCAAGCCATTTACTTCGGTTTGACCGGTTCACGGCCTTCCTATCCGGTTTTCCAAATTTCCCCACCGGTTCTGAAAACCTGAAATCGTTATCTACCACCTTGATTCACAAACCTCCTTCAAATTCCAACTCGATTTAATTCAAACAGTGAAGAATAGTATGTACCATTTGATTTTCTTTTTCTTTCTTTAACAATAGCAAATACAGTGTATATATGTTCCTACCACAAGCACCCAAACCGAATTTTGAACATTTTCAAATAGGTCAACTGCCTTCAGTTCTCGCTAAGTTCAAAAGTACCAATTGTATTACAAGGATTAAAACCTAATGAGGTTAGGTCAAACTTAACCCAAAACCATAACACCGGTTGTAAAGCAGTCGCTTAAAACCTTCCCTCTTCCCCTTATAAGCCGACGCCCAGAACTCCAGCAACTCATAGCTAACCAAAACTTCATATACGAGCATATTTTCCAAGAAACCCTAATCCGCTAACTCGGCACCTTTAAAGCTAAAGTTCTTAATGCCCCATCATCACTATGTCATATCTCTTAAGCATGCATATCCTCTGGATTTTTGTTTGAAGTTTTCCCTGCTCGGTTGTTTATTCGGTGTTCTTTCTGACGTGTAGTTGACAGAGTGAGATACGTGAACCAAAACGATCCGGACTCATTCCCATATCAGGACCAGGACCAGGAATTGCCAGGCAAGCTCTCTACCCTTGATCATGTTGAATCCCAAGTTTACGAAATGATATTTTGTTTACGATACATGCATGCTATGTTTTATGACTGCTATTTTATGTAGCATAGCTATATCCTATACTAGCAAACCCTAGCTCGAAAACTATTCCCTTGTCGCCATAGGACTACATATCTCGGTATATATATATGTATGTATGTATGTATGGCTTAGCCTGACAGTAGCAAAAATCCCGGAAATCTCGAATGAGACATTCTTGGGATGGATCGCTGTGACCGATGGAGGTGAAGTCACGGTATAATCCATGGGTGGGGAATGTTTTTCGAAAGGAGGTTTTCCAAAACCAAAACTAAAATGGAGAAGATTTTAATCCGGGTCGGAAATGAAGGGGGAAAGCAGGGAGAGTTTTAAATGTGCAAGGTAATGCCTGGCGTGGTTTTCGCGGTCCATTTACGGACATGGTGTGAAGTCTTGCTCGGATCAATTAAGGACCGAACTAAGTACCGTTTGGCCAAGTCTTACAGTACGTCCACATGTCCATTATAGGAAGGACTTGACCCAGTATCCGGTCTGAGACTAGAATGAACCCGTAGGCAGTGAGTAGTGTGCAGTTGAGGGTGCAGCCTCCGTATAGAAAGTTTCCATAGAAAGCGAGGTCATGTTCGCCACAAAGAAGGAGCACCGATCTACTTGTGAGCGATGTTACTGACTCAAGCTAGTGTTGGTTAAGTCCTTCTGGCGGGTTCATTGCTAGGTTTACTCCGGTGAAGAGTCTCGTTGTAATAACCCTGCCGGCACATCTCGCGAAGTGTGCTCATCTGGCCATGGCAACAAGGGTGACTTACATCGTGTGGGTAAAGTCGTACCACCTCTGCAGAGGGTTAAAAAATATTCGAATAGCCGTGTCCACGGTCATGGACGAACTTGGTTGGGCCACACTATGGATAGATTTGGTTTTCGAATTCAAAAAGGGTTATGGGGTTTAAGGACGCAGGCCCGAAAGGCTGGCAAGATGGCATGAGTGAGATCCCCGCTGCAAGGCGGGAGGAGCGGACGTCATCCTACCCGAGTGTAGGGATGGCTATCCTGAGTGGGACATCGTTCTAACCGATGTGTAGGAATGGCTATTTGGTGAAAAGGTGGGCCGCTCCCGTGGTGGAGGGCCGTATGAATGAAATGATGATATGATTGGCTACAATGACTTGGCAAGGCCGAGAAGGTTTGTGAAAATTGCTTTTAATATCTATTTAAATATTTTAGTTGAAAACTTACTTTTCCGCACAACATGAGACATAGGATAGAGCTGATTTATTGATTTCTCCAAGCATACATAAATCCGTATCGAACTCCCTGGCAGAGGGCTTGTGAGTACATTCCATGTACTCACGTGGCTTGTTGATTTGGCAAGATAAGTGAGGTGCTAGTTTGAGGACAACGATGATATTCGCGAAAGCTAGGGCGTAACCCCAGTCAGTTACCTGCCGGGTATGGCATACTGATGGGCCACATCACCGCTTGATTTCCGCTGCAAGATCTTTAGCCGACGGGCTTCAAGTATAAGTATTCGATCTCCACGATCGAGTCATGTATCATATACTAATATATGCGTATATGACAATGATATACAGGTTGACTTGGGTGTACCGACTACTGATCATGGGACCAGTATAGTAAGCACAAGGGTTTATCCGGCCTTAAAACCGGATACGCCACAACATCACTCATGCAGATGTCGTCTAGGCGAGTTGGTAGAGGACATCAGGTGTGTTTTATTTTTCGCACGCACGCATTGCGATAATGTACATGTGTTTAGACTCTTGCAATGGTCGTTTGTTTTACACAGTACGACTCGACGCATGACGAAAGCCAAACCTCTCACGGAGGTGCAGCTACCCATGTATGCCTTTTTTTAATTATATGTTTACAGATTGTGCATACGATATGTACTTATTCTTCCTACTTACTTTCATAGCTCGAGGAACGAGGGGACACGAGCTTAAGCAAGGCTTCTCCGGGAGGGACATTTAGTCAAGTATGTACAATTAAATTTATTGTCCTTATAATATGCACTTGTTTCTTAAATTTCATACCATTTATTCATGTCATTTTGCAGACAATACATGAAATTGATTCGCATGCCCACGATGGTGCTTTTATTTACCAAAAATCTTTTTATGCTATCTTCACTTCAATACCAGTCCCTAGTTGGAGGAGGAGGTTTCGAGCCTGGTTCGTCCCACCAACAAGGTCAAGACTGGGTCGAAGATTTGTTTCGACATCAGGAGATCGATCACAGCCAAATTCCTAATCAGCCATACCTTACTCAGGACACTCAGGAGGATCAGGAAACTGACGACACTCCCCAGTACAGGCTTCGGACAAACCCAAGACCGAGCGAACAGTTCATTTTCCCCTCAAGTCACATGCCACCGAGGCAGAAGAGGAGAAGAGGCTGGTGATCGCAACTATTTTTTATTCTTTCAATTAATTCTACTATTATACTTCGCTGTATGCGCTATATATAGATGGAAGGAATCTCGTCTGCAGTACAAACGAGCAGCACGATTTAAAAGCACGGGAGAAGAGACAGCTAACGCATGAAAAACAAACAGGAAAAAAAGCAACCAGGAAAAAGAAAAAAGCAAACAGGGAAAAAAAGCAAACAGGAAAAAGAAAAAGCAAACTGAAAAAACAAACAGGAAAAAAAGCAAAAAAAATCGTTGTCAGCTGTTGGGCGAAAGTAGAGGCGCACTGCACGTGCATGCTTGCAGGGCAGCCGTGCATCGCGGGCCGGGGGAAGCGAGCCGGGCGGGCGTCGTGGCCCAGGAGCGCGAGCCGGGCGGGCGTCACGGCCCAGGCGCACGAGCCATCGCGTCGCGGGCCTCCCAGGCGAGCTCGGCCTCGCGGCGATGGGGCGCGACCAGCGGGCCGTTGCGCATGTGACTTCCGGTATTGCCACTCGACCGAGGGGCTAATTATGCTTTTTTTTTCTTTATGAGAAGTGGAACACTGTTGCTGACAAGATGCATAACGAGACTACTATGGCGTATGCAGTGTAATAAGCTCATATATTTTTGATGCAGGCATTTCATTTATATTCATACTGACCTTTCTTCTTTAAACTTGCGGAACAACAGTAAGCTATCTGTGAATTCTTTTAGCAAACCGATAAAATCTTACATGAACACGTAAACTCTCCTTTGTTGTCTCGTTGTTAGGAGCAAACTGCGATAAAACCTAACCAATTCATTTTTAAGGTAAGAGGCTAATCATTATAGCCTGTTGCAACGTATGTGGAGTCTTGTCTTGGATATTTATTGTACAGTGAAAATTTATTGTTGAATTATAAGCTGATAATCACATACTATCACTAAATGACCACATGGTTACATTATTTATTTTGTAGAAATTAAAATAGGAGGCGTCTGCATAGTAGCACAATCCATCTTTCCTCTTGTCTCCTATCTCAAATTTCTTATCTGGAGACTCCGCATCCATCGCCTCAACCTGTCTGTCAAGAGCCAGCTTTTATTTAGGGCCTGTTTGTTTGGTAGGCTTTTGGCTTTTTGGATTTTGGCTTCGAAGCTAAAAAAGCACCTATTTACCTGCTTTTGGCTTTTGACTTCGAAAAGCCTGAAACAACTTTTGGCTTTGAAAAGCCTGAAACAATTTTTGGCTTTTAAAAGTTGTTTCAGGCTTTTCGAAGCCAAAAGCCAGAAAAGCACCTATTTACCTGCTTTTGGCTTTTGGCTTCCAAAAAGCTTCCAAAAGTTGTTTCAGGCTTTTCGAAGCCAAAAGCCAAAAGCAGGTAAATAGGTGCTTTTCTGGCTTCGAAGCCAAAGTTCAGAAGCCAAAAAAGCCTAAACAAACAGGGCCTTAGTGTCAATGGCTGCTCCTTCTGAGTTTTTTTATATAAATATTATTTTTAAAACCAAGAATTCAAGATATATGTGTCTGGTTTTAGAAATTTCAAAACTACCAGCTTGTCGGCCGTCGGTGAGCCGACAGAGGGCTTATCGTCCCACAATCAGCCAACAAGGGGTTTGTCATCCCATCGTGGACCGACAGGCTCCTATCGTCCAACCGGGCACCGATTTGTTCCCTGTTGTTCGAAGGCGCAACGATAAGTCTGCTGGAGCGGTTCACGGGACCGAATAAAGCCATGTCGTCCGACCATGGGACGACAGAGAGGCTTGTCGTTCCACCGTCGAACGACAGGCTCCTTGTCGCTCAGCGGTTGGACGACAGGCGTCAAGCCGCGGGTTGTCGGTCGCCCGTGGGACGACAGGGACCTGTCGGTCCACGGTGGGACGACAAGCCCCCTGTCGGTCCACCGGCGGACGACAGGGTACTACTTCCGAGTTTCCTGAAACCCCGGGTATAGATCTCGAATTTTTAGTTTTAAAAATAATATTACAAAAAACTCTGCTCCTCCTCCCTCCTCCCTCCCTCTACCAACTACTCGCTGTGGAGCATGCGAGTGGACAAATGATGCTGCCACTGCTAAATGTCCTCCTCCATCGCTCGTCACTGCCCATCGTCTTTCTATCTTTCCTCTACATATTACTCTGTCTAGTTAATAAAAACATGACATTTTAGATATAGGTCTAGTCAAAAATTTAATCTTTGTAAATATTTATATTAGACGCATGTAAATCATATTTATAGATTTGTCTTAAAAAATACTTTCATAACATCTAAATTCTATTGAGTTTAATAAAAAGTAATTGTTGAATACGTGTTTTGGATGCCGTATCTATGTCTAAAACTCTAGTGTTTATGAACTGAGAGGAATACATTATAAAAATAATAATGATCAAACATATGTTTTGGAATAGGACGGATGAGTGGTGAACACACCGTGAAGGGGCAACACCCCTGGCCACCGATATCGTGGAAGACGGCCGTGGAGAAAACGGACAAGTGTCAAAGACCAAACTGAGAGCACGTATATTTGATTTGTGCACCAGTAAATTTTACTGTGGAAATCCGGCGCGCCGTAAAACCGGTGGAAATTTTTTTAAAAATATTATTTTTAAAATAAAATTTTCGAGGTCTATATGTCTGGCACCGGAAATTGCAAAAATATGCCCCTGTCGGCCGACCGTCGACCGACTGGAGGCCTGTCGGCCAACGGTCGACCGACAGGTCGGTATCGGCCCACCGGAGACCGATTGGGCGCCGAAAGCGGTGCTGGCGACCTGATTCGACTTGATTTGACGCGGTTCGACTTGATTTGACGCGGCGGGACCCGTGGAGGGCCTGTCGTCCGACGGTTGGACGACAGGCTCCCAGTCGTCCTACGGTGGACCGACTGGAGCCCAGTCGTCCAACTGTGGACCGACAGAGCCCCACAGCTGCAACTTCCTGCGCATTATGTAAAGCAGTGCCTGTTTTTTTTGCACTTGCTGCGTTAGGTAAGCAGTGGCTGCTTTTTGCACTTCCTGCGTTGGTCGGCCGTGATTGCAGTGTAAGCAGTGCCTGCTGTTTTTTCACTTCTTGCGTTGGTCGGCCGTGATTGAAGGATTTTTCGCCTTTACATCACCTGCAGTACATCACCCAGTGTATCATTTCTCTATTTATACATCTCTTGCCTGTCTCTCCTTCTTCACCCATGCACGAGAAATTTATAAGCTCAGGGGAGGAGTTAGGATTCGGGAGCAAGGTGAGAAGAAAGAAATTTTCGGAAAGGATTAGGGTTCGGGAGGGATCTCGGCTGTGGGTCACATGTGAGGTAAATAGTAGGGAAATTTTTTTTTAGTTTTCTCGAAGTAGTAACTATGACCGTATTGCAAAATGACAGGAATGGCCTCATCTGGTGCTGACGAGATGCCGAAGCAGAAGATAGTTGCCGACTTGCCCGCAGGTGTCGAAGTTCCCCTTTGCTGGTGCCAAGATCCGTGCAGACTGATGAAGTCGGATGAGTTCGGCTACACGTACGGAAGAAGGTTCTTCATGTGTGCTAACTACGACGAAGAGCCACCGAAGTTTGGCATGTCCAGACGGAGTGAACTGGTAAAACTCGCACATACCCGCATTTCTAACACGATGCAATACTATGGTAACAGTCGTTTGCTTGCAGTCTCGACCTACTATATGTGACTACATACAGTGGCTGGACGTTACCCAATCGAAAGAGGATGAGGAAGAACTCATGTGGAAGGTTAACTGTGCTCGAGGTCGGATTCAGGAACGTATGCACGAGGCAGAGGAGGAGGAGAAGAGAAAGCGTTGGCAGGAGATGCAACGCAAAGAGAAGGAGGAGGCGGAACGTCGAGCTGCGGAGGCACGTGAGGCCGAAAGGGCGAGGAAGCGCGAGATGGCGCGTCGCGCGAAGGAAGAAGGGGAGGAAGCTCACGCTCGTCGTATGAGGAAGGGAAAATATCCTAAAGGCGCTGAGTAGTTATTTTAATATTGTATTAGGTTGTTCGGCTGTACGTGAATGTTATCGTACCCTGTTGTCACGCCCTGATGATGTTTCGAAGTTTTCGAATAAATAAACGAAGTGTTCCATGCAATTCAGTACAACTAAAGATAGTCAAAATGCAAAAGAAAATGGTGCGAGTGTACGGCTAAAAAAGAACTAGTCCTGCTCATCTCCCTGCTCATGTCCTCCTGGGCCTCCCCGTGGTGCGGCGGGTGGGGCGGCTCTACGAGTACGAGGACGTGGTCTCTTGCGAGGGCCGGACAGTGTCAAGGGCTGTACCGGCCGTGGCTGACGGTGACCCCTGCCCAAAATCGGCTCAGCCGACTGACGAGGTGGCGACTGCGTGACCTGCGTGGGTGGTGGCGGTGGAGTCTGAAATCCCGGGAAGTGAGGAACAATCCCAGAAGCGTCCGCTTGGCTCCACATGTCGCCGTACTCAACAGTATCTGGTGAACCCGCAAACGCCACAACGGGAACCACGTCACCTATATTAACCAATCGTATTTAGTAATACAATCCAAGAAAATACTAAGACCATATTAGTAATACGGTTTTACCTGTGGCGTGGAGCATCATGGACTGGTGATGCCACGACGAGCCACCCGCCTGTGTCGGGAGAGGTGGTGCTGGCTGGGGTGTCGAGTATGCCTGGTGATGCCATGACGAGCCACCCGCCTGCGTCGGGAGAGGTGCTGCTGGCTGGGGTGACGAGTGTGGCTGGTGATGCCAAAACGAGCCACCCGCCTGCGTCGGGAGAGGTGCTGCTGGCTGGGGTGACGACTGTGCGTGGTGATGCCACGACGAGCCTCCCGCCTGCGTCGGGAGAGGTGGTGTAGGCTGCGGTGACGACTGTGCGTGGTGATGCCACGACGAGCCTCCTGCCTGCGTCGGGAGAGGAGGACGTGGCTGGACTTGCGGGTGTGGCTGCCACGACGACGAGGAGTGCCGTGGGGGACGGTGCGCATGACGAGTAGACCGTCCTGGAGCGACGTCTGAAGCGCGCGCACAGGTCAAAGTCTCATAGATCTTTCGAAGCTTGTCGTTCAGACGTCGCCACGCGGATCGATGATCCGATGGACTGATGTCAACCCCCATCTCAAGTCGGTTAAGAAGTGCGGCAACCTCCTCCTGAGCCTCAAGCGTCATTTGCGCCTGTAAATGCGAAAGGATTATTGTTACTTGCTCAGGACTTCTGCAAATACAAAACAATGAAAATTGTGACACTTACCGCGTGGTGCCTGACGCCAACAACAGAAGCAGCCGGGTAGTGATCCGACGTGCGGCCCTGCTGCATCTCATCTGGGTCGGCACGTGGTACGTAGAACAACCGCGTACCGGGCCGGTACCACTGGAGGTACACATCGTACTCGGCCGGGTCGAAGGCCGTGTCCTCGTGCCAGAGATCTGCGCTTGCCGTCGTCCACTGCTCGACAAACGGCGCAAGGTTTCGTGCCCACGTTGTTGCCGTCTTGTTTCCACCTTTACGGCTGTACCTACATTTTCATGATTATTGGTACGAAGTGAGCAAAAACTATGTTTCAATACTATTATCTGACATTAAAACATTATGTACTCTTACCTGTGGATGTGAGGCTGAAGCAAGGGCGGTGCTGGGGGAGGACACATTTGGCGTTTCCCGAATTGACGCATCACTCGGTGCACAGCGGTTATCTCCACAGTGACGTCGAACACTACGGTAGCCTTCGTCATCCAGTAGTCCAGGTCTCTAGTACACAACAATGAAATCCCGCCAGGCGCTCGTCGCGTTAACGCGTCGACAGTGTACGGCTCCCAGATCACCTGACTATGGTGCAACGTATCGAACTGCGATGTGAAGGCTGGGTAGCAATTCCTGACCTGTTCGCTAGCATACCGTACCTGTCGGGATTAAAAATAATTAATAACGAAACACATGAAGTATTTCTGTTAGAAACCATATTTTGTATAAAACTAACCCGTCTCCGTGTCCAGAGTGTCCCAAAAGTAGGCATGTCGATATGGTCCCCGTGGTACGCCGTATCGTCATACGGTATATCGAACTGCACGTCTGGCCGTCCGACCGGGAATCGCTCGTATGACCAAAGCTGCAGCAAGAGTGGGCAACCCAGTACCGCCGACTTCTCGGCGCGCCTGCTGCAAGCATTGCACATGCCTCTCAAAGTGGCTGCCAGGACCGCTGAACCCCAACTCCTCTGAACTATGTCCTCGCGGCAACGGGCGTCCGCGATCTCCCGCGCTATTCCGATGTAGCGAGCGTCCACAGTGTTCACGTGATTGGACGTGAACATCACCTTGTCGAAGAGCCACAGGATATACGCCTCTAGACAACGGTCAACCTGCTGCTCCGTAAGCGCGACACCAGGGTAACCAAGCGCGCCGATCTACACGCGAGAAGTAACATCAGCAAGGTAATAGCATTTTAAACATTCGTTCGCAATGAATAATAAAGGCAAGTGACGTTACCTGAAAGTTGCGCAACCACCGCCACATAGGCCCGTTTGTATCTCGGACCAACTCCCCGACGCCCTGAGCAACACCTGCGAAACGGGCTACTATGTCCTCGTGCCAACCTACCTGAGGCTCCAACGGTCCAACTGCGGCTCCAGCCAACGGTAGGCCCAGCAAGAACGAGACGTCCTGGAGAGTAGGCGCCATCTCTCCCCAAGGAAAGTGCAGTGTGTGCGTCTCAGGCCTCCAACAGTCCACTAAGCAGGTGATCAGTGACCGGTCGTAACCAAAACGACGAGACCGCTCGTTGTACTGCTCTCTAGGCTCGTCGTCGTCGTCATCTTGCAGCATGAGCCTCCACTCTGCCGCAGTAGCCTCAACCATCCGTGCCAGCGGTAAGAGACCCGCCCAAGCCAACCTGCCAAACAAGTACAGTATAGCAAAATTAGTGTGACGTTTCGTAATAAAGAGTAGTTCGAAGAACGTATGTAACTACGAGACCCACCGGTCAACCCAGTCTGGGTGTTGTCGGACCCCAGATTCCATAACGGAGAGCTTTAGGAGTAATCACCCGCTAAGTCGGAGCTTCAACCCCGACCTCAACTCACGGGAGTCAAATCCGAGAGGAGTAGAGTGATATGGCTTCGAATAGCCCGAGACGTCAACCCCAAAGCTTACTCTGGCAATTTAATGCACTGAGTAGTAGGGTGATATGGTCTCCTCACTCTTTCCCACTGAGCCGGAGCATCAACCCCGACCTCGTCCCGGCAAATAAATGCACGGCTAGAGTAGGGTGATATAGCTCCCAACATCTCAGTGGAGAGTCGCTTCACAGGGGTGACTAAACTTAATAGCTCTGCGATATAAAACCTGAAATCCTCCCTGCATCACGTACTTCAATCATACACACATTGCACATGACACAGGGGGAGAAACAAACCAGTACCATCACAGAGACTCTACGACCGAAACTGCAATAATACTAGTTGTTCGGGAAACTTAACAACATATATATACAAGCAAAAGATGCTTTACACAGCGGAAGTGTTAGTTTGGCTGAGAAGCCTAAGGGTAGGGCCAAAAGCGGCGGCAGAACAAACCAAGCTGCCGAACCCAGGGCAGGACCACTGCCCGGGATCACCAGCGACTAGTCGATGTCGGCGTCTACCTCAACGTAGAAACCCTCCGCTGCGGGAGTGGTTTCCTCTGCACGGAAATAATATCAACGAATGCAAGGTGAGTACAAAATGTACTCCGCAAGACTTACAGGGGAAAATAATAATAGATGCATCAGGTATCAAGAAAGGGCTATCTGTGGACTATTTTTGCAGAAAGCTAATTTATTCTTCACAATACCTGTAATTAGATTGAAATCCGTCTACTGGAATACTTTGCAAGGAGAGGAGCTGAAACTGCATAATAAAACCTAAAGTAGACCATCGAACACACGAAACCCTCGATTCTTCCTCGACCACCAGGGAGGAAGCAATCGCTAAAACCAAATCCTTAAAGTTGGCAAGTTTTAGATTGGGGTTATACTTGTCTAATTCGATGCGGATTCTTACCAAGCTGTCCATAACCGCGGACACGGCTATTCGAATAGTTTAAACCCTGCAGGGGTGTACATCTTTACCTACGCGTATCAACCGACTCTTAGCGCTACCGAGAACACACTTTCACGAGGTGTGCTAGCAGAGGGAGGTTGAACACGACCTTTACAATGTTTTCGACCTAGGTATGAGCCGCCCTAATAGGCTAGTCCGCGAACGACAGTTCGGCCGATACTTCGACGCGGTCCCACTAGTTGTGGCAGGTGATACATCCCCGGTCCCGGACCGTGTGTACCCCTCACTCCTATATTGTTGCATCACACCACCTCCTTGTTTTCCACGCACCCAAGTCACGAAAACGGCAAACTATGCAGCTCATATCCTAAGCCTAGACAGATTATTCGGTCGTGGGTGGCCCATTATACCACCCGCGTAGAAGCACGCAAATCTTGGTTCGAAAGGACACCGGGAACCGGTCCTTGTGGGATTAACGAGACAACCCACCATGCTCCCGGCATGGCCTCTCGTCGATGCCCGATTTGAGATTAGTCAAGTTTATTAACAACCGCCCGGTGAACAACCACCTAACCGCTAACCCATCCAGAGTGTTGTGTTGCATCTGCCATCCCAGGAATTACGACATTCACGCAACTAAGCATGGCTAAGCACAAGTAGCTACGTAAATAACTCAACAATAGCAAGCAATCTATTCTAAATAGGTTGGGAGGGTCGGTGGTGTTGATTGAGCGACAAAGTAAGTTTTCATGCACGGAGTAGGGCTAATCTTAACGTAAAATAGCAGTTGAGCGCATGCGATACTGATTTAAAAACAAATAATAGGGTTGCAAATAATGGGATATCCGCAATATGGTCAAAGGGGCTGCTTGCCTTGCGGTTCAGCGACTAGGTCGGGTTCCTGCTCGTAGTTATATTCGTCGCGATCCTCCGGTCCTATCGGAAGAACGAAAACATCGAAACAACGCAACAATAAATACAACGTCGGAAAACATCGGCATGAGATGTCATGTATGCCATGTCCTAGAGGATGCAAAGTCGAAGCTAACGCAACTAGAATCAGGTTAATCGGAGTCCGAACGCGCGAGATATCGCGATCCGAAGATTCCCGGGGGTTCGGGGAAAACCCTAATTTAAGTTCTTCGACATTTTCATCTTTTCTAGCATGCAAACATGTATGATCATAACGTAATTGAATGACTTTCATTTTTATGAACATTTGGATATATCATTTGCATCTTTCTGAGTTCGGATGAGTTTTCTACGAATTTAACAAGATTTAGACTAATTTAAATCCCTTTGTTGTATTTTTCTCAGCAAAGAAAATGAATATTAAAGCATATACTACTTTTCTCACTCAGCTGGGAGTTAGCCACAGAGGCTGACCAGTGGGTCCTTCGGGTCATACATACTTTCTTTATCTTTAGTTCTTTTTTTTCAAATTCTGGTTTGTGGGACCCAGCTGTCATAGAGACATAGCCAACAGCTCATTTACTACAGTGATTACTCATTAATGACAATCATTAGGCATTTAGTTAACATTAATAACAATCATTAGCAGCAGTTAGTAATAAATGGATCGGTTCAGACATGAATAATACCACTATTAAATGCACTTAGCAATAATAAGCTACTAGTTAAGCCTAACTGACTTAACTACTAACTAACCTAACTACCTGCCCTAACTAATCTAACTAGCACTGCTAACCGAACCAACTAACCATTAAACTGACTAACTTATCACCTAACCAACCAATTTAACTAACAAAACTAACCCTAACCGGCTGTCTGCATGGGCATTGAGCCCTAACTAATATAACTAACTACTAACCTAACCAACCACCAGCCTAGCTAACTACTGACTTAACTAACCACACTAACCGAACTACTAACTAGTCTAACCATCAACTAACTGGATAACCTACGCCCTAACCGAAATAACAGCAGGCAATAACATCGAACACTGGCTACATATATACTCAATCCAGACTGTGTGCTCTAATGGCACTGGTGGCCGGTCGGCTTGGGAGGCAGGGTGCCGAGGCGTGGCAGCGGCGAGGCTCACCGGCGGCAGGGTGCGGCGAGCTTGGGTGGACCGGAGGCGAGGTCGTCAGGCGGTGGAGCTGGGGATCTGGGCGGCGTCGGGGAGGGCGTAGGCGGCGAGGGTGGCGTTGCTGTCGGCTCACCGAGGGGAGGCACGGGTCCGGCTGGGGAAGCGGCTCGGCACCGGGCTCCGGTAGCAGCTCGGGTGGCCGGGCGAGGAAGCGGAGCCGGGGCGGAGGGCGATGGCGTCGGCGGGGCTTGATGGAGGCGGCGTCGAGCGGAGCTCCGGGAAGCGGCGGCGAGGGCGAGGAGGCGACCTGCGGAGGGGAACTCGACGGCGGGGACGGCACCGGAAGGCGACCGGGCGGTGCAAGCGGGGCCGGCGACGCTCGGGGCTTCGGGCGGAGGGCGATGAGGTGGGGACGGAGCCGGGGCGCAGCTCCGAGGAGGGCGAGGGCGGCGACCGAGGGAGCTCCGGGGCGAGCGGCGTCGGGAAGAGCGGGGAGCGGCGAGCTCGGGAGGAGCTGCGGCAAGCGGGGCAAGACGGAGGGGCACGGTGGCGGGTAGCTCGGCTCGGAGAAGCGGAGCCGGGCAGAGGAGAGCGCGGCGGCCGGGGTGCTTGAGGCGGGGGCGAGCGGAGGGAAGGCGGCGACGAGCTCGGGCGCGGCGCGGCAATGGGGAGGGCGGCGGAGCGAGCAAGAGAGGGAGGAAGGGGGGGGGGCGGGTGCACCGAAGGGGGAGGGGTTTTTGAGGGAGGCCGGCGGGGCAGCCGAGGGAGGCGCGGGGGCAGGCGACGTGCGCCACGGGGCGGCCATGGGGAAAGGGAGGTGGCGCCGGGTGAGAGAAAAGGTGAGGAGGGAGAAGGGGCGGCGTACGGGAGAAGGCACCGGGGGGGGTGCGGGCAGGCCGGTGCGGGCCAGGAGAGGAAAGCGGGCCGGGGAAGGCCCAGGCCGGGGGGGTTAGATTAGATTTAGGGTTTTTAGTTTTTCCTTTTTATTTTTGATTTCTGATTTGATTTCACAAATTGTTTTGCAAATGCCAGACCAATTCAAAAATCCTGCTTCAATTCAATTCAAGTTTCAACTTCAATTGGTTTTCTAATTTCATTTGTCCCTTTTGAATTAGGTGCAAGATCTTAAATAAATTTGAGACCTCCCTTGAAATTTAAATTCTAGTTTCGAAATACAAATGCATATGATGCCATGCCATGATATGCACAAACAAAAGAGAAAGAAAAATGGGGATGTTACAGACCTACCCCCCTTATAAGAATCTCGACCCCGAGATTCGGATCAACCGGAAAAGAGGGAGGGGTACGCTGATCGAAGGAGATCTTCACGTTCCCAAGTAGCTTCTTCTTCAGAGTGGTTGGACCACTGGATTTTAAGAACTTCACGTTGCGTCTTCGCGTTGTCTTCTCCATTTCGTCGAGGATTCGAACGGGATACTCTTGGTAAGAAAGATCTTCTTGAAGATCCAGGGTATCAACAGCAGACTCTGGAATTGGATTTTTAAAGCATTTTCGGAGTTGGGAAACATGGAAGACATTATGGATATTGGATAACGACGGAGGTAGTTCCAACTGGTATGCGACTTCACCTCGTTTGGAAAGAATGCGGAAGGGACCAATGTAACGAGGTGCCAACTTTCCTTTGATGCCAAATCGGCGAACACCCTTGAAAGGAGTGACCCGAAGGTAGACTTTATCGTTTGGCTCAAAGTGGATCTCACGACGATGGAGGTCGGAGTAGCTCTTCTGACGAGACTGAGCAGTTTTTAACCGCTCTCGAATAACTTGAACTTGATCTTCTGCTTCCTTAATCAAGTCCGGTCCAAGAATTCGCCTTTCTCCGGTTTCAAACCAATTGAGTGGAGTTCGGCACTTACGTCCATAAAGGACTTCGAAAGGAGCCATACCTAGGCTGGATTGGAAGCTATTGTTGTAGGAGAACTCTGCAAATGGAAGACACTTTTCCCCATTTTGTACCGAAGGATATAACACAAGCTCTAAGCATGTCTTCGAGGATTTGGTTAACTCTTTCGGTTTGTCCACCGGTTTGAGGATGATAAGCTGTACTGAACGCAAGATGAGTTCCCATAGCAGCTTGGAGACTTTCCCAAAATCTGGAGGTGAACAAACTACCACGGTCAGAGATTATCCGTTTAGGGATCCCGTGGAGAGATACAATTCGAGATATATAGAGATCAGCCAACTGGCTAGCTGAGATCTTCTCTCGGACAGGAAGAAAATGTGCTACTTTGGACAGACGATCGATGACTACCCAAATGGCATCATTTCCTTTCTGAGTTCTCGGAAGGCCGGTGATAAAATCCATACCGATCTCATCCCACTTCCACTCAGGGATAGGCAGAGGTTGGAGTGTGCCTGCGGATTTTTGGTGTTCCGCCTTAACACGACGACACACATCACATTCAGAGATGAACTGAGCGATTTCCCTTTTCATTCGGGTCCACCAGAAACCCTGCTTCAGATCTCGGTACATCTTCGTACCACCCGGATGAATAGACAGGGGAGAATCATGAGCTTCACGAAGGATAGAATCTCGAAGATCTTTATTCTTCGGCACAACAAGACGATTGCCAAATCGAACAATGCCCTGATCGTCAATTGAAAAACATTTAGCAACCCCGCTAGCAATGTTTTCCTTGATCTTGCGGACACCTTTGTCTCGCTTTTGAGCGGATTTGATTTGGTCTTCCAAGGAGGATTGGATTTCAAGGTTATGGAGGGAACCAAAGGGAACGACTTCGAGGTTAAGCCGCGCGAATTCCTCATGGAGGAGCGGCTGATGTTCCTGGATCTTAGGTTATTACAGTAGGTTTTCCGGCTAAGTGCATCCGCAACGACATTAGCCTTACCAGGTTGGTAATGGAGACCTACGTCATAATCTTTGATCAATTCCAGCCATCTTCGTTGCCGAAGGTTCAGATCGGGCTGGGTGAACAGATATTTCAGACTTGGTGGTCAGAGTACAACTCACAGCGATTACCGATGAGGTAATGCCGCCAAATCTTTAAGGCATGAACCACCGCAGCGAGTTCTAGATCGTGGGGTTGGGTAATTGAGCTCATGTGGTCTCAACTGACGAGAGGCGTAAGCCACCACATGGCCTTCTTGCATCAATACACAACGAGACCCAGGCGAGAAGCATCGCAGAAGATGTCAAAATTTTTGTGGATATCTGGAAGAACAAGAACAGGAGCGGAGGTTAATCTGCACTTCAACTCTTGGAAACTTGCTTCACATCCTTCAGACCATTCAAACTTCTTCTCTTTCTTAAGGAGTTCGGTCACTGGCTTGGCAAGCTTGGAGAAGTCCTTGATGAAACGACGGTAATAACCGGCTAGACCAAGGAAACTCCGTACTTGAGTGACCGATTTGGGTTGCTCCCAATTGAGAACGTCCTTGACTTTACTAGGATCCACGGCGACACCTTTTGCCGAAAGCACGTGGCCTAGGAAAGCGACTTCTTCGAGCCAAAATTCACACTTGGAGAATTTAGCATAGAGTCGATGTTCACGAAGTCTCGCGAGAACAAGCTTCAAGTGCTCAGCATGATCGTCTTCTGACTTGGAAAAGACTAGGATATCATCGATGAAGATGATCACAAAGCGGTCCAGATAATCCATGAAGACAGAATTCATCAATCTCATGAATGTAGCAGGAGCATTCGTTAACCCAAAAGACATCACGGTGAATTCATATAACCCATAACGAGTTGTAAACGCCGTTTTTGGAATATCTTCGGAACGAATTTTGATTTGATGGTAGCCTAACCTCAAATCGATTTTGGAAAAGACGGTAGCTCCGTTAATTGATCGAAAAGATCATCAATGCGAGGGAGAGGATATTTGTTTTTGATCGTCACCTCGTTAAGAGGCCGATAGTCAACACACATCCGGAGGCTTTTATCTTTCTTCTCCACGAAAAGAGCAGAGCATCCCCAAGGAGAGGAGCTCGGTCGAATGAAACCTTTTTCTTCTAACTCCTGAAGTTGTTTCTTCAATTCAACCAACTCGTTTGGAGGCATCCGATAAGGGCGACGATAGGTTGGAGCAGTTCCAGGAGCCAACTCGATAACAAATTCAATATCGCGATCAGGTGGCAGACCTGGTAGCTCATCAGGAAAGACATCTGCGAAATCACAGACCACTGGGACATCGGGAAGATCAGGAAGAGGCTTGCCTTCCAGAGCACAGAGGTGGTGGTTGACAGATCCTAGATCACAAAGAACAGATTGACCAGACGGATGGAAGAGAGTTACGGTATTGGTTGCACAATCAATTAGGGCTTGATGCGCGGTCAACCAATCCATACCCAGGATGATATCGATATCGGTGGAGGTCAAAACAATTAAGGTGGCATAGAACTCAAGATTTGCAATTCTGACGCAAACTTCACGACATTCTTGGGATGCTCTCATCACCGAACCCGGTGCAAGGATAGACAATGGGATCGACATACTCTCGAAAGGAATATTGTGCTTCTCAGCAAAACCCTTAGCTATAAAAGAATGAGAAGCTCCCGAATCGAAAAGGACAGATGCGGGAGTAGCATGGACAAGAAGCGTACCCAAGACGACGTCAGGTGCTTCCTGAGCTTCTTCGGCGACCACGTGATTCACGCGACCGCGACCGGCTGGTTGAGGCTTCGGGTTTGGCTTCTTAAACTGAACATTGCCTCGAGGTTGACCTTGTCCGGGATTAGGGCGAGGTGCAGGATTCTGATTCCGGGGACATTCACGAGCATAGTGGCCAGGCTGGCCACACACGAAGCAGACTCCAGGGGGCGGCCTTGGAGCAGAATTAGACGACTGTCCTCCAACTGGTCTGCTTGATAACCCTGCTGAGGAGGACGAGGAGCAAAGCCTGATGGTCTGGCAGAAGGAGTAGCGCGATTGAACGCATTAGCCGGAATCCAAATTCTTCTCTTCTGGGAGCTGGAGCTCGATGTTTTGACAGCATCACGAGCATGCTTGCGCGATTCTTCAAGTGTCTGCCTGCCATGTTCCATCTTGATGGCCTTGTTCATCAGGGCTTGGAAGTTTGCGAAATCGAACGGAAGCAGCTCATAGCGAATCTCCGGGTTTAGACCTTTGCGGAACTTCTCTTGCTTGTCCGCATCGGTGGCAACGTCATTTGGAGCGTAACGAGCCAAATGGTTAAACTGGTGGAGATACTCAGTTACACTGTTCCGCCCTTGCTTCAGATTACGGAAACTCTCCTCTTAACTTCCATTGTTCCATCTGGGATATGAGCTCCGCGGAAAGCATCACGAAACTCAGACCAGGTAATCTCATGATCCTTCTCTTGCATGGAGCGGAAACTTCCCACCAGGCGGCTGCGGCACCTTCAAGCTGGAAAGCCGCGAAGTTCACTCGATCGGCCGTGGCAACGCGCGCAGTCTCCAACTTGCGCTCGACGGTGCGAATCCAGTCGTCGGCATCCAGAGGATCTCAGAGCGACTGAACACAGGAGGCTGAGTTCGAAGAAAATCAGAGATTCCAACGCGATCATCAGGTTGACGGCTGGTGTTCCGAACAAGGTGCTCCAACAGTATGGTTTGTTCCATGCGATTACGCTCAATCTGCATCAAGACTTCAGCCATCGTCGGCGATGGAGGGGGAACGTCACCGGTATTACCGGCACCATGATCTGCTGGGCGCGGATTGCCAGCCATCCTGAAGGAAGGAAAAAGGAGTTACTTCAAGATTCAGAATCGAATCCGAAGGATCGCTTACAGTAGAATGTACTGAGGAAACTAAACAGTGTGGAGAAGGATAAATGCCAAATATGTCACATATGGTAGTACAAAAGCCATGGAGCTAAAATACATTCCATAGCAACACAGATAGACATCTGGTACGTAATATACATGACCGTTAATATTACAAGCCCACGGCTAGAACAGGTACACGATCATGATACCATACCACATTCACACTTTAGGGTTTGGTTCCGATACATGATTCATCTACAACCTTAGACAGTTATAGACTTAGGAAAGGAACCACACACTGCTCTAGGGGATTAACCTATTACATGGATATAGTTTCAGCTTAGGGTACAAAAAGGAGCCAAAAGAGCTGACTACAACATGGGTCGAACACACGAGCATGGACATCACGGAGAGTAGTCGGGCGAGTCGTAGTCCATAAAGTAGTACATCGCTGCTTCAGGCGGAATCGGCTTCGGTTCTTGGAAATTGCGAGGCACCTCACCAGGAAGTGGCTCAAGCCGATGACGAGAGATTCCAGGTATCTCCATAGCTACACGATGACGAGAAGTGTAGCGAGGTCCCGGAACTGGAGCAAAGTTGCATGGAGATGGCCTATTGGCAGCATACGGCCCAGTAAACTCTCCATGAGCTGACATTAAGTCTCTTGGAGCTTGGTTGGCATCCATGTGCTCGTTGATGAACTCGAGGGCGTGGCACAAACGATGAAGATAGCAATCACGATCGTAGGCGGCTGCTCGATAAAGACGGTGCGTAATGTTGAGCATTGGGGCCATCTCAACGACCGTGGGATCAGGGTACATTATAAAATCATGCCAACATATTGGTGCATTGGGATCTTCTTGTCCCACATGATAACGAAAAGGGGAATCCGTAAGTTGCGCCGCATAATGGTAACGAAGAACATTTATGGCATTAAGAGCAGCTGTTTGGACAGCTCCTTCGTAAGAACCATCACGACCTTCAAAGATGATGGGATGCCCTGGTAGCATAGAAGGCAACTGCAGCGGTGCCGAAGGATGGGGTCGGATGAAGACAGAAGCAACATAATCACTCAATCCAAACTGACGGTTGCGGCTATAGATAGCATACTCGGGAAGCCACTCGTATCCCAGCCTTGCCAAGATTCGTACCAAGAGCGGAGGAGCACCACCGACTGACACACAGTGGGAAGTGCCCACCAAAGTGATATACATTTCAGCCATCTGGATAGGTGGAAACAAGGGTTAGAATTCACGATCGCGGAAATGAGATAAGAGGGAAGGTAAGGAATACCCCAAACGCGTGAACCCTAACTTTTGAAAAGAGGAACGAGTAGTCAAGACCACTTTTTAAACCAAATGAAGGGATGCGGAAAAGCTAAGATCGAGAGGATAAGGAGAAAATAGAATCACTACTTATGATTTTCGCAAATCCTTTTTAAGTTCAAATAGTTTTCACAATTCTAGACTCAACATCGGCCAAGGTCAAAGGTCATCCTACGGACAGTCCTGCTCTGATACCAAGCCTGTCGGACCCCAGATTCCATAACGGAGAGCTTTAGGAGTAATCACCCGCTAAGTCGGAGCTTCAACCCCGACCTCAACTCACGGGAGTCAAATCCGAGAGGAGTAGAGTGATATGGCTTCGAATAGCCCGAGACGTCAACCCCAAAGCTTACTCTGGCAATTTAATGCACTGAGTAGTAGGGTGATATGGTCTCCTCACTCTTTCCCACTGAGCCGGAGCATCAACCCCGACCTCGTCCCGGCAAATAAATGCACGGCTAGAGTAGGGTGATATAGCTCCCAACATCTCAGTGGAGAGTCGCTTCACAGGGGTGACTAAACTTAATAGCTCTGCGATATAAAACCTGAAATCCTCCCTGCATCACGTACTTCAATCATACACACATTGCACATGACACAGGGGGAGAAACAAACCAGTACCATCACAGAGACTCTACGACCGAAACTGCAATAATACTAGTTGTTCGGGAAACTTAACAACATATATATACAAGCAAAAGATGCTTTACACAGCGGAAGTGTTAGTTTGGCTGAGAAGCCTAAGGGTAGGGCCAAAAGCGGCGGCAGAACAAACCAAGCTGCCGAACCCAGGGCAGGACCACTGCCCGGGATCACCAGCGACTAGTCGATGTCGGCGTCTACCTCAACGTAGAAACCCTCCGCTGCGGGAGTGGTTTCCTCTGCACGGAAATAATATCAACGAATGCAAGGTGAGTACAAAATGTACTCCGCAAGACTTACAGGGGAAAATAATAATAGATGCATCAGGTATCAAGAAAGGGCTATCTGTGGACTATTTTTGCAGAAAGCTAATTTATTCTTCACAATACCTGTAATTAGATTGAAATCCGTCTACTGGAATACTTTGCAAGGAGAGGAGCTGAAACTGCATAATAAAACCTAAAGTAGACCATCGAACACACGAAACCCTCGATTCTTCCTCGACCACCAGGGAGGAAGCAATCGCTAAAACCAAATCCTTAAAGTTGGCAAGTTTTAGATTGGGGTTATACTTGTCTAATTCGATGCGGATTCTTACCAAGCTGTCCATAACCGCGGACACGGCTATTCGAATAGTTTAAACCCTGCAGGGGTGTACATCTTTACCTACGCGTATCAACCGACTCTTAGCGCTACCGAGAACACACTTTCACGAGGTGTGCTAGCAGAGGGAGGTTGAACACGACCTTTACAATGTTTTCGACCTAGGTATGAGCCGCCCTAATAGGCTAGTCCGCGAACGACAGTTCGGCCGATACTTCGACGCGGTCCCACTAGTTGTGGCAGGTGATACATCCCCGGTCCCGGACCGTGTGTACCCCTCACTCCTATATTGTTGCATCACACCACCTCCTTGTTTTCCACGCACCCAAGTCACGAAAACGGCAAACTATGCAGCTCATATCCTAAGCCTAGACAGATTATTCGGTCGTGGGTGGCCCATTATACCACCCGCGTAGAAGCACGCAAATCTTGGTTCGAAAGGACACCGGGAACCGGTCCTTGTGGGATTAACGAGACAACCCACCATGCTCCCGGCATGGCCTCTCGTCGATGCCCGATTTGAGATTAGTCAAGTTTATTAACAACCGCCCGGTGAACAACCACCTAACCGCTAACCCATCCAGAGTGTTGTGTTGCATCTGCCATCCCAGGAATTACGACATTCACGCAACTAAGCATGGCTAAGCACAAGTAGCTACGTAAATAACTCAACAATAGCAAGCAATCTATTCTAAATAGGTTGGGAGGGTCGGTGGTGTTGATTGAGCGACAAAGTAAGTTTTCATGCACGGAGTAGGGCTAATCTTAACGTAAAATAGCAGTTGAGCGCATGCGATACTGATTTAAAAACAAATAATAGGGTTGCAAATAATGGGATATCCGCAATATGGTCAAAGGGGCTGCTTGCCTTGCGGTTCAGCGACTAGGTCGGGTTCCTGCTCGTAGTTATATTCGTCGCGATCCTCCGGTCCTATCGGAAGAACGAAAACATCGAAACAACGCAACA
The DNA here is from genome assembly GCA_019208055.1 of Stipa capillata. Taxonomy (NCBI): domain Eukaryota; kingdom Viridiplantae; phylum Streptophyta; class Magnoliopsida; order Poales; family Poaceae; genus Stipa; species Stipa capillata. Next base: position 117,676 of record JAGXJF010003678.1, on the reverse strand, counting down.
ATAAATACAACGTCGGAAAACATCGGCATGAGATGTCATGTATGCCATGTCCTAGAGGATGCAAAGTCGAAGCTAACGCAACTAGAATCAGGTTAATCGGAGTCCGAACGCGCGAGATATCGCGATCCGAAGATTCCCGGGGGTTCGGGGAAAACCCTAATTTAAGTTCTTCGACATTTTCATCTTTTCTAGCATGCAAACATGTATGATCATAACGTAATTGAATGACTTTCATTTTTATGAACATTTGGATATATCATTTGCATCTTTCTGAGTTCGGATGAGTTTTCTACGAATTTAACAAGATTTAGACTAATTTAAATCCCTTTGTTGTATTTTTCTCAGCAAAGAAAATGAATATTAAAGCATATACTACTTTTCTCACTCAGCTGGGAGTTAGCCACAGAGGCTGACCAGTGGGTCCTTCGGGTCATACATACTTTCTTTATCTTTAGTTCTTTTTTTCAAATTCTGGTTTGTGGGACCCAGCTGTCATAGAGACATAGCCAACAGCTCATTTACTACAGTGATTACTCATTAATGACAATCATTAGGCATTTAGTTAACATTAATAACAATCATTAGCAGCAGTTAGTAATAAATGGATCGGTTCAGACATGAATAATACCACTATTAAATGCACTTAGCAAATAATAAGCTACTAGTTAAGCCTAACTGACTTAACTACTAACTAACCTAACTACCTGCCCTAACTAATCTAACTAGCACTGCTAACCGAACCAACTAACCATTAAACTGACTAACTTATCACCTAACCAACCAATTTAACTAACAAAACTAACCCTAACCGGCTGTCTGCATGGGCATTGAGCCCTAACTAATATAACTAACTACTAACCTAACCAACCACCAGCCTAGCTAACTACTGACTTAACTAACCACACTAACCGAACTACTAACTAGTCTAACCATCAACTAACTGGATAACCTACGCCCTAACCGAAATAACAGCAGGCAATAACATCGAACACTGGCTACATATATACTCAATCCAGACTGTGTGCTCTAATGGCACTGGTGGCCGGTCGGCTTGGGAGGCAGGGTGCCGAGGCGTGGCAGCGGCGAGGCTCACCGGCGGCAGGGTGCGGCGAGCTTGGGTGGACCGGAGGCGAGGTCGTCAGGCGGTGGAGCTGGGGATCTGGGCGGCGTCGGGGAGGGCGTAGGCGGCGAGGGCGGCGTTGCTGTCGGCTCACCGAGGGGAGGCACGGGTCCGGCTGGGGAAGCGGCTCGGCACCGGGCTCCGGTAGCAGCTCGGGTGGCCGGGCGAGGAAGCGGAGCCGGGGCGGAGGGCGATGGCGTCGGCGGGGCTTGATGGAGGCGGCGTCGAGCGGAGCTCCGGGAAGCGGCGGCGAGGGCGAGGAGGCGACCTGCGGAGGGGAACTCGACGGCGGGGACGGCACCGGAAGGCGACCGGGGCGGTGCAAGCGGGGCCGGCGACGCTCGGGGCTTCGGGCGGAGGGCGATGAGGTGGGGACGGAGCCGGGGCGCAGCTCCGAGGAGGGCGAGGGCGGCGACCGAGGGAGCTCCGGGGCGAGCGGCGTCGGGAAGAGCGGGGAGCGGCGAGCTCGGGAGGAGCTGCGGCAAGCGGGGCAAGACGGAGGGGCACGGTGGCGGGTAGCTCGGCTCGGAGAAGCGGAGCCGGGCAGAGGAGAGCGCGGCGGCCGGGGTGCTTGAGGCGGGGGCGAGCGGAGGGAAGGCGGCGACGAGCTCGGGCGCGGCGCGGCAATGGGGAGGGCGGCGGAGCGAGCAAGAGAGGGAGGAAGGGCGGGTGCACCGAAGGGGGAGGGGTTTTTGAGGGAGGCCGGCGGGGCAGCCGAGGGAGGCGTGGGGGCAGGCGACGTGCGCCACGGGGCGGCCATGGGGAAAGGGAGGTGGCGCCGGGTGAGAGAAAAGGTGAGGAGGGAGAAGGGGCGGCGTACGGGAGAAGGCACCGGGGGGGGGTGCGGGCAGGCCGGTGCGGGCCAGGAGAGGAAAGCGGGCCGGGGAAGGCCCAGGCCGGGGGGGTTAGATTAGATTTAGGGTTTTTAGTTTTTCCTTTTTATTTTTGATTTCTGATTTGATTTCACAAATTGTTTTGCAAATGCCAGACCAATTCAAAAATCCTGCTTCAATTCAATTCAAGTTTCAACTTCAATTGGTTTTCTAATTTCATTTGTCCCTTTTGAATTAGGTGCAAGATCTTAAATAAATTTGAGACCTCCCTTGAAATTTAAATTCTAGTTTCGAAATACAAATGCATATGATGCCATGCCATGATATGCACAAACAAAAGAGAAAGAAAAATGGGGATGTTACAGGTGTATCATCCAATCCTCCTGAGGCGTGCGAGTGATGAGCACAGGGAGCTTTTCCCCCTCCTCCAGTAGCCTCCCCGGTGTCGAATGTCAACCGTAGGGTCCAGATGACGATACGTCGTCATACCTGCGGTAATAATGGATTCGTACAGATATAAACTTACGGAATCATACAAATATAAACTTACAAGTCCCCACGAATGGATACCGTGTTATGAAGACTTAACCATTCTTATAGGAAATACAAACTTACATGAAATACACGAAGGGATAAACAAAACTTACAGGAAAAACAAACTTACAGTTCAATAATAACTTACAGGAAAACACGAAGGGATAAACAGAACTTACAGGAAAATACAAACTTACAGTTCAATAATAACCTACGGAACAAACTAAGTTGAAAGTAGAAATTATTAAATCGTATTTCAACATTCTCCTGGTGCGTCTCCATGCGCCGATGTGCTAGCGCCAGCTGCAGTATCCCCTTGTCGTTGTTTCTGTAACTCAGGACAGTATTTCATTCTATGCCCATACCTTGAGCAATGCATGCACTGTCTAGTTGGACCACCAGCCTCTGATTGGTCCATGTCGTTACGAATACGACGAACCTGCCGTCGACCTCGTCTTACCCGGAGTAGTCTGAAGTCTGGGATGTATTCCCTTTGAGCCTCGTCTACATTGTTGAAGTTGCCAACCGCACGGAATCCACTTATCTCGCCGCTCCAAGTATGCAGCACAGACTGCTTCAGATAGTATGGTGACACGAAGGAGATTGAGTCCATCCCTATTTGGCCACACGCAGCCAGCACATGAGAGCAAGGCAGGTATAGCAGCTTCGGTTTGTTGCATGTGCACTTGCAAGTGGGCGTGGCTTCCATTCCAATTGTAACCTCATGCGTCTTCGTCTCGTTCGCAGCCCCAAAACCAGATTTATCTCTCAGACGTATCTCGTACCTCCTTTCAAGATTCCCAATGTTATAGACTGTGTGCCCTAATCCCTTTTGAATCTTCTCCTCCATGTACGTCATCACCTTCGCACAGTACGGGGTCGCAGGAAAATTATTCATATGCAGTGCAGCATTTCTGTACCTCTCTTGAAAGTACCTCACGGTGCCATGCATCGCACCCTCGACGATAGCAGTTAGAGGTAAACCCCGCTGCCCTCGCAGCACAAAGTTGTACACCTCCGCAAGGTTGGTCGTCATGATACCGTACCTAGCGCCATGAGTGTCATGAAGCAAAGACCACTTCTCAGGAGGCTCTTTCTCTATCCACTGAGAGAAACTCTTTATTTGTTTCGCCTTCCTCCTCCTCGTACCAGGAGGGTCAATTGCTGGAATAGCAGAAAGCTCCCGTGGCTCTTCTTCCGGGCTAAGTACTACATTTTTTTTCTTGCGATCAATGATCTCGCTCTTAGTAAAGTCATCGAGCTTCCGCCACAAAGTTTTGTACTTCTTCTCCTGGTTCTGCTTGCACAGCCTCTTAAACAGATTCATAAGGCGCTTGTTCCTAAACTGGCTAAAAAAATTAGCCCCTAGATGGCGTATGCACCAACGGTTTTGCAGGTCCGGCCAAGGGTGATCTTCATCAGCCGTTGGTTCCTGGAGTGTCTTCACTGCTTTCAGTATACCAGGGTGCCTGTCGTGAATAACACATACGTTCTCTCGATTCTTCACTACTCCATGCTTAAGCTGCCTGAAGAACCATAACCAGCTCGAGAAGTTCTCACCCTCAACGAACGCCATCGCCAATGGCAGGATCTGATTGTTGCCGTCAACACCAATCGCCGTCAGGATCTGCCCTTGTACTTGCCTGTCAGAAATGTCCCATCCACGCACAGCACTGGACGACAATGTCTGAAAGCTTCAATGCATGCACCGAAAGAGAAGAAAGCTCGGTTCAATACTTTATAGCCTGGAAAGTGCGGGCTCACCGAGTGCTCTATGTCAATATGTGTCCCTGGGTTCCGGAGGAGGAGTGTATAAAGCAGACGGGGTAGGTTGTCGTACGAGTCATAGAAGGTGCCGAAGCGCATCTCCATGGCCTTCTGCTTAGCCCTCCAAGCCTGCCCATATGGGATTTCGTACTTGTACCTGTTCTTTATGGCAACTTGTATGTGTTTTGCTTCCATGTCTTTCTTCTCCACTATCTCGCTATACATCAGTTCAGCGATGAGAGTGGATGTCAGATTGGGGTGGCGTGCTAGGACATTGCTTCTAACGCAAGTGTGTGGCACGACGTTGGTCACGACCCAATTCACTTCGTACTTGGGCACGTGGCCGTGCACCTTGCTTTCACAGCCATTAGCCGTGCATGTTAAGGTTAAATTATTTGGGGAAGAAATGTCAGTCCTGAAAACCCTCTGCGTGGACATGGCCCATTGCGTGACAGCATGCTTCAATTCTTTCTTGGTAGCATACATCGAACCAATTTGGATCTGGTTCTTGTTATATTCCCAACCAGAATCATGGCCATCATTCACAGTCATGCCACCAAGAAGTTCCTGATTCCATGCACTCGGAATCGGGGACGCATGACTGTTATCTTCGTCACCGCTATCTTCGTCGACATCTTCAGCCAATCCATCTTCATCTTCCTGTTCCATTACCTCCTGCATGGACCCGAAATCCTCTTCTTCATCCGCTTGCCCCGTGGGACCTATTTCTGCCGGTTTACTGCTCTGCCCAGCTTCAGGATTGTTCTGCTCCGCTTCGTAGTGAACTACCTCGTCCACCAGTGGTTCAGGATTGTTCTGCTCCGCTTCATACCCACCGCCTTCTGACCCGGCACCCTTCAGGATGGCTTGCACAAGTGCGACCGGAGGACTTTTTCTAGCATTGCAAACCCGCATCCACGATCTCCAGTCTCTAGTACTCTCGATCGGCAATAGGTCCCATTTAATATCATGGCAAGACTTGGTAAACACTGCCTGAATGGTCACAGCATATACTGCAGGATCCATCGAGAAGGTACGTGTAAGCCAGTGATTGGTTTCCTTAAAGTTGAGCCTCTCCGGATCGGATATAGGCAAATCAACATGGCTGAATTCACTAAGATCAACCCCACTATGATTCGAACGTACAATCCCAGGACCATAGTACACCGTCATATTTACTACCTCCGACATACCTGCTGTAACATAAATTTATATCTTCGTCACATACGTAGTAAGACATGCAGTTATATTACGAGAACTTTTTTTATAAATATTATTTTTTTAGAAAAAATTTCAGAATTTATAGGTTTATTTGAAAAAATCACAAAACTAGCACCCTGTCGTCTAACGGTTGGACGACAGGAGGCCTGTCGTCCAACCGTTGGACGACAGGGGCCAGTCGGCCATTTGTGAAACGAGATGACCTATCGTTCAACGGTGGAACGACATCCCGAGTACTTTAGCAGCGAGTACTGTAGCAGTAACAGTACTCATATCTTCGATTTTTTTTTACTGCTTCCAAATCATCTCGTGCATTAAATCTTAGTAGAAAAATGGATCATTTACAGGCCCATGTATCTACGGGTGCGATCGGATTTCAAATCCGTGCGCCGGTTTTCGAATTGCTATAAATTTGAGTGGTCAAATTTACAGCAATTGGGTAAAAACCACTCAAATTTATAGCAATTCGAAACCCGGTGTACGGATTTGAAATCCGATCGCACCTGTGGATACATGGGCCTGTAAATTATCCATTTTTCTACTAAGATTTAATGCACGAGATGATTTGGAAGAAGTAAAAAAAATCAAAGATATGAGTACTGTTACTGCTACAGTACTCGCTGCTAAAGTACTCGGGATGTCGTTCCACCGTTGAACGATAGGTCATCTCGTTTCACAAATGGCCGACTGGCCCCTGTCGTCTAACGGTTGGACGACAAGCCTCCTGTCGTCCAACCGTTAGACGACAGGGTGCTAGTTTTGTGATTTTTTCAAATAAACCTATAAATTCTAAATAAAAAAATTTGAAAATAATATTTATGAAAAAACTGCTATATTACGACGCGCGACCGCTAAATTCTTTCGTGCTAAATGTAGGTCGAGTACATGCTTACAGCGTGTACAAGGGTGATCCGGAACACACCAGGATTATCAACCGATAAATCGGGATAGAACTTTTAGCACGATCGAATGCAACGGTCAACACAAACACGTAATAATTAACCTAACTAAATAACAACATTATGCATGTCTCATAATTATTAATTAGGTCGACCTAACTTAACCTCATTTTTTTCGGACGTCTAATCGATTCTACTTATTCTATTCAACGAGACCTAACTAAACTATAAATTTAAACTTATTCAAAACATCGTAATTCAATATCTACATAGCCCTAATAATCTTACTAACTTTTTTATTCATAAATAACCATACTAATTATACTAAATAAGTACAAAACATCATAATGAAACTATGATAACAAGTACAATCATAATAATTTATATTTACATACAGACACCGGCAATGAGCATAATAATCATACTAATAATTATACTAAATATGTTTTAATAATTAACCGTGGATTTAGCAAGCTCACCTCCTCTTCTTTCCCGCGGGCACACCTCCTCTCCCTTCTTCCTTTCTTCCTTTATATTTACATACAGACACCGGCAATGAGCATAATAATCATACTAATAATTATACTAAATGTGTTTTAAAAATTAACCGTGGATTTAGCGAGCTCACCTCCTCTTCTTTCCCGCGGGCACACCTCCTCTCCCTTCTTCCTTTCTTCCTTTATATTTACATACAGACACCGGCAATGAGCATAATAATCATACTAATAATTATACTAAATGTGTTTTAAAAATTAACCGTGGATTTAGCGAGCTCACCTCCTCTTCTTTCCCGCGGGCACACCTCCTCTCCCTTCTTCCTTTCTTCCTTTATAAGACACCGGCAATGAGCATAATAATCATACTAATAATTATACTAAATGTGTTTTTAAAATTAACCGTGGATTTAGCGAGCTCACCTCCTCTTCTTTCCCGCGGGCACACCTCCTCTCCCTTCTTCCTTTCTTCCTCTTCTTCCTCCCCCTTTCTTCCTTTCTTCCTCTTCTTCCTCCCTTTCTTCCTCTTCTCCTCTCCTCTTCTTCCTCCCTTTCTTCCTCTTCTTCCTCTGTTCTTCCTCCCTTTCTTCTCTTCTCCTCTTTCTCTTTTCTCTGTGGACTGCGGGATGGATTCGAATGCTGCGGGAGGGGAATAAATGGGCACCCGAGGCGCTGGAATCACGGGCGCAGGCGCTGGAGTCACGGGGGCAACGTTTAGGGCTCTGTCGGTCCACAGTTGGACGACTGGGCTCCAGTCGGTCCACCGTAGGACGACTGGGAGCCTGTCGTCCAACCGTCGGACGACAGGCCCCCCACGGGTCCCGCCGCGTCAAATCAAGTCGAACCGCGTCAAATCAAGTCGAATCAGGTCGCCAGCACCGCTTTCGGCGCCCAATCGGTCTCCGGTGGGCCGATACCGACCTGTCGGTCGACCGTTGGCCGACAGGCCTCCAGTCGGTCGACGGTCGGCCGACAGGGGCATATTTTTGCAATTTCCGGTACCAGACATATAGACCTCGAAAATTTTATTTTAAAAATAATATTTTAAAAAAAGCTCTCACTTCTCCCACTATCGCTCGTGCAGTCCATTCACCTTCCCCACGAAAAGGAGAGTCCAGGACCCAAAAAGGCAGGATCACAGCGAAAGAACCGCCTACTCAGTTCCTTCTCCTCGAAGCAAAAGATTTTCTCCGCACTATTTGCCTTCTCCACACGCGCAGCAGCGACGACCCGGCTTGACTCGAAGCGACTCCTCAAGACCCCCTTCCTCCTCGCAAATGCCGCTTGCTTGCTCGGTCGTTCGTGTGTGAGCAGCTAGGACGCGAGACGAGGGGGAGAGAGAGAGAGAGAGAGAGAGAGAGAGAGCCCCGTGCGGCGGCATGGGGGAGGAGATGGATTTGGGTGACATAGTGCTCTCCTGGTCGGTCCAGGAGATCATCGACGACGACCTCTACAGAGGAAAGGTGCGTGATCGATCCCTCGGTTAGTGCGCCTAGTTGCGATGACTTGTGCGGGCCAGCGCGCGGTCACCAACTTGAGCATTTTTTAAAAGAATCTGTGCGTATGAGCGATCTGCGAACTGGCAAAGTGTACGCACGTGTACGTGCGGTAGGTTTCTAGCCGTGCGTTAATTTTGCTGATTGATCAGTCGCTTGTAGTGCACTGTTGTCTACTGCTTGCTATGTGATCGAAGTTGGCCAGTTGGATGCTCCGGAAATGGTGCTCTGTGTGGTTTGTGCACTAGGGTTTAGGTGGGTTTGCGTCCTCGTGTCAGGGAAATGCAATTGGCATGTGCTGATTGGCATGTTTGAACAATCTGATCACAAAATTGTTGTGCACTCGGTGGTACATGGTAGTCAGGAAATTACATGTTGTTGTTGGTGCCATGTGACTGGTTCGGGCTAACTAAATTCTACTATGTATAATTTGTATATTACTGATGGAGGTGTTCATTGCTGTTGAAAAGAATGGTACACTAATTTGCTATGCCCATCAGCCACGATCATTTGTGAAGTGTTGTAGTGGGCTGTAGCATGATCTGGTCTGTTTCATTCCGAAAAACTGTAGAAAACACGATAATACATATGGTAAGTTTTAAATGGCTGTTGGGAGATGTTAGGTGTGTAAGTCATGTATCCTAATGAGACTGATATATGTTGTGGTGTTGTATAAGTTGGTGGCAGAAATTATAAATTATTTTGTTATTAATTTATTCTGAAGTTGACAAATTATGCCTATGGTCGATTACGGTAACCTCTTTGTGATATGAGCAGCTTAAGCCCTGTACTAATCCTCGCTTGGTCTTGCAGTTGATGAAATTGACCACATAGCTGTTCTGCCAGCATTAATGACATGCCATTCGTGCGCTCAAGTTGTTGTATTGAAGAATTTTTTGCTAGCTTAATCATATTTTTATCTATAAACTTTTTTATGTAGGTTGAGACTATCCCCTGCAACTTCAAGTCACTTGCTCACTATTTCATATCGTATCGTGCACCTCTGATTGAAGAAACAAGGTCAGATCTATGCTCATGCCTTCAACTCATCACTGAAGCTCCCTTGTCGAAAATACTTTCCATGGAGGTAGCAGGAAAACCAGGATTATACTTTATGGATGTGGACTTTTGGGACAATGGGGCTGGTTTTTCTACTGAGACTTATACTGCGAGGAATGGCGATATATTTATTTTGTCTAGCATGAAACCAGAATCTGCAGAAGACTTGAACCGCTACGGTGTGACATATTGCTTGGCAATGGTTACTGAGGTTTCTATGGATGATGAATCCCAGAAGGGCTTTAGGGTGAAAGTTGCGAAAGATATTGGATCGGAAGAAGACTTAAATAAACTCAGACATGCAATATTTCTCAATAATGTCATGACAAACATACGGATATGGAAAGCACTTTCCTTTGATTCCCACATGGATAATAATTTCACAGTAATCAAGTCGCTCTTAGCCCCCCAAAAGTTGGTAATATGACCTGCATAGTTGCGTTTCAGTTTTGCTTGCTATTTTTATTAATATTAGATATTGGTACCTAACTATTTGAGCTCCCCTTTGTTGACCCTGTTGCAGGGTGATGATGTATGTGGTATCTGTGTTAAACAGTTTGGGGACTGTTTGGCTTCTTTTACGGAGCAATTACTATCGATTGATCTTAATCGATCGCAAGTGGATGCTATTGAATCTGTCATCTCAGCTGTACGATGTAGGCATATGAACCTCATGAAGCTTATATGGGGTCCACCAGGTACTGGAAAGACCAAGACGGTTAGCGCTTTACTGTGGGCTTTGGCGTGTTTGAAATGCAGAACTCTTACTTGTGCTCCCACAAATGTTGCTGTTGTTGGAATTTGCACTCGTTTCCTTCAAAACTTGAAGTATTTCAACAAGCACATCGAAGAAAATGGTCTACCCTTTTCTCTTGGAGATGTCTTGCTATTTGGGAACAAGTATAACATGGACATCACTGAGGATCTTCAGGAAGTTTTCTTGGATTTTCGTGTGGATGAACTTGTTGAGTGCTTTTCATCCTTGTCTGGATGGAAGTACAGAATAGCTTCAATGGTATCTTTTTTTGAAGACTGTGCTTCTCGGTACGATATGCTTCTCGAGGATGATGGTAGAAGTGATCCAGTGTGCTTTCTGGACTTCCTAAAGAAGCAATTTGATGTGACAGCAATAGCTCTTAAAAGATGCATAGTGAATTTGTTGGTTCACCTTCCTGGAAGGTGTTTTTCTCGTGATAGTGTCATAAATATATCTACATTGTTTAATATGCTGGAAAAAGTTGGTACCCTTCTGTGCGATGCAGACTTAACCGATGAAAGCTTGAGAAGGGGCCTTGGTTGTCTGTCAGCTGAAAACTCTGCTTGTGCACAGCCTATATCTTTTATTGAGAAGGAACTGGATGGAGCAAGGTCTACATGCCTTAAATTGCTTAAAGATCTTCAACACTCGCTCAATTTACCCACTGGAGTAGACAAAAACTGGGTCCAGAGCTACTGCATACGTAATGCAACACTCCTTTTCTGTACTACCTCTAGCTCTTATCGGTTGCATCACATGGAGATTGCACCCCTCGATGTGTTAATTGTTGATGAGGCTGCTCAAGTGCGGGAGTGTGAATTGGTGATCCCACTACGTCTGCGTTGGTTGAAACATGTTGTTTTGGTAGGAGATGACTGCCAGCTGAGTGCAATGGTTAAAAGCCAAGTAAGTTGAAATGGTACAACAATTTTTTCATGAAAAATTGCAAAGGCTATATTGATCTGTTTTCATGAAAAATTTGTTCAGTTGTTATTGATCTGTTTTCGATAGTCTTAATTCTTACCTTTCATTGTTTATCTTTAGGTATGCAAAGAAGCTGGATTTGGGATAAGTCTTTTTGGGAGATTGGTTATGCTAAATTTCGAAAAACATTTGTTGAATATACAGTACCGCATGAATCCTTGTATCAGCTTATTTCCAAATGCTCAGTTTTATGAGAGCAAGATTTTAGATGGTTCAAATGTTCTGTCTCTTAGCTATAATAAGGATTACACATGCCTCCCTTTCGGCAGCTACACTTTTATAAATGTCACTGATGGAAGGGAAGACAAAGAGGGCACTGGAAACAGTTGGAGAAACATGGTTGAAGTTGCTGTTGTTTTGCACCTGATCCAAACCATCTTTAAATGTATGTCTAAGCTGAACGTTATCCTTTCTTTTAACCTTAATATCCTACCTTGAGATCCTTGCTAGTTATTAATTTGTTTTTTATATGAAGCTACTTGGCTGATATAACATGGCATCTTTAGGGCCTTATAGGGTCTTCCTTTCTTGTACTACATATTGCATAACCTTCATTGGCAGAAAGGTGCTAACTGCAATAATCTACGTTCAAAAATCCATTTATTATGTGTGTATCTCATGGTATGTTAATTGCATCATGCTATGGTATGTGTGTGTGTCAGCTAGTCGCCTAGTCCTTTGTTATCTACTTCCTTGTTCAATAGTTAATGTTACATTTTTACTTAGAAAAAGGGGGAAATTATGTAGATGGCATGAAAGATGAAAGATCATGCTCTATTACTATTAGAGTGGTTGGCCACTGCATGGACCCACTTTAATATTTTTTTATCTTCAGAGTGGAAAAGCTATGCTATGTCAATTATTAGCTGATACAGAATCAAATAAAGGGCCTGTTTGTTTAGGTTTTTTTTGGCTTCTGGACTTTGGCTTCGAAGCCAGAAAAGCACCTATTTACCTGCTTTTGGCTTTTGGCTTCGAAAAGCCTGAAACAACTTAAGTTGAGTTGTTTCAGGCTTTTCTATTTACCTGCTTTTGGCTTTTGGCTTCGAAAAGCCTGAAACAACTTAAGTTGTTTCAGGCTTTTCGAAGCCAAAAGCCAAAAGCAGGTAAATAGGTGCTTTTCTGGCTTCGAAGCCAAAGTCCAAAAAGCCAAAAGCCAGCCAAACAAACAGGCCTAAAGTTTGCTGAAAAAAATTCTCTCCCTAGCCTTGTGCGAGAAAATAAAGATCAGTAAACATATCAGTTTAGTTTTTTCTGCAGCTTGGAAAAGGACAGGCCAAGGGCTCAGCATCGGTGTGGTCTCTCCATATAGTTCTCAAGTTGATGCAATTAAAGGTAGACTCGGCAAAAAATATGATACATGTGATGGCTTTCGTGTGCGGGTCAAGTCCATTGATGGTTTCCAAGGAGAAGAGGACGATGTAATCATACTATCAACTGTTAGGTCCAATGGGAGAGGAGTTGTTGGATTTCTTGCTGATAACCAAAGAACAAATGTTGCTCTTACTAGAGCAAGGTCTGCATCAATTATTTGTTTTATTATTGTTGAAAGTATGTCAGGCTGTGATAAATATAAATCATCTGATGGATGCTTTATTTGATGCAGGCACTGTCTTTGGATTGTCGGGAATGCTCATACATTGTGTAAAAGTGGGACTGTCTGGACAGACCTTGTTGCTGATGCACAAAGACGTAAATGTGTTTTCAGTGCCAGTAATGATGCAACCATGTGTAAGTTGGTTTTGCAAGTAAAGCAAGAACTTGATGAACTTGACGATCTTCTTAATGCTGATTCAACGGTTTTCAGCAATACCAAATGGAAGGTAAGTAGTCAGTTTGACTTTGACCATACTTTCATGAGTTCCCTCTAATGATCAGCTGGTCTGATCGATTATGTGCGCCACACTTAAATTACCTGTAGTGCAAACCACATATATGCACATGTGTGTCTGATGAGACTCATACTTGTTGTCAGGGACTTCAGGGTTTAATGAATATGCAATTCCTTTATAGTATGTGATTTTTGTGTGTGGTCATGAACAGATGTTTGCCTTTACATTTTGGAATCATGTATGTGGTTCACTTGTACCTGCTAAGCTGTTTACTCTGTAATTGGATAGTGAGAGGTTTGTATTTAAGATTTACAGGGACATGTGCTACTTTGTACTATGCTATGTCAACTATATGGTATTTTTCTATAGAGTGCAGACCATCTCCAAGTTTTTTTAAGAACATACTGTTGTCATTTTTCTTGAATACATTTTTTCTCAGGTTCAATTTTGTGTATTGGTAAATTCAACAGGTCATTATTAGTGATGAGTTTAGAAAGTCTTTCACCAAATTAAAATCACCACAGCTCAGGAGGGAAGTACTGCAAAAGCTTGTCAAACTTGGTGGCGGTTGGAGGACAACAGTTAAAAATTTGGATATACCATGTGTTTTCAATCTTGCAAAAGTATACAAGGTCAGGGACCTTTATCTTGTTTGGAGTACTGACGTGGAGAAAAACGAAAGAAGGTATTTCCAGATAATAAGAATTTGGGATCTACTGTCACAGCAACATGTTGCAAGAAATGTTCAACGTCTCGAAAATCTGTTCTCCATGTACACAGATGATTACCTGGATCACTGTAGAAGAGTGCAGACACATGGGTATGTGTTTATTCTTACTGGGTTATACTCCGGTTCCTTGGATTTCTTTTTAACTTTGATGCTTACAAATGAACTGTCTGTAAATATTCATGCTTACAAATGAATTGCTTGTAGACATTCTTCTTATTTACGGCCTCCTTTTTGTTGTGGATAACAGGAAACTGGAGGTTCCTATGGTTTGGGATGTTGAGCATGATATTATTCGCTATAAGAAGGACTGCAGAGTTGATGCTCAGGAAGAGCATGATCTCGTGGATGCATCATATGCTATGGACAATTCAAAAGTTAGAGAAAGCTTCTTGCTGATGAAATTCTACTCTTTATCATCTGGAGTGGCAAAACATTTGCTGACAGCTACTGATGGGTCTGAAATCGATATCCCCTTTGAACTGACTGATGAAGAGGAGGTGATAATCCAATTCCCGCTCACTAGTTTTATACTTGGGAGGTCAGGCACCGGAAAAACCACTGTACTGACAATGAAATTGATTCAAAGAGAGCAACTGTCATTGATTGCATCCCAAGGGATAAATTTGGATGAAGTTGATTTATCTGGGGCTAATGACAAAGATATTATGCCACTGAAGGACGCAGGAGAAAGTTTTGTGAAACAAGTCTTTATCACTGTAAGCCCAAAGTTATGTTCAGCTATAAAGAATCACATTTGCAGACTTAAAAGGTAAATCTGTTGAATTGCATCCCTATTCGATAGTTTTGCATATGCTTCCCATTTTGGAAATTACTTTCATATATCTATTTAAAGTGGACAGAAATATGTGCATGAGTTGGCTCAAGATATTTTTTCACTGTACTCTCCATTGTACTGTATTTTACTCTTTAGATCCTCCCTTTGTCATGCCCTTTTGAGGGGTTTCATGCTTTTATCCATCTGAAGTGCATTTTCTCTTTGAGTTATCCTTTCTGGAATTATATTTATAAAAAAATAGACCTACGGGGACTAGCCCCCATAGCTTTCTATTAAAGGAGAAGACAATCTCTCATGCAACGCGGGTGGGCTGGCATGCACTCATGTCACTAGCCAACCGAGCGATGCTCGGTTCTCTTTTTCGGAATTATACATTGCAAGCTGTTTCAATGATTTCTTCCAAAGATATTTACTTTTATTTTATCAGCTATATCAATCATATCTTCATATTAATTGTAAGTAATTTCAACCCTTTATAGATTTGGCTCTGGTGATGTCTCTGATCAGCCTAGCATTCTTCATATGCATGACATCATTGATGACCTGGAAGAGTTTACAGAAATACCTGACAATTTTAGTGATCTACCTCATGAGCACTATCCTCTTACTATAACATATCGAAAGTTCTTGATGATGCTTGATGGAACATGTCGGGCATCATTTTTCGATGTGTTTTATAGTGAACTGAAGTCTAGCATTGAGAGAGGGCATTCAAAATCTCGTGCGTTGCAAAGTTTTATTGAATTGAAGGAAGTTACCTATGAGAAATTTGCTGCTTCCTATTGGCCTCGTTTTAATGCGGATCTGACCAAGAAACTTGATGCATCCACTGTCTTTACTGAAATAATTTCTCATATAAAGGGCGAATATCAAGCAAGCAGTCCTTATACTGGCAAACTTGGAAGACAAGATTATGTGATGCTCTCAGATAAAAGATTCTCATCTCTGAACAGTGAGAAGAGAGATAGGATTTACGATATTTTCCTTGCTTATGAGAGTATGAAATGCACTGCCAGAGAGTTTGATTTGTCAGATTTTGTCAATAGTCTTCACAGAAATCTAGTAGCCGAGGGCTACAATGGAGATGTGGTGGATTTTGTTTACATAGATGAGGTGCAGGATCTTACCATGACACAAATAGCACTTCTTAAGTATGTCTGCAGGAACTTCAAGGAAGGCTTCCTTTTTGCCGGTGACACTGCACAGACTATAGCAAGGGGTATCGATTTCAGGTTTGAAGATATTCGTTCACTTTTTTATACCGCATTCCTCTCAGAAACTGAAGCATTTAATCAAGGACTTAAACATGGAAAACAAATCCATCTCTCCGATATGTTCCAACTTACTCAAAATTTCCGCACTCATTGTGGCATCCTTCGTATGGCACAAAGTATCATGAGCCTTTTGTACTTCTTTTTCCCATCAAGTGTTGACAAGCTTAATCCAGAGATCGGACTTGTATATGGAGAAGCTCCTGTGCTGCTGGAGTCTGATAACGATGAAAATGCAATTATGACTATTTTTGGAGAAAGCAAAAGCAAACATGGTAACCTGCATGGGTTTGGCGCTGAGCAAGTCATATTAGTTCGGGATGATGCTACCAAAAAACAAATTGTTGATCTTGTTGGTAAACAGGCTCTTGTTTTGACTATTGTTGAATGTAAGGGCCTTGAGTTCCAGGTATGAGCCCATAAATTCACTTAATTTGTGTTCATTTTGCAAAATATTTTGATTGTAAAATGTGTTGTTTCAAGAGTTTGGGTATTCTTACTTTAGAGCCATTGTGTAGGATGTGCTGTTGTACAATTTTTTTGGTTCATCGCCTTTAAGAAACAAATGGAGAGTCCTGTATGGTTACATGAAAGACAAAGAAATTATAGCATCATCTGAGGAGATCTCTCATCCGGGTTTCGACAGAAGCAAGCATTATCTTCTCTGTTCAGAGCTGAAGCAACTCTATGTTGCCATCACACGCACTAGGCAAAGACTCTGGATATGTGAGAATACAGATGATTACTGTCAACCAATGTTTGACTACTGGAAGAAGTTGTGTCTTGTAGAAGTTAGATTACTTGATCCTTCCCTCGTTCAAGCAATGCAGACAGGAAGCAGCACTGATGATTGGAGGCTGCGGGGCACCAAGGTTAGTAATCTTTACTTGTTTGGTGTGGAAAGCCAGTTCACCATGCTATGCATTATGTTGCCTAGTCAGTGATGTTTTAGAGTTTTTAATCTCATGAAATTAATGGGCTCTTTTGTCTGACAATTCGTCTATGCACACAAATTATTTTTTAGGCGGGTAATGGTGCATACCTACTTGCAGTTTTACTGTACTTCTCTTTTACAGTTGTTATTAGATGTCACAAGTGCACATCTTTTTTCTTGTAGTTATTCAATGAGGGGCAATTTGAGATGGCTACAATGTGTTTCGAAAAGGCCGGTGATTCACACAAAGAGAAGTGGGCTAGAGCTGCTGGACTTCTAGCAACTGCTGATCGTGTCATCTCCACAAATTTGGAGCTGGGCAAGGCTTCATTGCAAAAAGCATCAGAGATTTATGAGTCCATAGGCATGCATGAGAAAGCTGCTACCTGCTATATCAAATTAGGTGACTACAAAAGAGCAGGTCTGCTGACTCTCCATAATTTTCAAGCTATATGGATACTTCTGAGGTTTCATCATTCCATAACGTTTTACAAATGACAAGTTGCTCTTTAAGAGTTACAGTATAAGTAAAGGTCTTCAAATGTGAAAACATTGGTTTAAAAGAATATCCCTACTTAAATTGCAGACATGCTGATTTTTAGTTTTCATATGAATAATGTTTACCTCACTCACACTCCACGCAACTCTATCCGACTAACATTGTTTTCCTTGCATTGCCATAGGAATGGTCTATATGCAAAAATGTGGTACTTCCAGGCTTGAGGATGCTGGTGACTGTTTTGCTATGACTGAATGCTGGTCAGAGGCAGCTGAAGTGTACTTCAAAGCTAAATGTTACACCAAGTGTTTCCTTATGTGCTCGAAAGGAAAACAGTTATTCAATCTGGGCTTGCAGTTCCTGCAACAGTTGGAGGAGGAACATTTGTTTGAGAATTCAATATCCTTAGAGGTTTCTGCAATTAGAAAGACGTATCTGGAAAATTGTGCTCTACGTTATTATGAGCGCGGTGACATAAAGCACATGATGCCTTTTGTTAAGGCTTTCAGTTCTATGGATCATGTTCGGGCATTCTTAAACTCTCGGAATCTTGTTGATGAACTGCTGAGTTTAGAGATGGAAATGGGTAATTTCCTTGAAGCTGCAGGAATAGCAAAGCATAAAGGAAATGTCTTACTGGAGGTAGACATGCTCGAGAAGGCAGATTTGTTTGAGAATGCTACACGGCTTCTCCTCCTCCATATCATTGTAGATTCCTTGTGGTCTTCAAATAGTAGAGGTTGGCCTCCAAAAAGATATGCAGAGAAGGAGCAATTGCTTGCAAAAGCCAAAGAGATGGCGAAGAAAGTCTCTGAGTGCTTCTACTGCTTTGCTTGCTTGGAAGCTGATGCACTGTCAGATGCACGCAAGTCTCTTTCCAGCTTAACTTGCACTTTGCTTGAGGGCAGAAAATGTGGAAACTTGTTAGTTGAACTTATTGCTTCCCGTTCGATTCTTGATGTTCATCTTCAGTCTCAACCTTCTGGATACAATTTGGAATTAGGGCCAGGATCCAAAGATGAGAGTTGTTGTACTGATATGCTGGCTTGTAACCAGATATCACTCGAAACTCTAGTGTATGTCTGGAATTACTGGAAGTCGATCATAGTCAATGTACTATCTCATCTTTGCCACTCTGAAGGTCCAGAATCAAATGATTATGCAGTTATGTATGAAGATCTTTGCACTAAGTACTTTGGGTGGAGAAAAGATGGTGAAGATGACCGATATGTGGTGCTTAACATGAACTCAAGTTGGCTTTCCAAAACAGGTAGAAATTCTTTGCACCAAGATGGCAACAGATGTTGGCTGGGTGTCCGTAAGTGTCACTCATGTGCTCAGCGCTTCTGGATGAATGAGCTGTGTTCTGTTGGTTCGAGTGTACTTAAGAAGTTAGAGTCTTTTGTTCAAATTTCTCCAAAGCAGGCATCTTCATATGCCCTGGTGAGAACTGTCCTTATTATATATGAAATAGCAAATTTTTTGAAAGAATCAGAGTTCAGTATGGCAATAAGTACCATGGAGTTACGTAACTTCTTTGTTCTCTGCAAGCGTTGCTTCTTTGAGTTCGTTTTTCTTGTCTGGAGAGATGGGACAGCAAGGAGCCTCTTGTGTATACTTGACTCACCAGCTGCATATGGTTTGATTGCTGATTCTCTTGGTGCTTATCTCCGGCCGACAAATAAGAAGTTGACTCATGGGCATCTCGGGAGAACAACCATGCTTCTGCTCCATGCAGCACGATTGGACGATGTGCTGATTTCAAGGCTTCTACAGTACCTGGACAATGATTCTGAATGGGCAGTTTTTTTTCGATGTTTGAAGAGATTTCTTGACAGTGGTGTTGGCAGATTGCCCTTGATCTTGAACTTTAAGCTTGCACTTGATTTTACCTTCAACAATGTAAAGTGGAGGGATGAAATGGACTACATATCCCCAGTGTGCTATCTGGATCTTATGGAGCGCCTTGGTTTCTTAGCTTCATCTTACCTTCTACAGAATGATTGTATATTCTGCACGAAATCTCTGTTGGTCAATATGCTGGAGTGCCGTACCAGCAAGATGTACCTTGAAACCTGTCTGGTATCTAATTCGAGCCCAGATTCCAATCTTGATCATGTGGCATTCTCATCAGGGCGTTTCATATTTCAGACAATTATGAATATCTTGACAAACAAGTCTATGCTCAGGGAATGGGTACAGAAGACTTCAACTCCAAGTAGTTCATACATTCCAGTCCTCCTGGCACTAGTTATCACACTTTATCCACTGATACTAACTCTTTCTCTGGGGAATTGCTATGAGGTAACAAATATCCTTCTGAGGTGTGGAGTCTTCAAGGATTTACCTTTGGAGTTCTCTCAGAAGATTGTACGTGCTTTGCAAATGAGGTCTCGCACACCGAGCAACTTCACAAGAGTATTTGCTGACGCACTTGGTGCAATCGGAAATCGTATGGTAGTTATCGGTTCACCCAAAGGCCGAGCAATTTGTCGAGACTTAAATGCTTATATGATTAGCAGTGATGATTTGAGTGATGTTCAGAAGGTAATGGCACTTCTTCGTCCTGAAGAGCCAAGTTCTGTAAAGCAGGAACCTCCACTGCCAGAAGAATTCAAATCTGATGGTAACAAATTCTGCAATGTTACTTCTGGAAACTTTCCTATGACAAGTGTACAAGATCATAAGATGGAGCGTACAAGTGAAATGGATTTAAGTGATGAGAGTACTCCCTTCTGGGAGAAGTTTGAGGCTTTTCAAGTCAACAAGCAAGGCCAGGTGAGTTTCATATGTTGTAATGCTTGTTTGGTTATCTTCCAGTTTCTTCCAGTGCTTCGGAACTGCCAAGTTACTCTAAAAGCTAATTTCTGCAGAAAGATGCAACGGTTATTATTCAATTTCTTAGAAGTGCTATTTCGTGGCTGGTGCAAAGAGGCCCTCCAGAAAAGTTTGATGCACAGTTGTTGGATGAGGTCAGGCACATCTGCAATGAGTTCGAAGAACATTCTGCTAGGTAAGCAAATGTCAAATTGTCACCAACTCTAAATTTTAATGGTAGTATAAATGCAATATTGCAATCGATAGACAAATATGACTGAAATCTTGTAATAACGTCCTCTTTTTCTGCATGATATGTACCTACTACTGTAAAATATGACTAGGTTATGCCCATGTCTTGTGAAAATTTACCATTTGCGGGGGAAAACTGTTTGTCATCACAGGTCGGAGAAGAGAGCCTGTCTGACTGTTAAGGATCTATACTCAATGTGGCAAGATGGTGAGAATAAACTGCAGACGATCATCAGCCTTCTGCGTTCCGAAAAGGCATCCATGAAAGATGACAGAAGGAATGAAGCTGTAGCTGTTGTCCAGTCGCACACTGGCAAGGCGGATGAATGGACTGGATGTTCAGACAGTGAACCAGACACTGGAGGAAGTAACGCGGTGGAATCGGCCAAGGAAGAAGCAGCCGCGGCCTCCTCGTCCTCAAAAAAGGTAGCGCAGAAGCAGAAAAACAAGAAGAAATCCAAAAAATCTAAGGGTCGTGGCAGGAAGTGAGCTGCTTTAGCTCGTGGTGTAGTTTCTCTTGTAAATTGTTGCCTGCACCGGAGAAACTTGCATATCCCACTCCCTGTAAAACAAACATGAAGGGCTGGCTTGCTTGGATGTACAGAAGGATTTCGTTATGTTTATGTTTCTAGCTGAGCGTACGTTCAAATCTTATTGTTCAATAGCGTACACTTCTGTTAATGTGCATAGCGCTTCTAGTACAGATCAGATCATGTATTGGTTCTGACTTCAGTGACCGTTCTAAAGAAGCGCAGAATGGGTGGAACTAGTTACGGCTTGACTTGCTCGACAAAGGGAAAAAAACTAGGTAGGGCTTCAACACTAATTACTTCTCACGTCACGATATAAATTGTCGGAAGTCAAACATTGTAAAGTTTTACTATTAATATAAGAACAATTATCAATATCTATAACTCTAAATTGGTAGTACTAGATATATCATGAAATAAACTTCCATACTTAGTTTTATTTGAGGTAACATATTATTTTTATAGTAAATGATAGTAAAATTATTATTTTGGAGACTCTACCAATATCCTAAGGAAAACGCTACACGCCGGTATGTTGATCCGGCTTCTTCATCCTCCTTGCATCCAGCCGTTCATTTTTTCACTATTCATCCAACCATCCAGCTCCTATAAAATCCTCTAACCACCAATTAGGGTTTCTTCTCTCCCCATTTCACGTTCTCACCGCGCCCCCGCTATCCTCCTCACCGTCGCCACTGCCATCCACCGCGTCGTCCACGGATCGACGTCGTGCCACACTCGTCGTCCATGTCGTCCATGGATCGGCGCCGCGCCACCGCCGTCCTCCACGGGCGCCGCCTGCTCGACGACATGGTCACGGTCGCCACCGACGAGTATCGTTCCATCGTGTTCCAGAGCCGCACTTCGTGGAGTACTTCCAGTCAGCGACGCCGGAGACGGAGTACGGGCGGATGAACATCGGCAGCCGGCCATCCAAGCGGAAGCCCGGCGGCGGCATCGAGTCCCTGCGCGCCATCCCGTGGATATTCGCGTGGATGCAGACGCGGTTCCACCTACCCGTGTGGCTGGGCTTCGGCGCCGCGTTCGGGCACGCCATGCAGCAGTAGCGGCGACGGCGACGGCAAGGACCTGCTTGACGTCTCGAGCAGCCGGAGCCGGACGAAGATGGAAACAAATTATTGTTGTATATGAAGCAATTTTTTGTTGTATAGGAAACAAAATACCTGGATGAAAGAAACCAATTTGTTTCTGTCAAATCGGATCTACGACGTGTGTTGCATTGGTTCAACAAGTTTGTTGCCAATATCTTAACTATATGTTTCTGTTTCACGACAACAATGTTTCCATGCAAATCTACTCTGGCCAATCCAATCGTCCATTAAACCAATTAAATTCGCAATTTGTTTCCTAAATTTTCGGGATCGGTTTCCTTAACAATCGGATCTATGATGTTTCCTTAAAATCGGACCTACAATGTGTGTTTCCATTGTTGTATTGGTTCGAAAATTTTGTTGCGCAAGGTTTAGTAAAGTGTTTCCCTCTCGCTATACAAATGTTTCCATGTTGCATTAATAGAAGAAGCCCACGCTACGTGCTACACGCAGATAGTTGTTCATGTTTCATATTGTCTCTACAATTGTTTCCTATAGTCACTAAAATTGTTTCCCATAAATTTAGCTAATCATGTTTATTGCTAATCTTGCCGTCACATCCGACAGTTGTACACTGTGCCGATGGAATGCACAAATCGGCATGCCGATTTGTAGCGCTCACCCTTTGAGGTAAACACTACACGCCGGCATCCCGATTCGTAGCTTACGTCGGCCCAACACGGAGCCGTCCGATCCAGATTAATCATCTAACGGTGTTCACTCTCGCCTATATATATTTGGTCAATTGCCTCCCCAAATTCAAGCGGCCGGTTTGGAGATTCCTGAGCAGCACGGCGTCAAGCTGACCATCTTCCACGGCTGCCTCCCTTCACTGGCCGCCATCGAGATGCCCGAGGGTGCGGACGTGGGCACGTTCTGGGCTGAGCCTGTGGCCACACGTCCTTCTTCTTGGCCGGCTTCGACGGCTTCTTGACATGGAACGCCTGGGTCGAGACGCCAGACTCCGCCGGCGAGATGGTCATGGACGCCGGGGAAGGCGAGGAGGCCGGAGGCAGAGGGAGATCGAGCAGACGGGACGACCAGTTGCCTGGCGCAGCGCGGGAGCGCTCGCCACGGGCCTTGGCGGGGACGGGGGCCTCCGGCAGGAACATGCCGGACTACGTCGTGGACGCGAGCGCGGGCGCAGATGGTACGTTCGCTGTGGAGAAGCCACCGGAGGGGATGCCAAAGCCGTCGGAGGGGATGCAGGAGATGAGCTGCAGCTTCTGGAGGTCCTCGGTTGCGAAGGTTTCGTCACCCTCTCCCATGTAGTTGGACAGCCATTCCAGCTCCACCAATTGGTCGTACTGTGCAAAATTCACAGCAACTTTAGGCTTCGGCGCCGTGTTCCGGCACACCATGCGGCAGTAGCGGCG
The DNA here is from genome assembly GCA_019208055.1 of Stipa capillata. Lineage (NCBI taxonomy): Eukaryota > Viridiplantae > Streptophyta > Magnoliopsida > Poales > Poaceae > Stipa > Stipa capillata. Next base: position 94,363 of record JAGXJF010003678.1, on the reverse strand, counting down.
ACGGCGATGGCGACGGCGAGGACCTGCTCGACGTCTCGAGCAGCCGGACGACGATGAAAACAAATTATTGTTGTATATGAAGCAATGTTTTGTTGTATAGGAAACAAAAGACCTGGATGAAAGAAACCAATTAAACCAATTTTGTTTCTGTAAAATCAGATCTACGACGTGTGTTACATTGGTTCAACAAGTTTGTTCCCTGTGTCTTAACTATACGTTTCTGTATCACGACAACAATGTTTCCACATATATCTACTCTGGCCAATCCAATCGTCTATTAAACCAATTAAATTCACAGTTTGTTTCCTAAAATTTTAGGATCAATTTCCTTAAAAATCGGATCTATGATGTTTCCTTAAAATCGGATCCACAACGTGTGTTTCCATTGTTATATTGGTTTAAAAATTTTATTGCGTAAGGTTTAGTAAAGTGTTTTCCTCTCGCTATACAAATGTTTCCATGTTGCATTAATAGAAGAAGCACATGCTACTTATTGCATGTAAACAGTCGTCCATGTTTTATATTGTCTCTACAATTGTTTTCTATAGTCACTAAAATTGTTTCTCGTAAATTTAGCTAATCATGTTTATTGCTAATCTTGCCGTCGGGAAATTTACGGGAAACAATTTTAGTGACTATAGGAAACAATTGTAGTGATAATATGAAACATCGTGGGCTCCTTCTGTTAATGCAACATGGAAACATTTGTACAACGAGAGGGAAACACTTTACTAAACCTTGCGTAATAAATTTTTTAAACCAATACAACAATGGAAACACATGTTGTAGATTCGATTTTTAAGGAAACTGATCCCGAAATTTTAGAGAACAAACTGCGAATTTAATTGGTTTAATTGACGATTGAATTGGCCAGAGTAGATATGCGTGGAAACATTGTTGTCGTGATACAGAAACATATCGTTAAGACGTAGGCAACAAACTTGTTGAACCAATGCAACAACTAATGTTTATTCATCCAGGCTAATGTGTTTATGTTTCATTCATCCGAATATTTTATTTCCTGTACAACAATAATTTATTTCATGTACAACAATAACTTGTTTCCATCAACAACTAATGGAGAAGCTACAGCAGACGCTTGTCGATCTAATTTGTTTATGTTTCATTCATCCGAGTATTTTGTTTGCTATACCACAATAATTTGTTTCATGTAGAACAATCATTTGTTTCTCATGTACAACAATCATTCGTCTTGGGCTTCTTGTGCATTGTCGCCGCCAGTGCCGAGCTTGCACATCGTGGATGGTCGCAGCACGCTCGCGGTTGACGTCGGAGTGGCGCAGCCGGTGTCAACGGTGGCACGGTCTTGGCCACCGTCTGGCCGCGCCGTAGGCGTGACGATTCTGCCGTGGTGCCACAGAGCAATAGAGATGGGTGCTAGAGGTAGGATTTGGGGGAGAAGATGAGCAACAGAGGCGGTCGAGCACGAGGGAGGCGTACTGCTCCAGCCCAGCGGTGAAGACGACGACCTTGAAGGCCTCCGCCGCCGCGCGGAGGGCCCTCGACACCTGGGCGCTTGGAGACGTAGAAGGTGATCGTCTGGTCGCCGATGATCGGGTGCACGGTGAAGTCGTAGTGCGCCGGCGCCGGGTCAGTCTGGGAATGGATGAGCGTCTCGTCGAGGTCCAGGAAGAGCGTCTTCTTTCCGGGCTCCGACGGTGGCGGGAGCGCGGCGGCGTGCACCTTCCTCGCGCGCTGAGCACGAGGAGACAACAGCGGCGGTGGTGGTGGCTGGTGCGGCGAGTTGGACCGGAGGCGATAGAACCCCGCAGTGGCGGACCGACGCTTAGTCGGGAATCCCAGGACGGCGAGGCGGGCGAAGAGCTTGAGGAGGCGGCGGTGGCAGAAATGCACGGACCGGTCAAGGAGGATGCCACAGCGGCGGGGGCGGTGGCGAGGGGCTTGAGCGGGGAGCCCGTAGGTGTGATGATTCTGGGCAACAGAGATGGGTGCTGAAGGTAGGATTTGGGGGAGAAGATGAGCAATAGAAATGAGGATGAAAAAAAGGACAAGCCAAAAAGTTAGGAATATATTAAGGGCAGTGGCAAATTTTTGTAAATACACGAATTGTTTTGGGCCGTCAGATTTTGAAAGATCAAGGGTTGTAAAGGATGACTACAAAGGAGAAGATCGGCATGCAGATGGGAAGAGTTTTCCTAAGATCATGCTCGCACCGCACCGCCGCAGCCGCAAGAGCCATCTGCCTCCTCACCGCCGCCCCTGCCATCGTCCATGGCCACCTGCCCACCTGCACTCGAGCGCCGCACAGGTTCCCTTCTGATTCCTCCTCCCGCTTTCTCGGCCGCTGACGAGGATGGGCTTTGCGCTTCATCTCTTTAATTGCTCTGTTGCGTTTCTGACAGGGAGGAAGAGGGGGCCTTGGCCGCCGGCGCCAGAGCAGGAGGGGGAGGAGGAGAAGCCGCCTACCCCTGTCGCGCCCGCCGCCGATGCGAACCTCGCCAAGCCAGTCGAATAATCCTTCATTCTCGAGCACCTCGCGAGCACAATCGCCATCTTCTTTGATCCCTTCGCTCCAATGGTTTGATCTTGCGCAGGGAAGACACGCCACCCGCTTGTGCCGATGACGGATGAGGAGCAGGAGAAGCTCATGGACTTGAAGGACCGGCACCGGTCAGGGATCAAGGAGCTGCAATAGCTGGTGGAGAAGCGGAAGGAGCTGCGCGGGCACCGCGACGAGCTTCTGTTCCGGCGGAGATGCCTGGCCGCGCGCTTCGTCAACCGGATAGTCTTCCAACGCCTCGACGCGGCCTACGTCCGGCACCAGCTCCTCATCGGCCTGAAGCTTGGGGATCGCTTGCCAGAGGAGCTCAAGAAGGCCAGGATGCCCATTACCCGGGCCCTTTTCTATTTCACTGACATGGGCAGGGTCATGGATATGGGCATGGACGCCTTCATTGAAAAATAGTAGGTGGAAGATATGATTTTTCCTCTCATATGATCTGCATGATAGTTTGGTGTAGGTGAGAACTTTTTAGAACCATGATTAATTGCGACGTTTTTACAATCCCTGTGTCGTTCTTTTGTGTTGAGGACAACTTCTTAATGCTGTGATTGCTTCGAATCAAGCCTTTTTCTTGATCTGACCAGCTTGCGGTAACTAGTTGATCTGTACAGGATGATGGTATCGACATGAGGGTATTCTGGTATCTGCACATCATAAGGTTGTTTCCTAATGTTTATAGTACTAGCTTAAAACTTGATACTTGCACATTGTCAGGTTGTTTGTTAATGTTTAATGTCTGCTGATATTTATGGGACCGATATGATGCTTGTTTATGGTAATGAAGCAACACAAAGGACTAACTAGGCAAAAAAATGTTCTGAGGGTTGTACATTGAAAGGCTTATTATTTGTGGTTTGTTTTGCTTCCGCGTATGGCTATGTTGAATGGATAAGGGAAATGAATGAGAATCCTCGGTGAATTTTGATAAGATGCCTGCAGATGGATAGGAATGTGGTCATACAGGAGTGTCATTCAACAATGCATTACTAATTCACTATTCTGTATCCGCTCTGCAGTTTCTTACTTACGTTTTTGTGAATTTATTTTGCTCAAAAGTGATATTTATAGCTCTTGGTGTTCATACGCGCTTGAATAAACCATTCTGAATTGGGAAAGGAATGTTGGTCTGAAGCATGAGATCTTTTTTGCTTGCTCTTTTGTCCTAAAGATCATTAGATCAAAGCTTAACAAACTTGGCCTGTTCTGGGAGAAGCCAAGCTTCTGATGACCTCTTAAGCCTTTTTAAGCAATATATAGTTTACAAGGAGAGACATGACTCAAGAGTTCAAACGGTGAGATTTAACATGGACTTTAGGATAAACCATGTCTGGATGGTCAGGCATGATGGATACTTCCCTGATGCAGCTGATGTATAAACATCACCGGTGCAAATTGCACATAAAGTTCTTATCGAGAAGTTGCAGAACCTAATCATCTCTTCTGAAAAAATCATACTCATATACATTCAATACACTAAATATATTTGTCCAAACAAAATCACCTAATATATTTTCTCTACTACTATAGTGTACCAAGTTTGAATTAAGGTTGAGAAGCAAATCTAGCCGTTGATCGGGCCGAATCTAACGGTTCAAAGCGCAGGGATTCATGGCTACAGTACCATCAATCACGCACATTAGACTTTAGCAAAATAAATAAATATAAGAGCCGTCATTATTTAAATTCAGTGTTTTAGGTTTTATTTTGTCAACAAATGACTGTTTCAATTTTTCACATTAATCAGCAGAGCTGTGGTCATTGAGTTATTCATTTTTGTATTATCGTGATTTAATTACTTATTGACGTGTAAAGCACGTGAAATTTACTAGTTTGACAGTAATTACTGAAGCAACAAGGTTCAGGATTCAGAAACGCAACACACGAAACGCCGAAAGCCCCCTGAAACCCCACGGCGGCAGCGAAGTTCTCCGGGGCATGGCGGCGGCGGCGGCGGCTGCGCGGCTGCTGCTCCCCAGGGCGACCAGAACCGCATTCTCCTCCTCCTCCGCTCTTCTCCACCGCCCTCTAGATTCCTTCTCCAGATGCTTCGAAGCCTCGAGCCGCCCCTCCTGCGGCGGCCGCGGCCGCCGCCGTCCACCGTCTTCCCTCGGCACCTCTCCGACGCTGCCTTCGACGCGCATGCGCTGGGAATCCGCGTCCCAGCCACCGTCATCACCGGCTTCCTCGGCTCCGGCAAGGTCCACCTCGCTTACTCGCCCTTCCTTGCCTTCCCTTATAAAAGTCCTACTAACTGGGAGTAGTAAAGGCAGTCTAGTCTGAACTCGCTGCAAGTTCCCGCCTACTGAACTAGTGTCTGATGTGATTGTCCAGTAGTTGTGAAGGTGAGGGCGAGATATATTGCTAAAAAAGATTTAAGAAATTGATTCTTTATCAGTAAAATCAACTACAGCCGGTGTGGATTTAAACTGAGTAATTGCTTTCACTTCCATGATGGTATAGTCTACGGAAGACTGAAGATTCTCTATTAAGGTTGATTGTTTTGAATCTATCTTTTGCAGACAACCCTTCTGAATCACATTTTAACTTCACAACATGGGAAGAGGATTGCTGTCATTGAGAATGAGGTTAATTGAAGATCCTTGTATCTTGTAGTACTTTGTTATGCCTTGGTCAACATTGTTTGATATTATGTTTTGCAAGGGACCAATATTTGAACTGAATTAGCTCCATTTAACATGACGAGACCCAGTGGTCCTATTTAGAATAAGCTGTATTGTCTTTTTGTGTGTAGTTCGGTGAAGTGGATATCGATAGCTCCCTTGTCGCTAACGGTGAATAATGGCTGCCTGTGTTGCACTGTCCGAGGGGATCTTGTAAAGATGCTTCTGAAGTTGGTGAAGCAAAAGGGAGATAAGTTTGATCATATTGTTATTGAAACAACAGGTGAATCTCACTGGGTCGAAGTCCTCCAGTATAGAATTAGCATTTTTTTTAACCTAAAGATTCATGATATTCTGATCTCTGACAAAATAAATGTCACTGTCCAGGACTTGCAAAGCCTGGTCCTGTTATTGAGACATTCTGTTCTGATGAACTGGTCTCTAGATATGTGAAACTTGATGGTGTGGTTACCTTGGTTGATTGTAAGCATGCCATGAAACATTTGAATGAAGTGAAACCGAGGTGGGTTGTAAATGGGGCGGTAGAACAAGTTGCTTATGCAGACCGGATTATATTGAGCAAGGTATCTACTCAGTATATACAGCTATACACAAGGCATCAATAAAAGAAAAGTTCTTTAAGCACGCTTTCCCCCCTGCATTTCTGGTTTAAGAATATAACTTTAAAAATACTTCTTTGCTTTTCTAATGTTCCATAACTGCCATTGATGCAGATTGATTTGGTTGATGATGCGGAACTGGAAGTTTTAACCAGCAAGATCAAGGTATGTTGGCAGAATGCCTTTAGAAAATAAAATGCAAACTGATGTTCTTTTTTGCACAAGCTGAAATCTTTTCTTGTTGCAGCTCATAAATGGGATGGCACAAATGAAAAAAGCAAAGTTTGGTGATGTTGACATGGATTTTGTTCTAGGAATTGGGGGCTACGACCTTGATAGGTTAGCAATATTTGTTTTCTTGAGTGTTGCAGAATATTGGGCTGTGATCCTGACAGTCAGATATCATATCTTGCTTTTCTAATTGAGATAAAAAAATATGTACAGGATTGAGGCTGGAGTCCAACTCAATGAAAGCAAAGAGACAGGTCATTGTCACTTGGGAGATGAGCATGGTAATGTTCACACTTCAATGCCCATGTCCTCTGAACCCCACCATATTAGAGACATGTCAATTTTTTAACATCTAGGACTTGAGACAACAATTAGCGGCTTCCTTCTGGATTTGTATCTTTTAACAAAATTTCTGATGAAGATATGGAGGCAGATAATTATGATGACATCCTGCATGATGATTTTTAGTTATCCTTTTCTTAATTCATTCAGTTTACTCTGCTGACCTGCAGGACACCACCATGATCATGTCCATGATTCAGCTGTCACTAGTGTAAGCATTGCTTCAGAGGGAGTACTTGATATTGATGAGGTAAACAAATGTACATAAAAATTGCTTGAAATATGAGCCTTCCTTTTACTAATAATATTTCCTCAGTAAATGAACTAATTTATCACTACTATCTTTTCAAGGTGAATGATTGGCTAGAGAGACTGGTTGATGAGAAAGGTGGATAAAGTGTTAGTTGCAAAAAGACGCCCGCGTCGCTCTCCCGGGTGGCTCGGGCGACAACCCTAGCCGCCGCCTCCCTCCTCGCCGCTGCCGGAGGAAGCCGCCGAGCAAAGCCCGCGTAGCGGATGGCGGCGGCGAGGCCTCTCTGGCCGGGCGCGGAGTGCGTGTTGGCGCCGGCGAGCTCGCACCGCTTGGAGGCTGGGCGGCGGCATTTTCGATGAGGGCAGCGGCAGCAGCGGCGGGCCAAGCGGCTGCCGGGACCGCGAGCCCGGTGGTCGGCTCGGGGCGCCGCGGCAACACCGTCCAACACCAGTTCAAGCCCGTGGCCGGCAGCGTGGCTCGTTTAAGGCCCTGGATCTGTGGCCCCCATGCCAAGATCCGTGCAGGCGGTGGCGCCCAGCCGGAGGGCTGGCTGTCGACGGGGCCGACGGCGTAGGGGCTGGGGCCGTGGCCTGGAGCTTCGGGATGGCGCGTCGGCCGCCGATGGTGCGGCAGTAGTGCTCGTGGGTGGCCCGGTTCCGACGGCTTTGCAGCTGGCCGGTTGCTGCTGCGGCCAGGTGGTGAGCGCAGGCCGCCAGATTCGGCAGCGGGGCAAGCCAGGGCGGCGGCCCTGGAGGAGGCTTGGCGGCAGTTGGCGGCTACGTGTGCCAGCAGGCTGGGTGTGGCGACGTCCTGGTCGTGAGGGCGGTGGGGTGTTGGCTGTGTGCTGAGCGCTGTGTTCCAGATCTGGGGGGCGGCAATCGTCACCTCGGCGGTGGGCAGGGGGAGGCCGGCCAGGGAGAGGGATCGAAGCGACCTACAACTCCGGTGAACGCTTCGACCACGATGCCTGTGGGCGCCGTTCACCCTCTTGGGGGCGTCGTGTTTGGGGCTGCGGTTCCTCCCTCTTCGTGGGTCGGGGTTTCTCCGAGGGAAACCTTAGATCTAGGTCTTCCGGATCGAGCGATGGCGGTGCTTTCCGCGTCGTTTCCCTTCTTGAAGGCATCGTCTTGGAGCCTCCTTTCCCGTGTCTGTTGGATGATGTTTGCTTGGGGACCAGTGGTTGCGCGTGGATGTCGGGGTGGCGTCCCTGGGTCCGTCGGTGGTATGGCTGGCAGGGGGCCGGTGGTTATGGCTGGCAGGTGTCCGGTGGTTGTGGCTGGCATTCTGTCTGGTTTCTTTGGTTTGCTGGGGTGCGGTCGTCGTGCAGTGCATCCGTCATCTTCTATGCGTTTGGAAATGCCCAAGTCTGCCTCCCTTCAGGCTTATCTTCTCTCTCCGGCAGCGGTGGTTTGGCGGCTGTGCTTCTCTCGATGTGCCCTAGACTTAGTTTAGCTAGATGAGGCGTTTGCCGGGGTTTTCGCACGGTTTTTCTCTAATAAACTGTGTTTTGTATGGCTTTCGGCCTGGTTTTCCTCATAAACGGGGCCAATTCTCTTCTTCTTAATAGAATTGCAGGAGCTCCCTGCCCCTTTCGAGGTGTCCTCGGAAAAAAAAATTGAGAAAGGTGAAGATCTATACGGACTACAGGGTGTTTTATCTGTAAATGAGTCAACTGGACGTTTCGTATTTCAGGTTAGCCGATTCAATTGTCTTTTGTTGTCCCTTTGTTTGGATGAAGATGGACATATCTTCCAATCTAGGTGTGAATGCGTGATCTAAGATCCGTGTTTTGGACTTTTGGTTATCCTTTGTTGCCACATAATGCTGTTGTTTCAGTGCTATTGCAATTCTATCTGTTCTAATTTTGTGCCATTTAGTTACTAACCCTACTCAAAATTATTGGGCGTGCACTCTATGCTGGAAGGGTGCCCAGCAAAGCCATGGGAGGCTGATGAGAAGAAAATCAATAAACTCGTGTTTATTGGCAGGAATTTGGACGAAGCTGCACTACGGAAAGCCTTCAAAGGTTGCTTGCTATGAACACCCTGATCATGTATTGCTCCTTGGGAGGTTGAAGCTGCGAACAACTGTACCTCAAGTAAATTAGGCGCAAGGGCAAATACAAGCCCTATGTTTTTGGTACTGATGTCTGCCTCATGTTCACTGAGAAATTGATTACTGTTGCCAACATCCTAGATCAGACTAAAAGGTCTATGTTTGTAAACTGTGATACACTGATACGTAGTGCCCGAGGTCTATGTTTGGGTGGTATCCTCATCTGGACGAGAATCATACTTGTATGCCAGTGTGAAACTAAAATTCATGTGTCGCGGTCTGGATGGGTGTCGTACGATGAAACTAAAGAATTCATGTTGTCAGTCTGAAATTCTGAATACATGCTTTTGCCCTTTTGCCATGTTCTGGATGGCATTTGATTGAATCTAACCGTAAGATCAGCCCTGTCACTCCGGAAATATAGAGTTGCTTTGACTTATCTAACAGGAGAACTTGCAAAGAACATCGGGCCTCTTTTGTTCACAGTCTAAGGTTGTAATGCCTAATCTTGATCGGGTCATGATTTTTTAAATATGTATTTGGTTATGATAAGGTTACGCACGAGCAATTGCCATGAATGCAAAACAAGAATTTCACATGAAATTTTTAGAAATTTAGTAGAAAACAGTTCAACTCTTGCAAGAATTAGGAAAGATTCGTGTGTTCCAAACAGGCCTAAAACCGACGGTGGAACAGTTTTAGGGAATGGGTTGGAGCGCTAGGTAAAATAGGGAAGGGATCTTTTAAAGAGTTTTCCTATATGAAGATATAAGGAACTAATTTTATAGAATAGGTTGGAGTTGCTCTAATAAACGTTTTGTTTAAAAGCTTTCAAAGAAAGTGTAGTATCTTATAAAAATATCCGTTGTGGGTCCCACTTGTGAAGTCACACTTGCTCTAGCTAGGACTGGTGCGCGTTCGTTCTGCTGCTGACTCTCTGTTATCCCCAACCGAGCCACCCCAGCCTCCCTCCATTTCCACCACCAGAGCAGCGAGTGCGAGAGGTGCGTAGCTTCACGAGGAATCAAGAACTGCCTGCACGGCAGCTTCCCAATTCTCTGCCACAACCTGTCTCACACTCTCTTCCCTGAAAATTTCAGGTCTTGCCATCAAGAACGGAGAGCGGGCGGGGCCGTGCACCATGGAGCTCTGCTGCTCGGGAGTCCTAAGCAGCGGCGGCGGCGGCGGCGTTGGCGGCGGGACACTTAGGGCCAAGAAGCCGAGGAACCTAGGGGCTTCTACCACGGGCATCTTGGTTGCTCCGCCCAAGGGGCGCCGGAGCAGCCGCGCCGGGTGCCGCCAGACGCAGCCGCCGGCGCCGCCCCGCGACGAACGGCCCGGCGCGGAGAGCGTCGTCCACATGCTCAGGTCCGCCGCCGCCGCCGGGGACGACCCCACGGGGGCTCTGGAGCTGTTCAGGTCGGTGGCGCGGCAGCCCAACATCGTCCACACCACGGAGTCGTGCAACTACATGCTCGAGCTGATGCGCGCGCACGGCCGGGTCGGGGACGTGGCGCAGGTGTTTGACGTAATGCAGAGGCAGGTCGTCAAGGCCAATGTGGGCACCTTCGCGACCGTCTTCGGGGCGCTCGGCGTTGAAGGCGGCCTACGGAGTGCGCCGGTGGCGTTGCCGGTGATGAGGGAGGCCGGGATCGTCCTGAACGCGTACACCTACAATGGCTTGATCTACTTCCTCGTCAAGTCCGGATGCGACACGGAGGCGATGGAGGTGTACAGGGCGATGGCGGCTGACGGCGTCGTGCCGAGCGTGAGGACCTACTCCGTGCTGATGCTGGCGTTTGGGAAGAGGAAGGACGTTGACACGGTTGTCGGGTTGTTGAGCGAGATGGAGGCTCGTGGCGTGAAGCCGAATGTGTATAGCTACACCATCTGTATCAGGGCTCTTGGACAGGCCGGGAGATTCGAGGAGGCGTATGGGATTCTTCGGAAAATGGAGGATGAGGGGTGCAAGCCGGATGTCATCACCAACACTGTGCTTATACAAGTGCTCTGCGATGCTGGTCGACTTAGTGATGCCAAGGATGTATTCTGGAAGATGAAAGCAAGTGATCAAAAACCTGACCGAGTCACCTACATTACTCTCTTAGACAAGGTTGGTGACAATGGTGACCCACAATCAGTGATGGAAATTTGGAATGCCATGAAAGCTGACGGGTACAACGACAATGTTGTGGCTTATACTGCAGTTGTGGATGCATTGTGCCAAGTTGGGAGGGTCGATGAAGCTTTGGATATTTTTGATGAGATGAAACAGAAGGGAATATTGCCTCAGCAGTATTCATACAACTCCTTGATATCTGGGTTTCTGAAGGCTGATAGGTTTGAACATGCTCTGGAGCTGTTCAACCATATGAATATTCATGGTCCTAAACCAAATGGCTACACACATGTCCTTTTCATAAATCACTATGGAAAATCTGGTGAATCTCTGAAAGCAAATAAAAGATATGAGCTTATGAAGAGCAAAGGGATTGTTCCAGATGTCGTTGCTGGTAATGCTGTTTTGTGTAGTCTTGCTAAAGCTGGTAGGCTTGGGATGGCAAAAAGGGTCTTCCATGAATTAAAAGACATGGGAGTTTCTCCGGATACTATCACCTACACTATGATGATCAAGTGTTGCAGCAAGGCGTCAAAAGTTGATGAGGCTATGAAGATCTTCTCTGATATGGTTGAAGCTAGATGTGTTCCTGATGTTCTAGCAGTGAATTCTTTGATTGATACGCTCTACAAGGCAGGCAGGGGTAACGAAGCCTGGAAAATCTTCTATGAACTGAAAGAAATGAACCTTGAGCCCACTGATGGTACTTACAACATACTTTTGGCAGGATTAGGAAGGGAAGGTAAAGTCAAGGAGGTAATGCATCTGCTTGAAGACATGAACTCTAGTAGCTACCCACCTAATTTAATAACGTACAATACAGTTCTAGATTGTCTCTGCAAAAACGGGGAGGTGAACTATGCACTGGACATACTATACAATATGACTATGAAAGGTTGCATACCTGACCTTTCGTCTTACAACACTGCTATATATGGCCTTGTTAAAGAGGACAGATTAGATGAGGCATTCAGGATGTTCTGTCAGATGAAAAAGGTTCTTGCTCCAGATTATGCAACAGTGTGTACTATCCTCCCAAGTTTTGTGAAAAATGGATTGATGAAGGAAGCTCTGCATACTGTTAAGGAATATATTCTTCAACCTGATTCTAAAACCGATAGATCTTCATTGCATTCACTAATGGAAGGGATACTGAAGAGGGCTGGCATAGAGAAGTCAATTGAGTTTGCCGAAAACATAGCATCAAGTGGTATTCTCCTGGATGATTTCTTTCTGGGCCCATTAATTAGGCAACTCTGTAAGCGTAAGAAAGCTCTTGAGGCGCATGAACTCGCCAAAAAGTTCGAGGCTTTTGGAGTTTCACTAAAAACTGGATCATATAATGCTCTTATTTGTGGCCTTGTGGATGAAGACCTGATTGATATCGCTGAAGGCTTGTTCTGTGAAATGAAGAGACTCGGATGTGGCCCTGATGAGTTTACATACAATTTGATTCTTGATGCCATGGGGAAGTCAATGCGGATTGAGGATATGTTAAAAGTCCAACAAGAGATGCATAGCAAGGGATTCAAATCAACTTATGTTACCTATAACACAATCATTTCAGGTCTCGTAAAATCAAAAAGGTTGGACGAGGCTATAGACTTATACTATGATCTGATGAACGAAGGCTTCTCTCCCACACCATGTACATATGGTCCTCTTCTTGATGGACTGTTGAAAGATGGAAACATAGAAGATGCAGAAGAGCTTTTTGATGAGATGCTGGAGTATGGATGCAAACCTAACTGCGCCATCTACAATATTCTGCTAAATGGGTATCGGTTAGCTGGTGACACAGAGAAAGTCTGTGAGCTCTTTGAGAGTATGGTCGAACAGGGCATAAACCCAGATATAAAATCATATACAGTTCTTATCGACACCCTCTGCACAGCTGGGCGATTAAACGACGGTTTGTCCTATTTTAGGCAACTGACAGAACTGGGACTTGAGCCTGATCTCATCACTTACAATCTGCTCATTCATGGCCTTGGAAAGTCAGAAAGATTAGAGGAAGCAGTGTCTCTCTTCAATGACATGGAGAAGAAAGGAATCGCCCCGAACTTGTACACGTACAATTCACTGATCCTCCACTTAGGAAAAGCAGGGAAGGCTGCTGAAGCTGGGAAAATGTACGAAGAACTACTGACGAAAGGTTGGAAGCCTAATGTTTTCACATACAATGCCCTTATCAGGGGGTACAGTGTCTCTGGCAGTACCGATAACGCCTATGCTGCCTATGGCCGGATGATCGTTGGAGGGTGCCTACCTAATTCGAGCACTTACATGCAACTTCCAAATCAGCTGTAACTTGTTCCTCAAAAAAGAAAAGAAAAATCAGCTGTAACTAACAAGCTAGTTATTGTATGAGCTGTTTCTGTATAGTTCTCTGTACATAGTAACCAACAATTCCCTTCGACATATCTGAGGGTTCTTCTTGATCTTAATTATTCTACGCTCACCAGTTTCATTATTGCTGGCTGCAATTTATGTAGTACAGTAATAAGCAATTTACTGAAGGAAATCCCTGTTAATTTGCACACCAATTTCTGTTGCTTATTTGGATGGACATGTGCTGATGCGCAGTCAGTTTTTAGTTCATACCCTGTGCTGTCATGCATGGAGCTTGTTTCTGGAACTGTTGGGAACGGCCAAATGAATCCACTGCATCTCCATAAAACGTTGTGGTTTGACTGAATGATTTGATCCATGGACGAATGATGGATGTGCCCGGCACAACCATGCCACCCGCTCAGATCATCGTCACGGTCGTGCGTCGCATGCATGCGCTTATAATTTGCCGTTGACATATGCATGTATCCGGATCCGGCGAGGCGATCGACATGTATATGCTGTACAGTCTCGCTGCATGCCACGCTCGTTCGTCGGCAACCAAGAAACAGCCCGATTTCGATCCAAAGCCTCCATTACTGCATGCAGACGTAACGCCACTTCAATTCACTGTCCGAGCAGACTCTGCCAAGTGCCGCTGGTCTGGAGTCTGACGCGTCTCCACATAGCTCTCGATCGTGAAAATCAATGGGACTATCGTGTGTCAGGTGTGAAAATGAAAATGAAATTTCGCTACCATGAATGTGTGTGAAAACGACGGCGACACAGAAGTAGAACACGTCCTCCATTTAATTTGGTTGGTTAGGCCAAAGCAGGCGGCTGCTTAATTGATTACTAATGACGAGAATCTGGCCTGCCAGGTTTGACTTTCCAGTCCTAAGCTCGAATCAACGTTAATGATGGATGCAACACGCGCCATGTATCAGAAATATAATCCATGAGCTTTGGCTATTGTGATACGTGAATGAATGAATGAATGAACGAGAACCTGGCAATGTGATATATAGCTTGATTAGTTCACTCTCAACATGATCATGGCCATTTTAAATCTGAATCAAGTCTATTTAGGAGCCATATATAGACAGTCTTGCCCTGTTATCCTGTGCAAAACGTCGATCATAGTACTAACAGGCATGAATAGTAGTACTCCACTGAAAAAAGAAGGAAAATTTTAGCAAATGTAAGACTAGGTGGTGCCATCCTTGCACTGTCATGATGTTAGGCCTCTTCTAATGCACAAGTGCTTAGATGAGGTGCTAAGTGTATGAAAGGGCTTAGCAACTAAACTCCCCAATGCATAGGTGCTTAGCTTTTTGTAGCTAAGCTTCCTTCATTTAATTGTTTAGCAACTAAACTACCCAATACATAGATGCCACATAGGTATTTTGCATAGGTCCACGCGTTTAGCATCGTTTCTTCCTAGGGTCACCAAAGTATTCTCTCTCCTCCTTAATTGCTTTGCCACGTCAGTTTTTCGCTTATGTGGTATTCTTAGCACCTATACACCGTGGAGCACTGGGAAAGGTCTTATAATTTAGTTGCAATTATCGAGAATGACTAGCAACAGCTGCTGCTGGTTAACCTAGTCAAATCCCCCGCCCACCAGTTCATTTCTTAAATGCGTTAACCCAAAGCTCTTCTTGCTTCATCAACTTCCATTGCAAACTCACCCAAAAATAGAGAGAGAAACTACATAGGAGGAAATTAACCAAAACAAGTTCTCAAGCCCCAATTATTTTCCTTCTGTCTTACCAACTTTTCCTCCCCTTTATAGTAGCTGATGATCTTGTCTTGTGATTCCAAGACATTCCCTTTCTTCTTCTTGCGGTGCTTCTAGTACATTACATTAGCTAACTAGTAGTAGTAGGCTCCTTCCTGCCAGAACAGAAAGCTGCGGCCTTTGATGACAATGCGAGACTTCTCCTGCTTCCGCGACGGCGCCGTCAACCTCGCCGCCACGGCCGCCGCCGGCGCCTCCGGGGGAGGCACAGGCGCCGCCCTCGACAGCTCGCTCCAGGCCGCCACTGCAAGCCTCTACAAGGCCGCCCTGTCGTCGCGCAAGGAGCTCTTGGTGAGGGTCACGTGGACGCGGACCGTCGCCGGCGCCGCCGGAGCGGCCGCTGGACTCTCCGTGGCCGTCGAGGATGTCCCCCCGAAGCTGTCGTCCGCGGTAGGGCCGGCAGCGGCTGCCACGCCGCGCCGGTCGAGCGCGGCGCTGTTGATGCCGCCGGCGAGCGCGCAGCAGTTCTTGCAGAAGAAGCGCGGGAGCCGGTCCTTCGTCACCGAGGCCGGCACCGTCGTCGGCATCTACTGGGACAGGACCGAGGCCAAGTACCCCGCCGCCGGGACGTCGTCATCGGCGTCCCCGGAGCCCTCGGGCGGCTACTTCCTCGCCGTGGTCGCGGACGCCGAGCTTGCACTCCTCCTCGGCGGGGGCGACGCGGCGCGGGAGCTGTCCCGCCGGTTCTCCCCCGCGCCGCGCCGCGCGCCCCTGAGCCGGTGCGAGCAGCTCCGTGCGCCGCCCACGCCCTCCCCGTCCGCCGCCGCCGCGCTGGCGCACAGCACGCGGTGCAGGTTCCGGGACGACGGTGCGGAGCACGAGGTGACGGTGGTGTGCCGCGGGGAGGCGTGGGGGTCCAGGGACGACGGGGAGGTGGTGGTGAGCGTGGACGGGAAGAAGGTGGTGGAGGCGCGGCGGGTCAAGTGGAACTTCCGCGGGAACCGGACGGCCGTACTCGGGGACGGCGCCGTGGTGGAGGTGATGTGGGACGTGCACGACTGGTGGTTCGCCGCCGGCGCGGCGCAGTTCATGGTGAAGGCGCGCGGGGCGTCCGACGGCGGCGGGAGGGTGTGGATGGACGAGGAGATGGCGAAGAAGGGGCAGCCGCCGGGCGGCTTCTTCCTGCACATGCAGTGCTACCGGCGGTGACCGCCGCCGGCGCGGAGAGACAGATTCTGTTCAGCTGTTTGGTCGTGATTCTTTCGTCAAGCTTCCAACTTTTTTGTCTTCCATTCCATCCCTTTCCTGACGTTGATAGTTCTGCTCTTCTTCGATGTAAGAAAAACTAAGAATTGGTGATTTGACTTTCCAAAGGAGAAAAAAGGCCAAGCAAATTCAAACAACACGCAGCAAATTACTAGCAAGCATCTGCTGATCCTTTTGTTAACAATTCACAAATCACGCAATTGGAGATTTGGAGTTGATTAGCTAGGAAAATTCAGGTCAGGAGCTAGCAGTCTGGCGAAAAGCTGGGCTGGCCATTGTTGCATACTTGCATTGCATCTGCGTAACGCCTTCCTAGCTAACTACCTCGGTCGGCAGCCATTACTGCTGCGTCACGAGGCTCACGGGGTGCACTGGTAGCAGTAGCAGTAGAAGTAGCAGCTTGGCAAGCAGTGCTTTACTCTGCCAATGCCTCTGCCTCTGCCCCTGCCCCTGCCCGCCATTAACTGACTCGATCTGGAGACGGCGTGCGTGCATGAAGCGTTGAACGAGTGATCGATGGATGCCGGGCCGCTCCGGCCGGCCGGGTCGGTCGGGCACAGGTCGTGGAACATTTATTAATGGCGGATGGGCCTCCTCGGCCTTGGTTGGGGCCGGCAGGTTGACGACGACGTACAGGGGCAGCCAGACAGAATGGCAGATGCCAGAAATGCTTGCCTCCCGTCCAGGCTTTGACTTCTTTTTTTTTAGACAGTGGGAGCACTGCCTATTCGTTCAGATTAAGTAGGAATAAAAGCTAAACTATGTACAAATGAGTTGTAATTTTTTTAATTTAAACATGCCAGCCTTGTTAGATTTTGAGTTTGGGCAGTTGTCGTTGATGACCAGGGCAACCGAAATTTAATTAGATCTCGTTTAAAAACCGGAAATTTAGCAACCTATTTCCCTTGGTATGTCTATACACCGTTTCATGAGAATATCTATGTTTCTTCGTTTTATTGTGTTATAAACTTGTTGTTCTCGTTACGCAAGTAATGGAAGTTGGTGTTCTGGTTCGGGAAAATATATTGTCATATGAAATATCTCGATCAAAATCCCACACGACACTAATAAACTTGCAATATTTGGTACGTGTGTATAGACCGAGGCTTGTTGAGTCGAGCTCTAGCGTGTTCAAACCTAGGATATTCCATATATTTTCACTAAGTTACCAGGTTTATTCAAGCTTGGATCAAAGCGAAGCTTGAGATCAGGTTCAAACCCAATTCGCAATCCAGGTAAACCTGGGTCATCGACAGTCATACTTGCTACCGTCTAGAGGACCGACGTAAACATTTCATCAAATATAGCTCCACAACGAAACTAGAGTTGTGTCGTGTTAGGAGGCACCACCACATGGAGTTGATTTTCACGGCATGTCGGAACGATGTCCCTACATTTATAGGTCGATGCTCAGATGGACCTTCTCTCTTAGATGCACCAACTTCTCCCAATCAACCATGTATAAAGCGGTATTCATGTCTTATTTGGATTTTTCAGTAGTTTTTCATTAGGAAAAACTACAGGCTAACCAAACAGCTAACTTTTAAGCAGCTTTTGCCAACAATGACTGTAGATTTTACAGTGCAAATTTAGCTATTTGGAAAAACTGCCTCCTCCCATGCAATGTGCTGAAGCTTCAAAGCTCATTTTGCAAAATGCTGTAAATGGTTTAGATCAACTTAAAGCCATAAGTTCACTTTCTTACAACCACAACAATTTTTTCAAACAGCCAGCCAACAACAGCTTTGTCAATAGCCACAGCCTAACCAAACAGACTCTCACTTTTTAGGAAGAGCCGATGACGTATGAGCACCAGGATCGCTTTTGTCATCCACATGCACGACCATTTTTGGATTCAAGATCATTTGGCTTTTAGACACCAGACACTTCTCAAAGAGAAAAAAAGTTAGGTATTCCCTCTATTTGGATGTGCTTGTCAGCATTAACTTTAACTCATCTGTGTTTAAGCATAAAAATTATTTTGCTTAAGAAAAACTAAGCATCAACCTTTAGTCACTACAAAATCGAGTAGTTATAGACGCAAAAAGAATACTAAAATACTCTTATGTTGTCTGACTTAATATTTTAAAAGTTACCTTTGGTCAATATACTTACTTTGTCCACAAATATAAGGTATGCACGGAATTTAAGTTTTAACTTTGATTAATAATTAAAACAAAATATTAAATTATATAACATATTGACTAACAATTAGAATATAATAATATTATATTATATAGCATTGATCAATATTAAATTCTGTGCACACCGTATATTTATGGATAGAGGGAGTAACCGATAAACGACCGAGTATATCTGTGGACACGAGGAGATCTAAATTTAGACGTGTGTTTTATCAAATCTCCGAAATATTATTAGCAGGCTGAGTGACTGACAGAACCGGCCCACGAAGCCCGATCCTACGGAAAAGGCACACACGCACTCCAAAGCAGAGCAGACAGCGACGGCGCACGTTACTCAATCCACCACGCCGACGCCGACGACCCCATCCATCGATTCCCACCAAAAAATTACCTATCCCGGCGGCGGCGACGGCGAGTCGCGCCACTAGCTAGCTAGGGTTCCACCACCATGGACCTCCCCTCCGGCGCCGGCCGCCGCTCCAGCTACTCCCTCCTCTCCCAGTTCCCCGACGACGCCGCCGCCGTGGTGCTGCAGCGCCAATCCAGCGGCGGCAGCAGCTACGGCGCCGGGAGCTCCCTCTACGCCTCCAGCGAATACCCCTTCCACCTGCCCCCCGCCGCGGCGGGGGCGGGGGCCGGGGGATCGCCCTCGCCGTGCAAGAGCTGGGCGCAGCAGGCGGAGGAGACGTACCAGCTGCAGCTCGCGCTCGCGCTCCGCCTCTGCGCAGACGCCGCGTGCGCCGCCGACCCGGGGTTCCTCGACCCCGGCGGCTCGTCCGGGACCAAGATGGGGAGCGGCAGCGGCAGGGCCTTCCCGCTCGCGCCGCCCACGCCCACCGCGGAGTCCCTCTCGCATCGCTTCTGGGTTAGCTCGTACCTTCCTTCCTTTCACTCGCCTTCTTGTTTGTTTACGTTAGTGATGCTTCGTGGTGAGTTTGATCGCACATGCTTGGTTGGGAGGGACTGTGAGTGTGTGATTGATTGGTGGCCAGAACGCTACAAAAGTAATTTTGTTGAAGCCTCGACAAGGCATGCTGAACATCTTAAGAAATCGTGGATTCAAATTCAATTGCTTGACTCGGCGGATTATAGTTCAACAATTCATACCAACTATTTCGCACAGTAAATTCTACTTGGGCACCTATTCTGTTGCAATTCTATCTTTTGCATTCCGCTTGTATATCTCATTTCCCAAACTCTTCATGTCTGCTTTCTATCTTCTTAGGTAAATGGCTCGTTGTCATACAGCAATACAATACCAGATGGATTTTACTTGATTCATGGATGGACCCTTTGTGTGGTCACTGTGCACTGATGTACATGAGGAGAACCGCATACCCTCGGTGGATTCGCTCAAGTCTGTCCACCCTGATGATTCTTCCATTCAAGTGATTCTTGTCGATAGAAGAGCTGATTTCGAATTAGGTATGCTGGAGAATTATGCTTCCAGCTTTTTATCCAGTTCCGCTGACATGAAAGATGTGATAAATCAACTAGCCAAACTAGTATCTTCCAGAATGGGGTGAGTGGTTGCATCCCTAAGCTCCTCAGCGCCTTTTAATTTGGACTTATTTCTGTGGTTTGTTAAATTTCTTGTTGTCTGTTTTTCAATTACCAAGGGGTACAACCTCCAATGAGGACAGCTTGCTTCCACGCTGGAAAGAGTGCAGTGAGGCAATCAAGTCAAGTACAGGTTCTATTGTGCTTCATCTGGGAAAGCTACCATTTGGTCTCTGCAAGCACCGCTCTCTGCTATTTAAAGTATGTTTGCTGTTAAGTTACTTTCCTGTCTGTTCATCTTGTGAAAATTTGCGCACACCAAAAATAACTGCAACAAAATTTCTGTGAAGAATTTCATTTCTCCTCCGTCAGAATTCGTGAACACCTTTAAATGTGTAGCTTGGTTAGGACCATCTTCATTTGTATTGGTTAGGATCGTGCCATTTTTAACTGTCTTTTTTTGAGTCATTACTTATGAAGCTTGTATGTATTGCAGATGCTAGCAGATAAAGTCAATGTTCCGTGCAGATTAGTCAAGGGTTGTAAATACTGTAAAACTGATGATGCCTCCTCCTGTGTAGTACGCTTTGGGCTTGAAAGGTATATCAGTACATGCCTTCTTAGATACATGAACTAGGATTGGTTTAATATCGGATCTATATTTGAGATATCAGTACTTCTCCACTTTGGAGATACTGTGATAAATTATTAAGTGCGGGTTGTTTACAAAAATCATGGACTAGGATACCCATGCTTGTTGGAATGGAAGATTTGTCTTATCTACCTGTTATTTTGATAGTGTTGATTGATTTCTAAATGTTGACTATGTGTATTGTGTACCGCCTATCTTATTTTCATTTGACAGGGAATACTTGGTTGACTTAATCAGGGATCCAGGCCAGTTATCTGATCCTGATTCCTTCGTTAATGGTCCCTACTCGCTGTCGTGCCCTCACCTCTCCGTCCTCCAAAATTTAGATCATTGGAGATCATTTCGAATTTCAGCTCAGTTGCCAAGCAATACTTCTCAGATTGTCACTCACTCAATCTGTTATTCAGTGATGCTTCCACAGGTTATAACTACCAAACTTGCCTTAATTTCATTCCTCATGCATCAGTAGGGCTTCATTACTTGTATGATTGTCCATCAAATAATCAGTTGGTATAGACGAAACTTAAGCTCTTCATCTAGGATGGTTTTGTCTGTCAGGGGTGTAACATACCACATCCTCATTTTTCAGGTGCTGCAGTTGCTGTGGACCAACCGTATTCTCAGAAACAAGATGCCGGGGACAACACGAGCAGCTGGGTGCCAGTGAAAGGTCATAGCTAGTCTCCTTTTGTTTTTGACTATTAAATAGGGGCTTTTTTTTCCATACCATGTTGCACCGACATGCGATTGCACAACAAATAGTGTACCCCGAGGTCTTCACTTTGCAGCCTGTACTGGAACAATCAAAAAAATTAAACAGTAGCCCACACACTGTATTTGCATATGCTTGCATAACTGTACTAAGTCAACATATTCTGATGATGTAGGGCAAGCAACTACAGAATTGGACATTATTCTGCCAGAAGCTCCTCGGGAGGTTTTGCCACTTATGACTTCCTCCAATTCAAAAGCTGATAAAAAGAAAGAGTTTCAGTTAATTGAAGGGAATCAATATCTACGGAGTACAGTTAGTGATCTGTCACTTGCTGTGGATGATCTGATCATTCCATGGAATGAGCTGGTTTTAAAGGAGAAGATTGGAGCAGGTATGCATGTGCAAATACAACTCTGAAAGTCATCCTTTTATAGTCCTTTTTCAAAAGGAAAAAGGGAATATCTGTTTTGTTATTTGCTAATAGATCTATGTCATGCACTAGCAATCGTAACATCTAAATCATATTTGAGTTATGGTTGGGTATTTGCAGGTTAAATTTTGATATGTACCCCATTGAAAGAACAATTTTGTGTTTTTCTCATTTTTTGTGAACCTACTTTCTTTTCAGGTTCTTTCGGCACAGTTCATCGTGCCGACTGGCATGGATCGGTATGCTTTTTATATGCCTTATTATTGATAATTTGTAACTGACAAGGGGGGAAGAGGATATTTTTGCTCCTTTGGATTCTTTATTCTGATAGAATTTCTTCTAGAATTCCTACTGAACTCTTAATAGTGCACCACCGCATCCTTCATTTTAGCATTTTTTTCCTAGTTTGTTTTAACTATGAGTGAGCCCTTTGAGCTGAATGTTTTTGGATGCAATGAACTCTGTATCACCCAGGATGTTGCTGTGAAGATACTTATGGAGCAGGATTACCATCTAGACCGCTTCAGGGAATTTATGAGAGAGGTTTGTTGAAAAATTCTTTGCATGGGTTAATGTTATGAATGTTGTTGAACTTTGGTATTGTATCAGCATCACGATTCTTGAATGAATGGTTACCACCTATCAGTGATTATGTTCTATCTCGAGATGGTGTTTATGCCTTTAGGAAGCAACCCCATTCATAGTAGTCACCTTATGTTTTTTTTTCCTTTCTACATGGTAGGTTGCAATAATGAAAAGTCTGAGGCATCCAAATATTGTTCTATTCATGGGTGCTGTTACTGAACCGCCAAACCTATCAATAGTCACAGAATACTTGTCGAGGTATTAATATGCCTTTTAGTTATTCCTTTCTTTATCATAAATCATTTGATACCAGAACACTTCACCCATTTGACTGCTTCTAACAAGTGGTGCGCTTCTTCATTGCAGAGGTAGCTTGTATAAACTTTTGCACAGGAGTGGTGCAAAGGAAGTTCTGGATGAGAGACGCCGCTTGAACATGGCATTTGATGTGGTATTGTGTTCTCTCATTTTTCCTACCTGTTTTTTCAACCTTTTTTTTCTTTTACTTTCCAGGCTATAAAGTTAATGCAGCCATACTGTGAAGTATGAAACTATCTAAATCATCTCTGCTCGCTTTACAGGCGAAAGGAATGAACTATCTACATAGACGTAGCCCTCCTATTGTTCACCGTGATTTGAAATCTCCAAATCTTCTTGTCGACAAGAAGTATACTGTGAAAGTATGGTTCATATACTATATGCCTAATTCCTTGTTGCATTTACATGATAAACTGTATGTTCTGGTATGTTTTATGCATCTTGCTGAATATTGCTGTCCACGACTCCATGTTGATGTTATGGATTTTGTGTCACTGTGTGTGGAGCTGTCAATTTTCTCATACTACTATGTCATTTTTGTGCATATTTTATCTTGAAATTGTTTTTGACGTGCTGTCACTGGTTATTTTCTGAGTGGAGTAATTGATTTCTTTCTGGAGAGTATTTGATGGGCTCCTAAACTTACAATAGAATCTATATGTGACACTGACTAGTTTTAGAAAATGTTCAGCTTCCAATAATAAATAGGAGAAGAATGATCTTGTATGAGCTTCCTCTTCTTTTTCTCAATTTCTTCAGTTACTGACAGCAAACAGTACTTCTAGTAATGATTTTGTAGTGTTGGGGATATTTGCAGCTTCCAGTTGTATGTACTGCAATAGCCTCTGCGGAAGCCAGAACAGGGATGGCGGTCATCATTAGTCATGCTTTTCAGTAAACATAAACATAATTAAGGAAGACACTTGCAAAAGCTGCTTACTTCCCTAAACATGACATAGCTGTAGACTGACATAGTACGCGGATATTATTCCTTCCAGAGACTTCATCTTTAATGATTGTGTCCGTGTGACAATTCTATGAATTGTATTTAGTCCTAGACAGGATTTACTCACAACTTGTTTGTCTTATCCACTATGTTATGAAATTAAGACTTAACTATTAACTATTTGTAGGTATGTGACTTTGGCCTTTCACGACTAAAAGCCAACACTTTCCTGTCCTCTAAGTCTTTGGCAGGAACTGTAAGTTCCTTTCCCATATCTTCACAAGTTCATCTTTCCTATTCTCGTCTTTGGCTTATCTTGTCATGTAAATATTAGCCTGAATGGATGGCGCCTGAAGTGCTCCGTGATGAACCATCCAATGAGAAGTCTGATGTCTATAGTTTCGCTGTAATCCTATGGGAACTTATGACATTACAACAACCATGGTGTAACCTAAATCCTGCCCAGGTAAGCATTGATGAAGTGATGCAACTGTTCCTTGAAGTTATTCAATATATCGTATTTTCCTTATCAACAAATGAACACTATGCTTTTCGACAGGTGGTTGCTGCTGTAGGCTTTAAACAAAGAAGACTTGAAATCCCAAAAGATTTAAATCCTCAAGTGGCTGCATTAATTGAATCCTGCTGGGCAAAGTATGTGTTCCATCTATATATGCCTTTCATATTTTCCTCTCTTGAGCTAATTGCAATGTGTAAGGCTAACTAGAATATTGCTATGCCTGTCATAGTGATCCACGGCGGAGACCCTCATTTGCTAATATCATGGAAATTTTGAAACCGTTAATGAATAAGGTTCCAGTGCCACAGTTGATCCGTTCAGACTCGTAGCCAGTTTAAGTTTTACGGAAAGAGTCCTCAGATTTGTCACGATAAGATCAACAGGGAGTTCTTTCTTTGTATTTGACCTGCCTATAATGGATAATTCATTGACAATATACTTACTGTTAAGAATATGGAGTTCTTCATTACACTTTCAAACAAAATGTACTGGGCAACTTCTTTCCAGGCTTAAGGTATGTTCCTATTTTCTGAGCTTCCTGATTCTGTTTAATATTTTCAAGAATTATTGTTTTTTAATGTGAGCTTGAATATTTTAAGAGAAGTATTTTATTTCAATTAAATGCAGAATTGTTGAGGGCCTCCTTGTATGATTCCAAAAACACATGAATAGGAGAAACATAGGATCGCTGTGTCATGCCTTTTTGAATACAGGAATTTGCACCAAAGGGTGTTTGATTACACCATAAGAAAAAAATAAGAATCTTTCCGAGTCAATGGAAATTTTCCTATAAATGTAGTACAAAGGAATCCATAGGAAAAATCCAACAACGTGGGATTCCGAGTCCTGTTAAAAATAAAATCCAAAAACGCGGGATTCTGAGTCCTGTTAATTTTTTTTGTGTGGTCACTGTCAGTTCATTATAATCCTGTTAGGTTTGCAGTTCACTGAAGAAATGTGTGCTTGTATACTGGTCCACCTTTACTTATGAGCTTATCTTGTGTGTGTTTTACCTTCAAAGATGTGCTAATGGGCAACTTGCAGACCTGTGGATACTCCTTGTATGAACATCCGATGGGACAGTCTGGCTAACTTATCCATGAGATGCGGCGTGGCGCTTTTCTGCATCATTTATGATACGTATATCGACAAGAGGATTATCCTCCCCCCCCCCTCCCCCCGTGGTGATATGTTGATTGCGTATTGGAAAATGCATGATAAGTTTCACAAATCAGAATCTTCTGGTTAAGCTGTGTAAATTATAGTTTCTACTAGATACCTTTGTATATTAAATATATAAACTACAGTACGTTAGCTCTGAAAAGAAAGGTTTTGGCTGACCGTGGCCTCTGGCCTGGAGCAAGCAGTACTGGCTGTATATATTGTTATATGTATCTAGACCTGTAGCACACTGTACTATTATGCGTTGTTTCTTGCTTAGCATTCAACCTGCCCGTTGTGCCAAAGTTGTTACTGAACAAATCAATCTCTGGCGAACCTGGAGAGCGAGCTTTATACCAAATGTGTTGGTGTACTTAATATAACCGTGGTTTGTGTTGGTGGATGCATGACCAGATATTTGGAGTCGTACTTAACGACCCTCGATCTACCGAACTGGAACCCTTACTAAATTTAAGCTGCATGTCGAAGATGGATCGATCCTTGACTGACAAGCTGGGCGCGAAGATCTCCGAGTAGAGCCTCTTGGAGCGCAACATCTTCTCCATCTCCGGCGTGGTGTCGAACGACGCCTCCAGCACCGCCTTCCACACCGACGTCCTCCCAGTCAAGTGGCTAAAGATCGGGCTCCACCACCCAATACACCCAATGTTAATTAATTCATGCATGGAGATATATAAGTGGAAATTACGCAATTGATCCAAACATGCATGCAGAACGTACTTGGGATGGAGAACCACTCCATGCCGGTCTCGTCGGCGATCTTGTAGACGACGAAGAGCCTGGGCATGATGAAGAGGCGCCCTGCCTCGGCGCGGGCCTCGAGCACGCGCTTGCTGTCGACGCCGACGACCTGGACGCGGCCGCCGGCCGCCGCGGACGATGTAGGTGACCTGGTAGGAGAACCCCAGCGAGCACATGGAGCCGGCGTCGATCATGACGAGGTCGGCGCCGAGCCCGACCTCCGTCACCAGCGGCACGTTCCGCGTGTTGAGCACCACGACGCGGCCGCCACCGTCGATGTCGACGTCGAGCGGCGCCTCGAGGTAGTTGATGTCAGGATCTGTCAATCCTAGAGGAGGATTTGAGAGGTTCCTGAACCTATTGGGGTAAAACCGGGGATAAATGGGAAAGGAGTAGCTACAGCTATTGCAAGAAAGTGAAGAACAAGATTAAAATTTAGGGTTTTGTGTAGCTTCGCATTCCATCCAGCTTCAGGTTATATATTCCCGAGCTTAATAACGGCATTAGACCAAACAGTGTTTTAGCAGTTAATACTAATCATAATCACGACAAGAGAGAGATAATGATAACAGTGTTCAAGTCGTAATTGTAGGAGAGACGTGTAGCCGTGACCGGGCTGATGCTGAGCTGAGCCGTCGATGCCTTTAAATGAAGGCAGCGAAGCAATCGACATCTTCTCCCCTGTTCTTATTTTCTTCAGAGTTAAACTGTTTTCAGGTTCAGAGATGGAGAGATCCTGACAATGGTCCGTTCTGAAGATCAGACTTCAAAGGGAAAAGAGGGAAAGTCTTCAGGATGAAAGACGCATCCTCCCAAGTGGCTTCTTGAGCAGAAAGATTCAGCCATTGCACCACCGGTTCATTGTTGCGTGGGTTGAGCCTGCGTTCCAGCACGGCAACGAGTTCTGTTTTGATCTTTCCAGACTCACTCACCAGTGGCAATAAAGTATAGAGCACACAATTTGGCCCGAAGTGTTGTTTGAGTTGACACAGAGTGTATTTGTGTACCTTTAGAAAGCTGTAGTTTGTAAACCACACGACAATCTTCCGTAATATTCCGAATGGACCATATAATTTGGATTGTGACTTGAGGGAAGATCTTAATCCAAGAGTAGTTGTTCTGATAGCCGTTTTATTGAGAGGGGTTGTTGGATAAGTAACTTGAACAATTTATGTGTCGTTTTCAAACCTTTGCATAAGTTACAACCTTCTCCTTGTTGATCATGGTTTGATTTTGTGTGATCCAACTATCTCTTTGTTGATCATGGTTTAAATCTTGTGTGATCCAACAATTTCTTTGTTAGTCTTTGATGACTCAGTTGCACTGTTGCATCGAGGAGAATAAATTTCTCAGTCCGAATCAACTGTTGGCTTTCTAGGTAGTCTTTTCACTATGCTGAAGTCTGCAATCTCAGAACATCCGAGTTTCTCCTCTGTTAGAAGAGTCAAGAAACTTGGAGCTTCCAATTTGTCTCTTTGTCTGTTTTTCTGGATGTTGGAACATCCGAGATTTGCTGGAACCTCCGGGTTTCGGCTCTATACACACTTAAGTCCCTTTGCTTTGGAAGCTAGAGTTCCTGGATTTTTCTAGAGTCTCCGAACAGTTTACATACTTACCTTTTAAATTTTGGAACCTTCTAGTTTGTGTACAGTCCACCTCAATTGAGGTCCTTTATAATCTTGGAAGATTCGAGTGCAATGTTGGAACCTGTAGGAATCCGTTCTGACCACGCCTTGGCCAAGGCATTCAAATCCTGGAGGGTCGAGGTTCAAGTTGGAAGACATTCGCTTATGTCTGTTGTGCTCTGAAAGTTGGAACCTCCGAGTTTATGTCAGGAGATCCCAGACCTATTTCCAGACAATCAAAGTAGCCATTGTGTCTAAATGTCGGAACCTCTAGGTTCCATGTCGGAAGTTCCGAGTTCTTTCGCTTTTTACTCTAACGCTAATTTTTTAGGGTGGGTTATAAGTAGCCACCTCGACCGGCTTGAGGTGTAAGCTGCTACTCTTCGGATCATTTGTTGAGCTTTTATTGGTGTTCTCCTCCACTTAATAGCCTCTAGTGCATGAGTTACTTTTGGTGAGGTGTGAGAGGGAGTTGTGCATTATGTTACACTTGGTGATTGCATTGGTTGCAACGGTTTAAGCTTTCCGCATCGATTCTATTTGAGTGAAAGTCTAAGAGCTTGTTGCTCTTGGAGGCCACCGCCTCCTAGAAGGTTTGATGGAGTTGAGCTCGGTGATCTCTTCAAGAAAATTGTGAAAATGACAGAAGACATGTGATGGTTATGGAGTTCAGCATCTCCGGAGTGGAGGAAAGAGCTATCCATAGTGAGTGGCTCTTGCTAAAGGTAAAGACGAGTAAAGAATTTGATTCGGAGCTGGCTTGTTCATCGGAATAAGCTTTCTCAACGGAGATGCAGGATATTGTTGGATATTTAAACTTGAAGAACAAACATCAATTATGTCACTTATCTCCTTTACTTTCTTGTAATCCATATCTTGCTATTCATACCTACGCAATTGTCTTGTGTAGAAATTATTTTACATGCTTGTCACCTTACGACTGCTTATCTTGCCTTAGACTTAGAGCATTGCCGCTTTTGGGATTTGAACTTATCAAAATCCGGTTAGTTAAATTCCACATTAATAATTTTCTTAGATCTTAATCATTTTAAAAATGCCTATTCATTCCCCTATAGGCGACACGAGGTCCTTCACCCCTACTTTGAGTGGAATTTTGTGTTCTATGTGGAGGCAGTCCTTGAGGTTGATCAACAAGTCTTGAGTAGTTATGCAGGACTTGCTATGCAGGAGGTGAAATTGGAGGAGTATGGTGTGTGTTTCTTTAGAGAAGATATGTCAAACTTAGCTGGAAAACATATCTCATTACTTCTTGAGAAAAGCAAATGTACATGCACATGTGGGTACATGAGTTTGTGCAACATTTTATTACAAGGCTTGGCTGGAATGAAGCAATTTGGTGGAGGTGTAGTATTGTCACTAAATGTCCACAATTTTCCCTGAACAGTAATGGATAATTTCCCACTTCTAAAGCCGGCGCAGCCTCTGGCTTCTCAGGGCGTCCATGTCGCCCCGATTCCTCCCGGCCGTCAGTTTCTCCGCGGATCGACGGCCGGTGCGCGCTCCCGCGGCGGCCCTGCGAGGCCTCACCGGGACCCTGAAAAACTCGGTTCGGGGCCCGCCGCCGCCCGTTTCGGGCCCCCGCGGCCCGTTCCCCTCCCGTCCCGTCTCGTCGCCCTCTCCTCCTCGCCTCCTCTCTCTCTCCCAGATCCAGACTGGAGGGCGAAGGCGATGGCTTCTGCTCCTCCTCCTCACACTCCGATGCCCACACCGGCCACCACCGCCATCTCAGCACAATAGCAACGCCACCGCGCTCCTCGTCCTCGGCTCCTCCCGTGCTCAGGGCGTTTGCACGCAGGGCCGCCGTTGCCCCTAACCCTAGCTAGCGCCGAGCGCACCTCACCAGCAGCAGCGGCGCATCGGTATCCTCCGGGCTCCGGTGCGTCGCTCACTACCCGACCCCGGCCGTCGCCCCACTGCAACGGCGATGAGGTCCGGCGCGGCCGCCACCGCCGAGGTGATCGATCTCTCCAGCGATGAGGGGGAGGAGTCCGTCCCCGTTCCCAGCACCAGCTCCTTTCCCTCGCTCGGCGCAGCCCCCTCTCCTCGCCCCGCGACGTCAAGCCGTACGCGCTCGCGGATGTGAAGCCCCTGCTTTACCCGCTCCACCCCCCGAGCAGCCGCGCGCTCGTGCCTGTCAAGGACGAAGAGCCCGTGCCGGTGCCCCTCGCTGCAGATGCTTCCCCGCCCCCCAGGGCCCTCCCGCCGCCGCGGCTCTGCCGCCAGTTCTGGAAATCCGGCGAGTACGTCCTCGCCCACCGCAACCCCGCCGCAGATGCCCCCGGTAGGCTAGCCCCGGAAATCTCACAGGGTGTCCCTCATTTCTTCCATTTCCTTTGATTTTGATGGAATCAGATTGGTGAGGGAACTGAGGGAGTTGCGATTTGGTGCTGCTGGTGTGTGTAGGTGGGCGGAACCGGCTGCGGATTAATCCCAAGTTCCTGCACTCAAATGCTCCTTCTCACAAGTGGGCCTTTGGCGGTATGAGAATTGGCTAATCTTAGTTCTGGAAAATAACTCCATTTTAGCAAATTGATTTTTTTCGGATCACAAGTTCGTTCATACACAAAATTGCATCCTAACCCACTTGCTTGCGTGTATAACACGCACTTCGCTTTGCATCATGTGGCACTGTTTCTCCACTGGTCCATATCTAGTGTTGACTTCGTCAAATTTTTGTAGCCATTGCTGAGCTTCTTGACAATGCAATTGATGAGGTGATTAACAAGGCTCACTTGGCTCAAATCCGAAATTGAGATTCAACATGAATGCTTTGTATGGTTTAATTTGTTCCATCTTTTCTGTCAGGTGAATAATGGGGGCAACGTTTGTTCGTGTTAATAAATTTACAAATCCACGTGATGGTAGCTCCTCATTATTGATTCAAGGTAGGCAGATTCAATTAGGCAAATATATGTGAACCTGTTTAGTTCATAGAAAATATTATCTGGATAATGACCTTGTGGTGTTTCACATGGACAAGATGATGGAGGGGGAATGGATCCAGAGGCGCTGAGATGTTGCATGAGCTTTGGATTTTCGGATAAGCAGTCTGATGCTTTCATCGGGCAATGTATGACCTTACTGTTCTTTTTTCTGTTTTCTTGTGAGATTGTTTTCTTGAAGTCCTACCATTGGATTCATTGTTGCTTGTTGTATCAGATGGCAATGGCTTCAAAACTAGCACTATGAGGCTTGGAGCGGATGTGATTGTTTTTACACAGAACCAAAAGAACCGGTATTTCTCCTTTGGATTCATCTGGAAGTTTAATTCTTCAAAATTATGTCAGAACAAGCATTTCATGATGTCACTTGCTCTTTGGTAGCATAAGATACTCTAAGGAAACTACATTAGAAAATTCTAATAGCAGTGCACGAATAGATATGAGACAACGCGGAACATTTGTTGCAGTAGTTTTAAGTGTCCATATGGGGTCCCTCCCCATCTGGCCTCTTTTTATAAGCGTCCATGCGGCCTTGTGCGATGCTTTCTCTGTAAGTAGAAAATATATTGGTATGTGTTGATTTTGATATTTTGCGTTACCTGGAAACAAGTATGAAGTATCACTTGAATCTGATATGATAACTTATTCGTTTGATATGTTGCTTCTGCATGTTCGTAGTCAGATGCTTCACTGATCGCACCACACCACTTGTCATTCTGTTTACTTACTTAAAATTGGATGATACCTCTCAATTCCCGTCTAGCTCTCGTGTCATTTAATTGTTGAGCATCATTCGGAGAGGTGATTGTGTGCCTTTTTCTCGCAAGACATCTGGCCTTTTGGAAAAAATGTGACGGCCATCTGAAGGGTTTGGTCTGTATTTTTGCAGGTTTTGGTGCAACTAATATACCAGTACCATCAATAGCATTCATCGAATCACCTGAATGACGACTGTAACTGCCACTGAGGTTGGGACATTCCAAGATATGTATAAGATGGCTAAGAAAACAGTAATATCAAGGCTTCATGTGCAATTCGAAAGTTGAAGGTAAACAAGAATGCTGTAGCAATATCTCCATTTATTTGTGAATGAGGTTATCCTTCGAGATTGCTTCTGGAACATCATACATGATCTGAGTAAAAATAAAATGATACTAATTTATTTACTCCAGTCTACTTCTTTTTGGGAGTATGACCATCGACCTAATCAAACATTGTAAACTTTTCAGTTCAGTAAAATCCATTATTGCCAGTGCATGAACTAAAACTGAATAATCGCGCAAGCTTGGATGGTCTGTAACTACGAATGCTAGGCACTAATACATTTCCATGTGCTGTGCTTGCATGCGCACATGCCAAAGAAGCACATGCCAAAGGACACAACAAGGAAATGGTCGGCATTTGGCTGTGTGCTGTTGCAATCTACCTGTAACGGCATCAGATTTCCTTTTAGTTTTCCATTTGCATCTCCCAGTCTATCATTCATTTGACGCGTTGCTGCGTTCTTGCGTCGCCTTTCGACAAAAGGAATCAGGTATTTGCACTTTTTTTTCTGGTCTCGGTGAACTTTGGGTGGGTTTAGTATAGACGATGAACAACCCAAGATTCTCTTGTAAGCAGTTTGAAAAATATGCACGCCCTTTTGATCTATCACGTCACATTCGCTATTCCTCTCCTGCTGTTATATTTCTGTTCCTGCTCTTTAACGCTGATAAGATACTAATTTACCATTCAATCAGGACAGATCCCTGAACCCATCGATCACAGTCTTCCTTCCGTGAACAACAAGCGGATTTAAAACCTCGTAAGCAGGTGCGTGTCTATGTGGTCCGTCTGATAGAAAGTTAATACTTTGTCGTTTTTTATTTGTTAGCGCACATTCTCATGCTTTTATCCACCTTCAAACGCTACAGCGGTTCACGGGTGCAGAAAGCTTTATTCACCGCAGAGTACCATCGTATGTGCAGAAGATGGCGCCTAAGCAAGTCTACCCCTACCAGCCAGTCGCTCAACGTATTATCGTAGCAGTGTGTATGCTTAGGAAAAACTAACTTTAGGTTCCCCTGTGTACTGGTCGTGCAGCGTGTCCGCTATCTAGTGGATGTTTTCCTGTCTCGTATAGTTCTATTTCCAGTCCACATAACTGGACTGTGGGGACAACATGTCAGTTACCCGCTAAAATAATATAGGGGCATGGTGCTGTTCTCCTGTATAAGACAAGACTTCTGTAACCATTTGCTGTCCCACTATTACTTTACTTTCATCGCCAAAACTCTCCGAAGTACATGTAATAGATAATTAATTCGATGCTCGCTTAAGAGGATTGGGTATAATGAAATTCCTATTACGTGATTAAGTTAGTTTTCCTCTGCTACCTATTATTTTCCCGTTGTTGCTCTTTAACCTCTTTAACGCTGATAAAATACTCATTTGTTATTTAATCAGAACCAGATGCCTCAACCAAGCAACAACAATTCTCCTCCCATGAGCACCAAGCGCATAAAAAACGTCACAAATGGGTACGTGTCTACGTGATCCATCTTATACAAACTCAATACTGTCTCGTCTTTTATTTTGTTAGTGCACATTCTCACACTTTTATCCACCTTCCAATGTTACAGTGCTTCGCAAGTGCAAAGAGCCTTATTCAACGCCGAGCGTGCCGTCGCATATCCAGAAGATGACGCCTAAGCGAGCCTACCCGTACCAACCAGCCACATATTATAGTAGCAGTATATATACTTAGAAGAAACTACCTTCACATTATCCTATGTGTTAAATGTGCAACGTATGTTCTATCCAGTAGATATTTTCCTATCTTACATACCGCAGTTTTCAATCCACATAGCTTGAACTATGAGGACAGTATGTTAGTTACCCATTAAAAATATATATGTACGGTGCTATTCTCCTACATAAGATAAAACTCCTATAATTATTTGCTACCCTACTATTACTTCATTTTCATCGCCAGAACCTTTTGAAATACATGTAACAGAGAATTAATCCCAATGCTCGCTTAAAATGATTACATCATTACATGTGATGGCAGGACCGCTTAGAACTATGCCACCTTAGCACATGTGATGGTAAAAACTATCCGAGAGGTTATTTGTATTGACTTTCTTTTCTTTAGAAGATTATGTGACCAAAGGTGAAAATTTAGGGTGAAATTTGGACTTTTTGTAGCGTACTGTGGACTTTTTTTCTCTTCAAAACCTACGGAAAATTCAGCCAACAGGAAAACCAACCCGGGAATGCAATTTCTACTACGTAATTAAATTAGCTCTGTCTGCTGGCGCGCGCCAATGGCGCGCGTTCTTCACTAGTGTCCTCTGTTTGAGATCCATGACAATAGGACTAAATTGATGTATCGAATTGGCTGTAAGAATGATGTTATAACCTTTATGGTGTAGGAGTTTAAAGGTGTCCTGCAATTTGTTTCCATGAATAGTGTAGGAGCAATTTCGGCATTAGCAGTAGAGATAAGTTCCCCTATACCTGCCACTTGAATTGTTTTAAGGGGCTGTTTGGTTGGGCTATTGGGAGCTTTTCCATTGGAAAAAGCCCCAGCCCAACCAAAGGCCTAGCTTTTGCCCAGCTTTTAGCAACAGCGCGTTTGGCTTTAGTGTAGAAAATGGGCCACTATGGGAAGCCGGCCGGGGGCAGCTTCCCGCAGTGGTCACTTACGGCCGCCGTTTTTTGCCCCCGGGGTTGACACGAAATAACGGGCAAATGCCCTTTCTCTCCCTCGATTCCGTTCTCCATCTCGCCAGCGTTCTCCCGAGGCCTCCCCTCCGGATCCCCGCCGTTCCCCGCCGTCCCCTTCTCCACGAACGCAGAGCAACAGCGGGGCGGAGCTGACGCCGTCCTCGACCTCCACAGCGGCCCCGTCGCTCCCAGCCCCGGTCTCCTCCACTTCAAGCGAGCGACGACGACCTTGAGGCCGTCCGGCCGAGCTCCGGTGATGGAGGCAAGCAGCGGCTCCGGGGTGAAGTGGATCCGGTGGAGGAAGCTCCAGTGATGGAGGCGAGACGGAGAGCCCGTCGGTGGCAGCGTGGATCTCCAGTGAGGGCGGCTTAGCAGCGGCTGTACTGGGGCGGTGCGGACGCTGAGGCGGGAGGTGATGGGGGAGGGAGCTCGGTGGGAAAGAGAAGCGGCCAGGGGGGAGGGGAGGGACTGGCGGCGGCTGGGACCGAGAAGGAGGCGGCGGTGGACCGGCGGCGGCGGGGACAGAGGTGGGAGAAGATGCCGGCAGGGGGAGGGAGCTCGGGGGAAGGGGGTTGCCGCCGGCGGAGAGCTGGAGCCGGATCTGGAGGCTGAGGGGAGGGAGGAGCCGGAGCGGGCGGCGGTCGTCGGAGCTGGAGCGGCGGCGGTGTCAAGGAGGAGGCGCCGAGGCGGGGTGGAGTTGGGCTGGGGTGGCCACCGGGATGCCCCCTGGCCCCTTTTTATTTTCTTTTTTATTTTTTATTTTCTGTAATTTTAGTATAAACAAATATTTAAATATTTTATGTATATTTATTATTTTCTGTAAATTTAGTTTAAGCAACAATTTGAATTCTATTTGTATTTGTAATTTATAATTTGTAATTTTTATTTGTATCATTGGATCAAACCTCAGACGATGTCAATTTTAAAATTTGGTTCATATTGATCTTAGGGGCATTTCAGACAATTCATTCATATGCAGCCAACAGCCACAGCCCAACCAAACGCGCATAGCCGAATCCTCACGTGCCAACAGCCACAGCCGCTATTCCATACAGCCAGCCAACAGCCGCTTTTTCCAACAGCCACAGCCCAACCAAACAGGGCCTAAGTACCACAATTGCCATTGGTATCCCTTGTTGACAAGAAAATTGGGAATCCATAAATGTATTGGTACTACCACTATCAACCAAGGCTACTCCTTGTTTACCATTAATTTGTAGCAAGAGTGAAAAGGTCAGATCATGAGGAGCTCCACTGACAGCTTGTTAAGAGATCATCAAAAGTTGTTCATTTTGGT
Source organism: Stipa capillata (assembly GCA_019208055.1). NCBI lineage: Eukaryota > Viridiplantae > Streptophyta > Magnoliopsida > Poales > Poaceae > Stipa > Stipa capillata. The sequence goes on along the minus strand of JAGXJF010003678.1, from coordinate 58,910 downwards.
CAGGTTCAGGCTGTTCAAGTAAGTCCTCTGCATTTTCATGCTCCCTTTGACAGTCAAGCTATTGGTCTTGAAATTATCTTGTTCATCATTAGAATGGCCTTGCATCTTCAGTGCATTAACAACTCTCTGTAATCCTTTACACTTGTGGCCAAAATACCATGGTTTAGGACAGTACCGACACTTCTTGACCTCTTTTCCTTTGTCATTCAACACTTTTGGTTTGTTATCGTTCTGAAAGTGCTGCTTTGTCGCAGCCTGAGTAGCCTGATGATGTTTTACCATAGTGATGGTAGTGTTGACTTTTCTCGAATGAGCTTGCTCAAGCTGCCTAGAATACCAATAAGTAGTCAATAGAGTAGCTGGCTTATGGCAGTTGATGAGGTGTTTAATGGAATCTTTCGTCCCACTAACATTATGAGAACAAAACGGTACTCAAGTAAATAGGTATTTTGACTTATCATCATTTGTATGAATTCCTCAAATTATCAATATAACCAAGTCTGAGCTCTACTCTAATGTGTGCACTAGCCCATCTCACTTTTAGCTCATTAGGGATGTGTCTGCTAATTCAAACACTTTCTCACATTGTTGCACCTAGCCTAAAACATTGTCACCAGAAAATATTGGTATTTCCAAAGATGGAGGTCTAAGATAGGGTTCTGGTGAAGGTGGAGTTGGGGGAATCATCTGATGTATAGGTTGGGTTGGTGGCATATGTTGAGGGTACTGAACAAAGGTAGGTATAGTGTTTGGAGTGAAAAATTGGGGTGGTGGAGGATAATAATATCCCCTCACACAATGTATCCCTATTCCACCAGACGCTTAATCAACCCTGGAACACAAGAGAACCCTTCTTATCGAAGAGAATGGATAAGGTGGTTGATGAGAGAAAGATTGGGGAGGGTATTGATGGGGTGGTGAATTTTATGGAAATTATTGTGGTGGATGTATTGGAGGTTGCTTTGGAATAATTGGAGGTGGAATGTTGGGTGGGATTGACATTCTAGGGTGGAATTCTACCTATGGTTGGAACATGGTGTATATTTGTTGCAGTACTGGGTGGCACAGGGGGAGGGTAGTGAGGTTATGGCATGAGATTTGGGCCGAGGGTGCCGAATTGAATGGGACCCTGATTGGTAGTAGGTATGTGAGTATAATCAGATGGTAGCTCATCTCTGGAATATATCTCATGTATCCAATATGATTCAATGGTGGAGTTCTGCCATTGAAATCTCGATGCTCAACTCCCGATTTAAAACTACCTTCCAACTGGTGCATCGGTATGCCCTCATCTACTGCACACTTGCCTACTGCTATACCAATCTAGGTGACCATATCAAAAAGCTTGGCAATCTTACCTTGCACCTGATCGAACCACTCTTATCAGCTAGTGCCACACATGCGTCACCTCCTAGGCTGTCGAATCCTCTTCTGCCGCTTCCAAAGCTTCTTGAGATCTTGTTCTCGCCATCATTGCTATCAAGTTCTCTTTTTTCTACCGCCTCCTTGACCAGGCTTGCGGATCCGAGGATATTACAGCGATAACATGCTAACCCTTCTCTACAACTAGATCCTTCACCTCCGGTTCAACTTTGCTGGAGTGGTCAGGCGTTTTACGACGCAGATCGTGAGATCAACGCAACCCTAGACTCAGCAAATTGGGGTAAGAACTGAGAAGGCTCTAATACCCTTGTCAGGATCTATGAATCCTAGAGGAGGGTTTGAGAGATTCCAAAACCGATTTGGGGTAGAACTGTGATAAATTGGAAAGGAGTAGCTACAACTTTGCAAGAAAGTGAAGAACAAGATAAAATTTAGGGTTTTGTCTAGCTTCTCATCCTTCCAACTTCGGGTTATATATTCTCGAGCTTAATAATGGATTAGACCAAATGGTGTCTTAATAGTTAATACTGTTCATAATCACGACAATATAGAAATATAATGATAACATTGTTTAAGTCGTAATTGTTAGAGAGACGTGTAGCCGTTGATCAGGTTGATGCTGAGCTGAGCTGTCGATGCCTTTAAGTGAAGTCGGCTAAGCAATCTACGTCTTCTCCCCTGTTCTCATTTTCTTGAGAGTTAATTGTTTTTTGGAGGTCCTGACAATTGAGCACCATGCGCTTCCTGTCCTCCTCCGATGGCTTTGGCATCGCGTGCTGGCTGTTCTTGACACTGATGATGTCGGCGCCGAGCTGGGTATAGACGAGTTTGGGTGGCGGTGTCCTAGGCGATGTCCCAGGCGCGGTCAGCCTCCATACTTAAAGAGAGATAATAGCTACACTATCAATCATCCATACATAGAATCATTTCCTATAATGCAAGCACTAGGTAGTCAGCTTATTGTTGTTGCATTGTATTGGAGGTAAATTATGCATGCACAAGAGATAATCAAGCAACTATAGTACAAGATAAGTACCTTATGTGTCATACCTAAAAAGAGAACATATTTTACTTTACCGAACATCTCTCTAAACACATATTTTATTTCACGAAGCTTATCGTGGAGCAAGAACCAGAAGAAAACCTTATGCCTCAATTAACATGAGCTGATCCATGGCCGTTGGTACTTGAGACGAGCCAACGAGAAATAGACACCAACATTTGGTGAGTGCCCACAAGAAGTGATGGAGGGTAGGCAAACTCAAGGGCTGTGACCATGGCTTGCATCCTCCACTACGACGGATGCGGTGATGCATACCTCCACGCAGGCCACTGTGATGCTCTTCTCCTGTTGGTAGCCACAATGACCTCCTTGTCGCGCCGCCTTTCGCTCTTATGATCCGAGCGAGGCCACGCTAGCTCCTGCTCCCATCCACAACCACGGCGGGGACACGGCCCCTTGCAAAGCCAGAGCAAGGCCACACCCAACAAGAGCAGCCCTACCAATACGAGTTTGTGCATCTCCAAAATAGTTTAAGCGTTAGTCACATTTCTAAGTTTTTGGATCACATCGAAATATTCTCATCTACATCTCACACCATATATAATCTGCACACTATAAATTATAGTAATATTTTGCTAAAATCTTATACTTTTAAGACTACAAGTTTATGTGTAATAAATATAATTTTAGGTGACTGCGATTTTTAGAAGTTCAGCCAACCAAACATTAGCAAAAACAGCAATATTATGACGTATGTTCAAAACGCCGAGAGAGACAACAAACAAGAGTTTCAATGCAAATTTACTCGGCAATAAGTCCAGGCGATCCTCTACATTATGGCCTCTGATTTCTCCTCTTCTTCTGGTAGAAGATATAGAAATAGAGCAAGAGAGGGAAGGGGGGCAAAGTTATAAAAACGGCAGGCAGCCTTCGGCCTTCGGCCTTCCTCTTCCTACTCCTTCGCCGAAGCGAGACGCAAATCAAATCAAAAATCAAACCAAACCCCAATCCATTCCACCACCCTCCTCCTCCTCGAACGAAGCTCACTTGGTCACCCCCCCCACCCCAACCCCAGATTCCACCACCCAACTCCGCTCGATTAACCAAGCCAAACCCTAGCCTCCCCCGCATGCTGCCCAAACCCTAGCTCTCCCCTCCCCGTCCCCCCGCCATGCGCGCCTCCATGGAGGCGGCATCCTCCTCCTCGGCCCGCAGATCCGCCGCGCCGGACCCGGGCGCCAAGAAGCCGCGCCTTGCGCAGCCGGCGCCCCCGCGGGACCCCAGATCTTACCTCGGCTCCGCTACCAATGGCGCCGCCGTCGCCGCCGAGCAGCAGGCGCAGGTGGACGAGCTTGTCGCGCAGTACCGGACGGCGCTCGGGGAGCTCACCTTCAACTCCAAGCCTATCATCACCAACCTCACCATCATCGCCGGCGAGAACCTCCACGCCGCCAAGCCCATCGCCGCCCTCATCTGCTCCAACATCCTCGAGGTGACCTTTGCCTGCCTCTTTGACCTCCCCTCCCCCCTCTTCCCCTGTCTCATCGTGTAATGCTTGATATGGTGTACGTCTTGTGCCTGATAGACAGTACATGTGGTGGATGTTGTTGGATGAGCGAGCATCTTGTATTCTTCTTTTTTTTCTCTCTTTTAAATCGAGCATCTTGTGTTCTGGTGTACATGAATGATAGCTAGTCAGGTTCGCTGTATTTTCATGTTGCCAAGGGTTGTGTTGTGTGTAAAAATTGGTGCGAAAGTAAATTCGTGTCGCCCAATTTTCCTATGCAAGGTACAACTTTCCTCATCCTGTTTCTGTTGATGCGCATTACGGAACGTATGTAGCATGTAATGATCGTGGTAATGAATGAATCATCGTGAACTCCCTCTCTATCCCCCCCTCTCTATCTCTGTGTATGTGATTGTGGCGCTCATGTCATGTATGATGCTAATACGCCTGGTTCTATAAGCATTACACTACTTGATGGACTCCTTTCCAAGGTGGTGTATGGTGATTTTACAACCATGGGGTCATTCACTGTATGAATTTCAGACCTGTATGGCATGGAAAAAGAAATATTAATGTTAGGGTTTGAATCACCCTTTTTGTAATAAAGGGCTGCAGCAATGTTCAGTTACACTAAAACATCAAAAGATTATTGGCTTATGGTTGCAACGACAAACCAGGATTTGGAACATTCTCATTCCTACTGTTCCACTATCTGCTCTGCAGATTAGTTCAAAACCTTTTGCTGCACTGCGTCTTATACTATTCTCATGATGATCAAGTTCTTGAATTGTCTGTACCTCATCTGCTTAATCATTGCACCATAAAATGATTCAAATTTCGGAAAGCCTTAGTTATAACTGGACTCTACGATATGTTTGTGTAAAGATTAAACTGTATAATGGAACGACGAAAGGATGGGGAAACACTACATCTCTGATGTGGCAGACACTGGGTCTTCTCCTTGCTGCTTTTGAATAGGCTCTGGGCACTTAAATGGCTTTCATTTGTGTGTTTCTTTCTTCTCTGTAACCTTGCTACTCTCCTCAGGTTGGGGAAGTTACTGCTGGATCTAGCATTTCAGCTAGGCTCGTTTTGTTGTCACCTCTCATATGCTTTGAAGTTAATGCCAGTAAAGAGAGAAAAACATTGTGCCGTCTCTAGTAGGGGGTCATGTGAAGCATGCTGGTATTGTTCTGTTGTGCACATGTTTGCTGTTGTTCTAGTCTTACAAACAGAATTAGGGAAGCAGAGTGGCCTCTGAAATGTTTTCACCTGTTGCCTTGTATTACATTTCCTTGCTTCTGTCTTTTTTCCTGTTGTAAATCTGTAATACTTGTCAATGTAATTGGATTATATTCCATTATGGTGGAGGCGTATGTCTATTTCATTTGATGGTTGCCTGTGTTTGTAGGTTCCAAGTGAACAGAAGCTACCATCTCTTTATCTACTTGACAGTATCGTCAAGAATATCGGAAAAGATTATGTTAAACATTTTTCTGCAAGATTACCTGAGGTTAGTCTCAACACTGTCTTCTTTTTACTTGAGATAACCATCTTCATGGCGACCTAATGAACCACAGTTTCCTTTTTATGGGATGAGCCTGACTTTGACATCCTAATGAACCTTAGTTCTCTTTTGGTTGTTCTGTGATAGGTGTTCTGCAAGGCGTATAGACAGGTTGATCCTCCTGTACATTCTAGCATGAGGCACCTTTTTGGAACTTGGAAAGGAGTGTTTTCTCCAGCTTCACTGCAAATGATTGAGAAGGAACTTGGTTTTCAATCATCTGCCAATGGATCCTCAGGTGCTGCGCCATCGAAACCTGATTCTCAATCCCAGCGCCCATCCCACAGCATTCATGTAAATCCAAAATATTTGGAAGCAAGACAGCAGCTCCAACAACCAAATAAGGCAAGCCACATCTTCTTTCGTCAAGTTATTAGATGTATCTGTTCGCTGCTCTGACCGGTGGGAGATCCAGAGAGTTATATTTTTCTTGTAAAAAATGCACTCTGTAGTAGCTGCACACTGTGTAATTTTGTTCCTGATACTGTTTTCCCCTCAATTTGGACAGGGGCTACTGGGAGCCGGTGCCAAGACAGCTATAATTTCTGATGCTGGTGATGATGTTGAGAGGGCTAACAGGATAGCTATTGATAAAGGTGCAGGGCGACGGCTGGATGTTCTGAACTCTAGGCCTGTAAGTTATTTCTTGCTCTTTGATATTTCTACATGTAACTTGTCAGAAAAGTGCTTAGACTCCTTCGTTTTTGTTTGGCTTTTTCTGATTTGTTTTGCTATGATCTGCCAAACTTGCAGCGTGCTCAGAGGGATCCTTTTAGCAATCCTATTCATGAAAAGCCAGATAGAGACGTGAGGGGCCTTGGATTCTCCAACATCTCACAGCAGCCTGTTGTCGGAGCTGGTCAAGTTCGCGCAAATTCCAAAGGCCAAGATGGAATTAGGGGACCATATTATACTGGAGGTGTTGGTTCTTATGAAGAACAATTTGACAGGCGCAACAACTTTTATACAAACAAGGATGCTCGGCTGTCAGGATCTGTACGTTTGGACAGTGCACTCCTCCCAACTCCTGTCAGTAATTCTGATAGGATTGGTAGGCCATCATCTAACAAAAGCTGGAAGAACTCTGAGGAAGAAGAGTACATGTGGGATGATGTACGTTCTCAAGGAGCAGATTATGGAGGTGCCAGTTCTGCAAGAAAAGTAGAATCGATGGCTGATGATGGCAATGTTATCAGCTTTCAAAGGGCTAAATGGGCAGAGCTGGGAGACCAAATGGACCCCAACTTCCACAAACCAGATGGCATCCCAAGATTCGGACATGCAACAGGCCAAGATAGAAGAATTGCAGCATATATGGTATGTTGAGAAAAACTATTCAAAATGTATATGCAGTACTCAGTAGTCACGAGAACCTAATTGCTTGTACATAATGATTGCATAAATATTTTTAACTGCTGGGACACCTTCAACTTTGGAACCTATAATATTTCTCTGAAACCTTAAGATTCGCCGTGTACCAAGTTAAATTTTCTTCATATACATATTCCACCTTTTCGAGAGATGATTCTAATCTGATTATCTTTAATTGTTCAGGATCGTGAAGAGTACCTTCATGGTAAGAGTGAGGTGGAACCAAGAATTGATAGGGAAATGTGGCCTGAAGGACAACCGTTCCCAGAATCTCGTGGTTCCTCTCTCTGGTTATCCCAGGAAAAAACTCACCCAGACATCGGGAGGGATCCCAGGATGTCAAGGTTTTCCAATCAGTCAGCAAGTATCACTTCATCTGCACCTGTTGCATTATCAGGAGCCTATGCTGGAAGATCAAGTGTGGAAAGTGCAACTAGTGGACCAACAACTTTTGGGCAACAAAAACATAAATATTGGTCATCTTCCTCACCACCTGTCCAGTCGCCTCCATCTACTGCGTCTGTTGCGCGCCAGAGCTCCCCAAGTTCTACAGAGCATGATATCTATGCTACCAGATCATTCTTGCCATTGGGTCAGAATCCCCACGAGGAATATAACCAAAGAGCTCATGCCTTATCTCAAAATGCTGCACATTCTCAGGGCCGGCCTAGTCTGCAGTCAACTCAGACACAGGCTTCCCAGCAGACTCAAAAGCACCCTTCCTTGCAGTCAAAGCCACATCTCAAGCCGCCTGATCAACTGCAGACAAACTTTTCACATGAAAACTCTTCATCGCTGTTTAGACCTTCTATCCATCTGCCTCTTTCTGCTGGAATGGGACATCAGCCGCCTGAAGAAATCTCCCTGCCCAGTGATTCCATCCATGTAAACTCAGATCAGATAAGTGCTAGTAATTTGTTGGCTGGTCTTATAAAGAGTGGATTCAAAGCGCACCCCAGCGATCTTGCTAGCTTGAGGGCACAACCTCCTCTTCCAAGTGTCCCACATCCACATGGCTTGACATCTCTTCCGGTTGCTTCCACAGCGCTGCAGCTTCCAGCCAGTGAAAATGCCACCTTGAAGCCTCAGGCACCAAACTCTGTTCGCCCACCTTTGCCACCAGGTCCGCCACCAACACAGAATGCCGAGAAAGCTGGACCGCTCTCTAGTCTTCTCAGTTCTCTGGTTGCAAAGGGATTAATTTCTTCACCGTCCACTGATTCGTCTGCTGCAGTTCCACAAAAGCCCAGTAAATCAAGTCTGAGCACACCAGATGTCGCTGCTTCAGCTCCACCTTTGTCAATTGTCCAGCCTTCAGTCAGCAGGGAGACATCTAGTCGAGAGTCATCTGCCCAAACAAAAACCTTTTTGCCCCAACCTGCGGGAATCAAGATGGCAGACCTTATTGGTCTCGAGTTCAAGCCTGAGACGCTTCGCAAGTGCCATACTCATGTGATCAACAGCCTCTTTGATGACCAAAGTCATCAATGTAAAACGTGTGGTCTAAGATTCAGACTTGAAGAGGAGCTCAGTGCACACGCTGTCTGCCATGAATCGGGGCTTTCTGAGACTAGAAATACTGGCATCGCACCTGAAAGATGGTATCCTAGCAAGAACAATTGGATTGATGGATCACATGAAGCGCATGACATCTTCCTGGACTCAGGTGCTTCTGATACAGATTTGGGCTCTGCAGAGGAAGTTTGTGAGTTTATGGTTCCTGCAGATGAGAGCCAGATTATCTGTGCACTTTGTGGGGAGCAATTTGATGACATATATTCCATTGATAGGGGTGATTGGATGTACAGGGATGCTGTCTATTTTGATTACTCTAAGGTAGGAGGCAGCCGTGGGGACAGTGTCAAGAGTAAAGAGCCTGCACCAATAGTCCATGCAAGATGTATGCTGAGAAGCTCAAACGATGGCATGGAGATGGATTAGCATAACTGTCATATACGGCAGCAGAAATAGCAGCAACAGCTCGGATGATGACATTGAGGTGGATTAGCATTAAGTATGGTGCTCAGCAGAATCTCAAATGATGACATGGAGGCGCATTTGCATGAGGCGATGCACAGCAGCACCTGAAATACTGCAGCAGGGGTGATCACAGGTAGGTGGATTAGTGCTAAGCTGACGAGCTGCATCAGCAAATTTTGGTCAAATGGTGCAGGTCACTCACCCCTTAATCTCACCATTTATCGTGTAGAAAGGTGCTTACAGAAAGAATAAATCCCCATTCCATTTCGGCCATGCCAATGGATAAAATCCCGGTGAATCAAATTTTTGGGGGTCTGATCACGCGTATGTTTGATCTTTCTGTTCATAGAAGGCCTTGTATGCTAAAAGAGTATTGTTTCTTTACGAGGAGAAAAAAAAAGGTGACGCCGCCATTGAGTCACTGCTGTTTTCGACAAACTTCCTCATCTTTGGAGAAGTAGCGATTTTTGTACTTAGAAAAACTGACAATAGAACATCATGGAGGCAGAATTAAACAAGTTAATTAGTGATTGCTTGCTGGCATTTTGTTTATGTGTCACTATCTCTTATCTTTGTGATTTTGTTGCATAAAGTCGAATGCATATCAGAATCCGGGTTTGGACTTTGATGCAATGCAATGCTGTAAACAGAGATCTTTTGCAGAACCAGAGGTCTCAGTTGTGCTTACTGCTAACACACACCACCAGATGTCACAGATATGGACTCGTCACTTTCCTTTCTTTCTGATTAATATGGTAGCTCTCCTTTTCTGCATTTCATGTGGGAAGAAACGTACCAGCAAGCATGTAATCACCACCATAATCTGGGACCTCAGATCCCACCTAATAAACCATGGTGTCAGTCTCTGATGAGCTGCCTGATTAGCCGGCCTCTCATGTGTTAACATCATGCAAGATCACAGTTCCAAATGGTCTACATGGAACGCAGGGATCCACATAAATCAGTCCATTTCTCGCAGGAACATGAAAAAAAACAAAGAATTCCAATTTTACAAGTAATTGAAGATTACAAAATAAAGCTGGTGCGAAAATGGCAGGAAGGATGGTAACATGTCAGTTGTGTTTACGTACGTGCAGTGGTTGGGCTACCTGAACTAGACTAACGCCAGGCTGGAACAGAAAGCAGCCGTCCAGCACCAGCACCGACCCGACCGTCCAGGACATGGCAAGCCCAATGTCTTTCCTACGTGGCAGTCGCCATGTTTTTTGTCCTTTTTTTTGGAAATGTTTACTAAATGTGACGTGCATGAAGAGCTTAGACGAGGACACGTATCCAGCACCTCGCAATATAAACAGGGAATTTCTGGCAGATACATGCTCGGATGTTTCTTTACTTTAGGAGTAATTGATTTTATTATTTTAAGGTAAGAGAAGGAAGTTGAATATATATTAGGTTGAGATCAGATGGCTCAGAGTTTGAGTATTCTGTAACAGATGAACATTCAAGTACTCCCCCGACACTCTGAATTTCTTCACATCTCGTTTTGTTGTAAACTTTCAAGTGCTGCATGCATGTTTTCGTGAGTACGTCGGGCTGAATGTTTGGTTTACAGTATGCAACTTGTAATGTAACGACGACCCCACCTACCAAAACATTAGAGCAGAAAGAAAAGAAAACAAGCAAACACACCTACCGCTGCTTGTGGATGCATCGCTCAGTCAACGCCGACCAACCTCGAATCCTCTCGCACCCAAATGCCTACCCCAATGCCAATCCCAAAATCATGTTTGTGATTTGCGCAAGAACAGCATCGAGCAAGATGCTGCTTCGATTAGGCCAATTTACCCAAATATGTCAATGGGGTCAAAATGCAACCTTTTTGGAGATGCAACAAGGATCGGATGTACACGCATCCATGATGCATCCGCATGAGCATCAAAGGTTACCACTTTCGTAGTTGGTTTCTCCAAAGAAATTTAGTCACAAAAATTCAAGGAAAACAAAATTAGAAGCTAGGAGAGCATTATCATCGATCAAGTAACCAATCAATCTCCTAAAGAAAGAACGAAAGAAAGAAAGAAGATAAATTAACAAGCATTTGTTGTGGAGCGCATTGATCCTAACAAGTAACAAGGCTAGCCCTGTTGTTGATCTGAAGAAGAAGAGGAGCTTGAACTTGAGGTGGATGGGGAACCGTCGTCCCATGGCGTCATGTCCATGGGGTAGCTGCCGAGCACCCTGAGGAAGGAGGTGAACTCCTGGATCTCTGCGAGCGCGTTCTGCGCGCGCACGTCGGCCATGGACGCCTGGAAGTCGATGTAGAACATGTACTCGAAGTGCTTGGCCGTGCCGACGTTGGCGTCGTCGACGAGCCTGATGGGCCGGTGCCGGTGCGGCCGGCTCTCGATCTTGGTCAGGCTGATGTCCCTGAACGCGAACGCCGACAGCACCTTGAACAGCACCGACGTGCCTTCCCTGTCGTGCGCCAGCACGATGCTCGTCTTGAACGGCCGGTCCGTCCGCGGGATGATTGGCTCCCTCGCCAGCATCACGAACCGTGTCACGTTGCCGGCGTCGTCCTGGATGCCGTCCGCGAGGACCTGCAGGCCGTAGAGGTCGGCCGCGCGGGACGAGGCGATGGCGGCGGTGTCGCGGAGCGCATTGGTGGCGATGTGCTCGGCGGCGCCGGCGGTGTCGTCGAAGGCCTCGCGGGCGACGTTGAGGCCCATGCGGGTGAGCGTGTGCTCGCACTGGGCGAGCGCCTGCGGATGGGAGATGACGCGGGCGAGGAGCTCCCGACGGACGCCCGGGAGCGCGAGGAGGCAGTGGTGGACGGGGAGCTGGACCTCGCCGACGATGTGAAGGCGGTGTCGGAGGAGGAGGTCGTAGTTGCGGTGGATGCTGCCGCCGAGGGAGTTCTCGACGGGGAGCACGGCGCGGTCGGCGATCCAGAGCTCCACGGCCTGGAAGGCCACCTCGAACTGGTCGCAGGGGATGGCCTCGCACCCTGGGTACGCCTTGGCCGCCGCCGCCTCGCTGTAGGCGCCCGGCACGCCCTGGTACGCCACCCGCAGCTGGGACCCGTGCATCGGCGCCGGCGACAGGTCGCTGATGCTCAGCGGCCGCGGCAGGTTCGCCGGCACCAGATCCAGCGCCGCGCCGTTGTCGGGGTCGGCGAAGGTCAGCTTCGTGCTGCTGGTGTTGTCGCCGTTCACCTTAGGCGCCGGAGTGTGCGCCGGAGTGGGGTCGGTGTTGGTGCTGGCGAGGATGGAGCAGGTGGTCTGCCAGTCGCCGCGGCTGGACAGGGTGGCGCACGGCAGGCGACGGGAGGCGGATCTCGCGGGGCGGACCCGCGGAGGGGGAAGCGCGAAGGCCGCGGTGTTGTGGATCGCCGCCGGGGCTTCCATGGCCGGAGACGAGTGCTTTTCGTGGCGGTTTTGGGGGGGAGAAAAAAAATGTGGCGGGTGGTTGGTGGCAAGCGAAGGCGTGCTGGTGCTGCTCCCCTCCTGCTCGCTCGTGCGAAGCTGCTCTAGAGAGAGAGAGAGAGGGGGAGGGAGAGAGAGAGAGAGAGGCCGGCGTGCGAGGGAAAGGCGCCGTTTTTATACGGCCGCGACGGCGGCCCAGCCCGTGAGTGACGGAGAGGAAGGGGAAGGCGGCTTTGGCGCAAATGGCTGTGTTCGCGACCCCACCCTTTGTTAGTTGTCTAAAAATTGTGAGAGAAATTCACGTGTATTGTAAAAGCCCAGAAATGAATAATCGCAGAGTTGAACTTTTTGGTAGTAAAAGTAAAAGTTTGCTAACTTTGTTTGACGATGCATCGCGATATTTCTCTCTTCCTTTTGAACTCTACGTTGGAACGGAACGGAACGGAACGGAGTTTTGTATCTAGTGTGTGTTAGGTGTGGTCGAGCACGCCTCTAGCATGTCTCATCTTACCAACCTGACCTGAGCTGACCTGACCTGACCACCTACTGCAATTGAGATATTATTACGCCCTCCAAAGTTCCCCAGAAGTTAGAACGAATGAATCAAATCAAATCAAAATCAAACATGAGCTTGCCACACGATGATTGCTTGGACAAGAATTCCGTCTAATTCGTCTCATCACTCCGAATTTCATCGTGTTCCTGCAGTCAGCGTCGATGCCACTAACCATGTGTGTCCTCAGGCTTGTCAGTATGTCATAGATCTGCTTGGTTCAACTATAGCAATGTTACGAGAGAGATACGACGGCAATGACGACATCGATCCTATCCTATTCTATCCTGTCCCACGGCACCGCATCAAAGATCGGTCTGTATAGACACACAAATTAGCGATACATGCTCCAAACATGATGCCATCATGCGAAGAGTAGGAATCATGTACTCCCTCTCCCTCCGTTTGCAATGCCAACAATAAAACGTGTTAAAGTTTTCACCATTAAAAGATTTCGAAATGGGCTCTCGCTCTCGCTCCCTCCCGCCCCTTCCCCCCTCACCTGCGCCGGAGACCTCCCCACCGCCCGCCGCCACCACCCCCTGCCTCCACCGCCCCCCCCCCTCCGCTTCCGCCGCCCCCGTCCCTAAGCCACGTCCGCAGACCCCCGACCCTCGCACCCCCACCGCCTGTTCCCCAACCTGCCGACAGCTCCCCAAACCCAATCCCAGATCCAGATCCACAGTCGCCGCCCCCCGTAGATTTTGTTCCTGACTCGCAGCCGTCGTCCGCTCGCGAAGGCCCACCGGGATCCCAAATCTCACTACCCCAGAAAACACTTCTCCTACATAGTCTTCACTGATAGGCAGAAAATAACCGTCAGTGGTACTGTTCACCACTGACGGGCGAACAAGTAACTGTCAGTGGTTATTCCAGTAGACGGTCTAAATTCAGAAGAAAAAATAATTACTGACGAGTCAAAAACACAGCCCGTTAGTGGTTCTTTATTTCTACTGACGGGAGGTACCACTGACGGGCCCAAATTATGGCCCGTCAGTATAGAGTATTACACCACTGACGGGCCCAAATTTCAGCCCGTCAATGATGTTTGAGTCCAAATTTCGGCCCAAATTTACAGCCATATCTACCTCATTTCTCCTCCTCCTCCCAACCCTAGCCACCGACTCCTCCTCCTCCTCCCACGCCCCGCCGCTCTCCCCGCCCCCAATCTCCCCGCCGCTCTCCCCGCCCCCATCTCCCCGCTTCTCTCCCCGTCCCCATCTCCCCGCCGCTCTCCTCGGCCCTCTCCCCGCCCCCCATCTCCCCGCCCCTCTCCCCCGCGCCCCTCTCCCCTCTGCCTCCTCCACGATGCCGCCGGCCCCCTCCGCCTCTTCTCTCCCACGCCACCTCCTCTCCCTCCGCCTCCGGCCGCATCCGCCTCCTCCCCGACGCCGCCGGCCCCTCCACCTCCAGATCCGCGCCCTCCGCCACCGGATCCGTCCCCCCGACCGTCGGATCCGTGCCCCCGGCCGCCTTCTCTTCCTCCCCGAGCCCCCCTTCTCCTCTTCCTTCCCGATCGATGCCAGCCACCATTTCGTCATCCCCTCCTCTTCCTCCTCCATCCCGCTGGCCTACTCCCTACCACCACCGAGGCCGCCATCCCCTCTCCCTCCTCTAGAGGGAGCGCGACCATGAGCGCGCGGCGGCACGGAAGCCCAACTCCAAGAACGGCGGTGACGGCCTCACCCCAGAGTAGTCGCCGCGAGAGGTGTGTTTCGTTTTCCACGATCTCTGATTCTATCCGATTCTTGGCCGCGCGGTCTGATGCGGTCCTTGGATCTTTGTTGCTGCAGGGACAAGAAGGCGCTTGAGGAGAAGGCCGCGCGGTCTGATGAGGAGAAGGTTCCAGAGTTCTCACTGGGCATTCTCATGATATTCCAGAATTCAAACATGATTGCTATTATTGAATTGTTGTTGAGCTATTGGTCCTGGCTACTAACAGGTAAATATTGAACTCCAGATATTCTGATTAGTTGTTATTTCAATTGTAAAAACATCTCATGTCAATTGAAGTTTGTGAAATTGGCAATTTTATCACAACGTGCATAAAGTTGTTCAACAGAAGAGATGGAATAGGTAGCATATAAGATGATAGTGCTGGTACATGCAAAGAAATGATTGAGATCTGTATTTGCAAGTGTTAAGGGTGCTATTGTAGTGCAGGACTAGTTAACACAAACTCAGCTCAAGTACTAATTCCTATCTTATTCTTATAGCACACTGTTAGCTAAACAAATTTCCATTCCCCCCGCTAATTCATATATTCTATCTTTTAGGAGAACACTAAAATATCAAGGATGCAATCAAGTGATCACAGCTCTCAATCAAATGGTATGTTGAGGAATTCCATATAATTTATCCCACGCTATCTGTTTTGTTAACACACTTATTTGCTATCTTAGGAAATGAATCACGGTCTTGCAGTGACACTTCAACTTCGCCTCTTGCTTCTTTTGGACAAGGTCTCTTCGCCATGTTCTCTTTTTATCATATGTTCAATTCATCTGATTATTGTTTAATTCGGTTATAATAGAACAGTTAGGAACTTATAATATAACATGTGATATGTCTAAAATACTTGCTAAACTTTGTAGATTGCAATTAGGCTATTTTCTTGCAATGGACAAGTTTTCCTCTGCACTTGTGTAGCTCTAGCTGACATGATGTTTTGATATCCCAGGGAAAGAAAATAGACCCCGCAAGATTGCAGATGGAGAAGGAGAGACTGGAAAAAAGGCAGCAAGAAGGTAGTAATTACCTCTGAGCCTCTGATGGGCTATGTGGGCTGGATATGTTTTGTTGTCTGCCAGTTTTGTGAGTTTGGCCAAGTATTTTATATGTGCCAGTTTTGCTTTTGCCTTAACACATTCGTGTGCCAACCAATCCGGAAGAGTTTAACTTGGTTTGTAGTTATTTTATAAGCAATCAAGGAAGGAAGAAGTAATCTCTCCCTCCCTCCTAGAGTTCTGTTGGGAATGTTTGTTAGGAGCTGAGTTTGGTAAATTCATATGCTTACTTGATATTGGTAGGAGTTGAGTTCCCGTGTTGCGATCTCTCAAAGCAAAAAAAGTTTCTGTGGTATATTTGTCGATACCTTAGCAGCAACGAGGGCAAGTTTCTGTGGTATATGCTTACTTTTTTGCTTTTGTTAGGAGCTGAGTAGGATATTGGTTGTAGTGAATTGTTGATCTTCTTAATTGTCTTCTGAAACTGGCTGCTGTATTCTTACTTGATAATTTATATTGATGGTCCAGTTGCCTAAAAACCAAATCAACAGCCTAGTTATTAATTATTTTTTGTTGCAACTCTTGGCAGTGTCAATCGTAGCGGACGAGGTTATATGCTGAAGGAATCCAGGGCTGTCATCTTGAGTTCTCTGCTTACAACTTGCTGTGTGTCATGTTACACTCTAATAACAAAAGAGACTTGATTTCATCAATGGCAATGTAATGGTCTAATTTTTTTAATGGTGGCTGTAATGTGTAATGAATGTATTGTTTTCCAAAAAAAAATTTAAATCCCTGAAAACACTCTACTGACGGGCAGGGAATTATGTACCTGTCAGTGGAAGGATAAACCACTGACGGGCCATCACCAGGGCCCGTCAATGGTGCTATCTGCCTCTGACGGGGAAATCTGGCCCGTCAGTGAAATTTTTGTATCTCCTGACGGGCCCTATGCCCGTCAGTGAAAGTGGAACTTCCACTGACAGGAGCGTACTGACGGGCCCGAGACCCGTCAGCGATTACCGTTTTGCGCCTGTCAGTGATGCTGTTAGCTGAGGTAGTGTCTTCAATGCCGTCGAGGCCGCGCGGGGCAAAGCGCCCTTATTGTGCTGCCAAGTCCCATCGCAACAGCTGGAACCGCTTGCCTGCCCCCTCAACGGCAGTAATGGCGCCTCTTCTTCACGTCAGAGAGAGGTCTCGGCTAGTCAAAGCCTTATGCACCTTGCTTCACAGGAGCTGCAAGGCATTGATGACAACAACAACCCATGGATTCAGGTTGCAAGCCGCAGGTACAGGTCTCGCCAGACAAATAGCTCACTTCCACCCCCAGCCCCAGTCGCTCAGCGGCGCAGACAAGACAATTTGATGCATAATCAAGACAGGGGCGCCCGCGGGTACGGTAGAAAGCATGGAGAGCCGCTTCCAAGGACGGCTACCACCTACCGAGGCACAGACCCCCAGCCTCTCCGCCTTATTCAAGAAGAGAGCCCAGGGTTGTTGTTTCCACTGCCTTAGTCCGAAGCATTTCATCTCTGTCTGTAGAGAACCGCCGCGCTGTTTGCTCTGCAACCGCTCTGGCCATTTAGCTCGCTGGTGCACTGCATATCAGCACCGCCGCCCCCAGCAGATCAGGGAGCCAGCACCACCAAACAGTAACAGCTTCCCTCCCTGCTCCAGAAGATGGCGACGACAGGAAACGCCTGGTCCACCAGGCCGGACAATGTCCGTTGCTACAACAGGCTAACCACCAGGATGATGCGCTCGGAAAGAGACCTTTCCTCCACAGGAGTCATAATCCTGCTGCTCAACCAGCACCTACAGAGCTCCAACAGGCAAATCTGCCGAATCCTAGCCGACTACTTCGACATCAGGAGGGATGAGGTGGAAGTCACCATGTTGGGAGCAAAGGAGTACCTCGCCATCTTCCGCGACCCGGCAGCTCGTGACGAGGTGCTCGCAGAATCAGGTTTGAACATTGAGGAGCTCCACCTACGCTTTCGCCCCTGGTCTCGGCTAGCCACAGGAAATGTAATCAGGCGCGGTTTCGAATGCGCCTCTGCATTGAGGGAGTGCCGCGCTCCGAATGGGGACCGGAGGCGGTGTCAGCCATTCTGGCAAATACAGGTATCCAGGAGGGGGACTTCGACGAACCCCTTGCGGACAAGGAGACGGCATGCATGCGCGTGTGGATTTCAGCGCACAACGTGGGCGCCGTGCCACGCTCTGGCATATACACCACAAAACAGGCCGCCAAGAGCCCCCCCCCCAGCCCAAGGAGCACGGCACATCGTCCCGGCGCTTCGCAGGCCAGGGCTGTCCTCGTGGACCACCGATGAGGCTCATGTCGCATCCGGTGTTAATCCACATTGA
Source organism: Stipa capillata (assembly GCA_019208055.1). Taxonomy (NCBI): domain Eukaryota; kingdom Viridiplantae; phylum Streptophyta; class Magnoliopsida; order Poales; family Poaceae; genus Stipa; species Stipa capillata. The sequence continues at coordinate 41,064 of JAGXJF010003678.1, read as the reverse complement.
CCAGGTTATTGACTACGAACCGCCGGTGAACAGCCCACCGTTCCGTGCCCAGGATCCGGCAAGCCCAGGCAGTGGAGAGCCCTCTCCTCTCTCATCCGACGATGGTGGTCCGGTGCACTACTCCTACCACTGGGAGCTCAGAACAGGAGATGGCCCCCTGCAGCCGCCGAGGCGCTCTGTTCACGACAGGATAACACCCCCCTCAAACGACAGCGATGACGAACGTGAACGTAGCAGGAGCCCAGCTCTTGTGCGCCACCCCTCTGGCTGGGATGTGCCTCCATCTCGCAGCACCTCACAGGGAGGACCTCATCAACGCAGAGGAAGCAGAGGTTCTAGCAGGGGAGGAAACAGGCAAAGGGATTACAGACGCGCCGCAGCCCTACCTGAGCTTGCAGCTAGAAGCAACTCATTTACGCCGGATAAAACAATAAGCAGGACCACCAAGGGTGGAGAGCGAGAGCGCTCACGCTCTCCAGAACGCTTTCAGTTCACAACTCAGCTAACTCCACAAGAAGATCTCTTCCAGGTCATGATGCAGGTTCGAGAGCTAACGCTTGGAAACGCTAATGGAGTGGATCCGATGAGCGATGAAGCGCAAATACCACCTCATTCACCCATCACAGGACCCCTTGCAGACACGACTGATCACAACGAAGCGCCACTGCCGGACACTGACACAGGAGGATCCGAAATAGAAGACGAAATGACCCTAGCTGCATTCCGCAAGCAGATAACTCGTCAGATTCCAGCTCCGCTGATCCCAGCAATTCCGCAAGCGCCAACCACAAGAAGCAAAGCAAAGAGAGCTGAAGCAGCCTATGCCAACGGCGCAAATGCCTCCAAAGAAGCCTTACCAATGATGGAGAAAGCACGATTGCTCCTGATGAAGAAGCTAGGGATTCTCGCAGCCAACTCAGAGCCGGGCATGGAGAACTTCACGCGATACAGAGAGTTGTTCAAACAGCCACTAAACGAATCCAATGTTGTAGCGTTCGCTACGCTCGCAGGCGTGCTAGGAAAAGTTGACATCACCTCGGTGCTCAAGGCCACGGCCTGAGCACTGCTGTTAGATAATAAACCCAGTAGATGTAGTCCTCCCAATGACTACAATGATATGTATCCCCAGACTTATGTGTCGCTCTCCCGCAGATTTTCTCCCAGGTTTAATCGCAGGGGACCTTAGTAGCAAGGGCTCCAGAGTTTGTGCTTCCTGCTTTTGTTGTTCCATAGCCAGCGTGTTGGTGTGGCCCTTCAGATCTCTAGTAATCTTTAGCTATGAGTGGACTGTGCCCCCTAGGATCTTCCTTCTCATGTTTGTTAGATCCATGTATGTTCGGTTCTTCAACCCATCGTTCACGACCGCGATCGTCGAGCGCGTCTTACGGCCTAAGTGAAGACACAGGTACACCACAGAATGGTCGCTCAAAATAATTGAATGACACAACGACAACTACATCTTCTGTCCTGGAACGTTAGAGGTCTAAACAACATTGCAAGAAGGAATGTAATCCGAGAGGTGATTAAACAAAACAAAGCCACGCTGATCTGCCTACAGGAAACGAAGTTGAGCTCCGTCGACGACAATTTCATTCAGCAAACGCTAGGGACAGAATTCACAGAAAATATTGCATGCTCCCGGCAAATGGAACCAGGGGAGGAATAATACTCGCAGGCTCTAGCAGATTTTTCACCCTAAGTAACATCTCCCCAGCAACTTACTCGATCACAGCGGACGTTAGACATATCGAAAATGATCTCCAATGGACTTGCACAGCAGTATATGGACCGCAATCTGAGCAAGACAAGCTAGCCTTTATCCAAGAATTGAAAAGTGCTAAACCCAGGACCATGCCCAAGTGGCTTATTGTAGGAGATTTTAACCTCATCCTCCGAGCTGCGGACAAAAACAACAACCAGATCAACACAAGGCTGCTAGGGGCTTTCAGGACTGCGGCTGATTCGTTCTAGCTCCGCGAGCTTCACCTACATGGCCGCAGCTTCACATGGTCGAATGGGCAGAATAACCCAACCTGCACCAACATAGACAAAATGCTTTGCACTCTAGATTGGGACATCGAATTCAGCAACTCCCACCTACAGGCACTTTCGACCATGATTTCGGATCACTGTCCGCTATTGCTTAATGGCTCCCTCAAGTCAGCCTCAATCAGGTCATTCAAATTTGAGGACTGGTGGTGTGATATACCAAGAGTCCATCAGGTGATTCAAGGTTGTTGGCACAGAGCTCTAGCTCCTACAGATAGTATAATATGCTTACACGCCAAGCTCACAAGGCTTGCAAAAACGCTGAAGAAGTGGAGCGGTAATCTCATTGGCAGCATAAGAATGCAATTCGCAATAGCCACTGAGATCATCCTGCAGCTAGACACAGCTCAAGAAACAAGAAGTCTAGCTGAATTAGAGTTAGCTCTCAGGGCAAAGCTGAAGACACGGCTTCTTGGTTTAGCCGTCATCCAAAAAATGAGGCTCAAGTAGAGGTCGAGAACCCAATGGATAAAACAGGGCGATGCAAACACAAGGTTCTTTCACCTCAAGAGCAATTCTCGCAAAAGGAGGAACGCTATAGCCAGCTTTCAAATCAATGGACAAGATGTATACAACCAAAATGAGAAAAAATGCTTCCTCGCCCAACACTTCAAGGCTGCATTAGGAACTAAAAAACAGAGAACCCACACCCTAGACTGGGAGCTATTGGGGGTACAACGGCACAACCTTACGCATCTGGAAAACAACTTCACCGAGGAAGAAATCCTTAATGTGATCAGGTCGCTCCCAAATGACAAATCCCCTGGACCAGATGGCTTCACAAACAGATTCTATAAAAGCTTCTGGGGAATCATTAGAGAAGACATAATCCAGGCGGTAAATCAATTCTGCTGTCTCCGCAACAACAGGCTATACCTTCTAAACAACGCAGACGTAGTGCTACTCGCAAAGAAACAACAGGCCACAACAGTTAAAGACTATCGCCCCATCAGTCTGATCCACGCGTTCGGCAAGATAGTAACGAAGATTATGGCCAACAGGCTCGGACCAGAGCTCGACAAAATCGTCTCGACGGCACAAAGCGCCTACATTAAAAAGCGAGGAATACAAGACAATTTCATCTTCACCCAAAACATCATCAAAATGATGCACAGAAAAAGGATCCCAGGGATATTTCTGAAAGTAGATATTCAAAAAGCGTTCGATTCAGTTAGTTGGGAGTACCTCATTGTGATCCTTGAACACCTAGGTTTCGGCCCAAAGTGGAGAGACTGGGTTGCTTATATCCTAGCTTCTTCATCGAGCCGCTTCATCATCAATGGTGAGCACACCGAAAGCATTCAGCACCGTCGAGGACTCCGGCAGGGAGACCCTCTTTCGCCCTGCTCTTCATCCTTGCAATCGACCCTTTACAGAAACTGCTACTACGAGCATTACAGACCAACCTCATCAAACCAATCACAGGTCTCGACAACAAGCTCAGAATATCCCTTTATGCAGACGACGCGGCAATCTTCGCAAACCCAGAAAGGCTAGAATTATTAGCGATCAAAAGCTGCCTTCAAATCTTCGGACAGACAACAGGCCTCGAAACAAACATTCAAAAAGTTGCATGTACCCTATCAGGTGTTCGCAGGTTAACCTCCATGACATCACCTAGAGTGTTCAAGCACAAGTAGCGCAATTCCCTTGTACTTACCTTGGATTACCATTACACACCTCAAAACTTCACAGAGCAGATATGCAACCCCTATTTGATAAGCTCTCCTCCAGGCTAGCGGGCTGGAAAGGCAAGCTTCTCTCCAGAGCAGGAAGACTCACGCTCATAAACTCGGTCCTCTCGCCATGTCTAGTCTACTTCTTATCAGCTTTTAAGCTTGACAAGTGGGTGATAAAAAAGATTGAAAAGACTATTAGATCCTTCTTTTGGAAAGGCGAAGAGTCATGTTCAGGAGGACACTGCCTTGTAAGCTGGAAACAGGTTTGTAGACCGAAAGAATTGAGAGGCTTAGGTATCAAAGACATCCAACGTTTTGGTGCGGCCCTCCGACTGAGATGGCTATGGGATGAGTGGAACACAGTGAAAAAGCCTTGGTTCGGGCAACAGGTACTATGTGATGAAACAGACGCAGCTCTCTTCGCAGCCTCAACGAAAATCCAGATCGGGAATGGACAAATAGCTAAATTTTGGACATCCAGGTGGCTTCAACAAACCGCCCCATATGAGATTGCCCCAGACCTCTTCCTTCTAGTCAAAAGAAAGAATAGATCCGTAGCTTATGAACTGGAGGAGAACAGATGGTTAAGACCACTACGACGTCATATCCACACGACGGCTCAAATACACCAGTTCATTACCCTTTGGAACCTCATCCAACAAACCCAGCTTCAACAGACGGCAGACTCTACTACCTGGCAATGGACAGGCAATGCACAATACTCTGCCAGGTCAGCTTACAGGTTGCAATTCGCAGGATCCTTCTTCAAATTCGACGCTTCAACAATTTGGATGGCCGACGCAGAACAAAAATGCAAAATACACGCCTGGCTTCTGATCCAGCAGATAAGCTTGATGAGCGAGGATGGGAAAACGGAACTACATGCATCCTCTGCGGAGTACACTCAGAAACCGCCCTTCACATTTCCACTGAATGCGCTTTTGCCAGACAAATCTTGCGCAAGGTATCCGCCATGAATGGCCTACCTCACGACGCCTTCCTACGATCTGGACAAGACGACATAGCGAAGTGGTGGCAGTCCTGTGGTACAGGGAGAACAAGAAAAGATCGAAGCAAGATTTACGGTATGGTCATCTACGCACTGTGGAACATTTGCAAAGAAAGAAACGCTCGTATCTTCAACAATGTGTTCACGGACGTCGACAGAGTAGCACTTAAGGCACAGGAGGACATTACAGCCCGGAAAATGGCTTTCGGTGAAACCTCGAGTGACACAGGAGACCCCTCTTTTGTCTTCTAATTTCTCCTTTTCTCCTTCTTCTCCTACTTCTCCTAATCCCCTTCTCTGATCTTAGTTCTTTTCGGTCTCTATTGTTGTATATAGCAACCTTATTTCCGGTTTCTTCCAATCTATGAGAAAGGCAGTGCTCCTGCCGTAATTTTTGGAAAGTTTTCACCATTAGGATACACACACAAAAAAGAGTTTAACATTTGGCACAAAGAACTCATGTTTTTATATTTCACCATTAGGATAAGTTTTTTCTTTAACGTAGTTCAAACAAAGAGGAAAATCCTTCTCGAAGCAATGTAACAACGTGAGGCACATGTTAAGATGTCGACAGCACTTACAGTGAAAGACTAGTAGTTGATTTGCATGCACTTCAATTTTTTTCTGGAACTTGTTTTGTAGTGTCGTTTGTGTAATCTTTCCTTTTAAACCGGCTGCTATACAATCGAATCTCAACTAACATTTAGTATGAATTACTTATCTCTTATTTTTAGAAGATGAATTACTTATCTCACTAAACTTGTTTAAGCTATGACAAGGACATACCTTCAAAAAAAGAACACTACCAAAAGTCCACAAAGCGAGGTTTTATATACATACCAGCATTACGTTCCAGGCTAATCTGTAATAATAATTCAACTTGTGCTACTCAGCAATCACCAACTTTTATTCCAATTTTCCACATTATTCTTCTCCCTTCGATTAAATCAGAAAGAGGGAGACGAAAAAAAGAGGAGCATCATGGTCTCAAGGACAATTAACAACACTTTCTTTCAACGGAAGATGTACTTGAATTTCAACATAGATGAGGAATATCCAAGAAAAATCTTGCAAATTTACATGTTTAGTTTATAAAAATACAAGTGAGCCGTGACGACCGGAGATCAATAAAACTGATTAGCTAGCCTAAGATCCACCCCTCTAGGCTCTACAATGATGCAACTGCAAGGCAATACCTTGTAGTTAATACACATAAGGTAGGATCCTCCAAGGCACAAGCTTGCAGTATTCTGCCCAGATTTCCTTGTACTTCTCTGAGCACCTTGCTTCATCTCTTCTTTCCCTCCATATCAGCAGAATGAGCAGGTAGGTCGGGTAGAAGTATGGGATCACAGAACTGCAACAAAAGAGTTAAATGCTATTCATATTTGATTGAATAAAATAATTCTTATGTCAGATGATGATCAGTCACCTGGCTCCACAAGGCAAGCTGAACGAAAGAGCGAGAAGTAGATCTCCTAGGTAATTGCAGTGCCTTGCAATGCCCCTACATGGGAGGAAGAGGGGATTCATCATTTACATTCGAAACAGCAGTAAACAAGCATGACTACTCCCAAGAGAGAAGGGGGCATTCAAAGTTTACACGATTGAACTTGTCTGGAAAAACTACTGTTCTGTAAAGTGTAATGACTGAATAAATTACACTACCCAAAGTTATTACAGCTGTCATTATTCATAAACATCATTTAGGTGCACTATTTCTAACTAGTAAGACATCACATTTGTATTGGACCAACTAACATTTGTTGCCTTGCATTTTTCCTCATTTTAATTAGGACCAACTAAATATCCAGACAAAAAAGTGTATGCAGACTCTTAGTTTCCCTTTCTACTCTACAACAGAAAGAGGTTACTAGTACTATATGATGCTGCTGAAATAGTGAACAGCATAAACTTCAGAACAAAATATACATAGATTAAATAATCAACAAAGGAAAAAACATACACATGTTTCATAAGATGCATGTATCTTACCAGTAGCCAGATACAAGTAGCTTTCCACCAACAACTTTGGGAGGTTTACCCCATATAAGTGTTTTAGGGTTCTTCTTGAACACATGTTTTTGTTTGTTGGCTCCTCTGAACACTAGATATCTGTGTGCCAAATGGAGTAAAGCTTGGTCAAAGATATCAGAATGCAAGAAGCAGGTTATAGAGCATATATATAATCCAACAGCGGGTTCATGGAGACACAGGAAGAGTACCCTATAAGGAAAATGAAGCAGTTAGCAACGGCTGCCAAAAGGGGCAGCTCCACTTTGTTTCTCAAAAGCCACCAACCCTGGTCAACAAGTCATAAAATTTGGTGAATAGCTCATTTATCAACCTTTATAACTTAAGGGAAGAGACAGCAATACTTTTACGTGATCTTGCAAATGTGATAAAAGCATATAATTGAGATATCAAATTTAGGAATGGTGCTCTGAGTAAAGCATTAAATAGTGGCATGAGTAAATATTTGCAATTAGAATATATCAATTTTTTAGCAAATGGAAATATATACCTGAATAGTGAAGGTAAAGGGAATGAAAACTAGATCACCAAACACCAGCATGAAACCCAGCCTTTCCGCAATAATATCCCATCTGGAAATAATGGTAAAGAGAATCAGATGAAGGAAAAAATTAATGAAATATGGAGCTTCGCCCTTGCCACCATAAGCCCCATTCATGCTATAGGCAATAACTCAGGCAGACTATATTGATATTCTTCTATCTATTTACTAGAAGACAATGGTGTACTTACGTGGAGGTCATGAACTCTTCGTGAACGAAGTAATCTATAATATACCACTGCATGAAGAGACATAATTACTTTCACAAATAATGCAGTAGCTGATGATCAAATAAGAAGATGTTCATGTCCAATACCGCACAAAAGAATTGGTAGAGAATGATTGAAAGGTTAGCTGAACCAGCTAGGTAGCTCTTGGCAAACAAAGAGAGGTTGATAAATAGCCATGCCATCATTCCAGCCCTCACAAAAAAGAACCTGCAACCATGATGAACAGAAAACAACATTATTATAGGCACTCTAGTTTACTCCAATTCCTTGCGGTTTTACTGTTTTAGAGATACAGTTATGTACAGAAAGTTGCTGGAACTGAATATGTATAGTTCACATACAACATTAACTTGTATTCACAGTAACTATCGCTACAAATTAGGAATGATACATGACCTGAGAAAACAATAAAGAAGAAATCAAAATAGCTATGTAGCATATCTAACTTCATTTCTGATTGTACTTCGGTCTAAAGAAAATCTTCATTCGTATTCACGTATCTACCTAAAAAACAGAAGCTAGCATGTCCTTTCTTAAGGTGGGAGATCTTAAGAGCAACCAGTCCTTTGATATTCTAGGTCCTAGACTAAGTACATCGAAATAAATAGCTATTGCAGTGCAACCTTGACTTCTCAGAAGATCACAACAATCTCGAAGAGCAAATGCACAGAACAACACTCTTTCCTCATATCCAGCCAGTTTATTGCACAACAAACAATAGCAATCACTAAGCATTCTGTTGAAGCCAACTTGGCATTCTCCAAAGACTATAGGTATGCAATTAATTGATGCAAGTATTAGATCAATGGGTCAACAGGACCATTAATAAATGAATAGGAGTAGTTATACCAATAAACCAATAACAAAATTCTCACAGCAATCATGTGCCACTTCAAATTTTCAATAGAGCACATGTCATAAATTAAGCAAGAAAATAAGGAAGAGATTGCCAACGTACTTGAGGTCAACTCCCATAAAATGAGGATTAAGCTGCACTCCCAGCCACCTGTTAGACAAAGTGATTATCGTAACAATGATCAGCATTAAACAGGACAACTGCAACGGAATACAGCAGCTAATTTCCTAGACTTCAGAAAATGAAAGGTCTTGTTTGATTGATCTTTCCATAACAAGAATTGAGAAAGGATCTCAAGTGCCAAAAACAAGTCACTGTGTTTCTTTTTGGTACCATAATCAAATAAAGTTTCTTGGAAGTACCAATCTTGTAGGAAGCTCCCACTAACATGTGGTTTCAAAGAAGAACTTTGATGGCGGGACCTTGATCCAACATAATAGAGCATGAAAGAAACCTGCAATCGAACAGCAAGAAATGAGTCAATCAAGAGAATTTTTGGCGTTTGATTTGTTCAATTTCTGACCAGATGTTACCAGATAGTACATGATAAGTTTTAATAGCATTTCCTAAATCTGGCTTTCTCGATGACTGAACTTGTGACAAGATTTCATCCATGTTTGCCATATCAATTCATTGCCTTACAAATTTCTAGCCAAATCCAGGGTGACTGATTCCTTTACTGAATTTTGGTTGTACTAAACTAAAGTGAAAGTACGTAGGCCAAACATAGGCACAAACTAGACATACACATGACCAAACAGCTCAGTTCGGATATAGCGTCTGACGCATCTAAAATTACATCATAGATGTAAAAAATTAAGAATATGCAGGAGGAGCTATGTGTCCTTTTTCTATGGAGAATGGGGCATCAAAGTTTGAGTCCAGAATATCAACTAGTGCAACCTTGTGTTATACCATTAGGCTACGTGGGCAGTCCCTACATTAGATGTCATGACATAACACTGCTAAACAGAACTAACTGAATGAATCTTTGACACTGAAAACTACTGGCACATTATGGTATTTTGTAGGACTAGATCACCGTCCGGGTTTTCTCTGCCCAATTAGACCAGTGGACCATTGTTCAGAATATTCCGAAGATCTTGAGAAGGACCAGAAACTCAAATGCTACACATATACAATAAGACATGGCATCATCTAAAATCTAAATGGTTTCCTTCGCAGAGGCATGCATTTTTTCCTTTACTGTGCTGGTCAGATTCAAACAATTCATAGCATCCAAACACACTAAAATGAAGGTTGTTTAGATAAGAAGTGCCACCTACAATAACACTCAAAATGAAGGTTGCCGATAGTAGCTCGATTCCACGGTCAGCTACGACCTGCAAGCAAACAACAGTATGCTGATCAATTCACCGGGCCAACTCAAAGCTCACTACGTAAGAGCTAGGCACAGAGACTGAACACAAGCTCACCGTAGGAGTCATCCATCCCATGTAGACACCGAGCGCGGAGAGACCCAGGAGCAGCAGGAGCGAGATGAGACCTGCGGTGGGTTATGCACGCACGCATCAGGCGGCTGAGTAGACAGCGGCGAGCAATGTTCCATGAGGATTCAGAAATCGGTGGCAGTACCGTTGCAGCGGTAGTGGAGGCGGGAGGAGTCGGGGAGGACGGCGCCGGCGACGAGCTTGCCGGGGAGGACGGCGCCGGCGGCGGCGAGGTAGCCGAGGTAGGAGAGGAGCACAACCACAGCGCTCCAGGAGGGCACCAGAGCGGCGAGCGCGGCGGCGGCGGCGGCGGCGGCGTCCATCTCCGTCGCGGCGGAGCGGGGATCTCGAGATGGGAGGTGAGCTGCTTGGGAGATTTATGGTGGGCTTTGAATAATGGGATGAGAGACGTACCGCGAAACGTCGTGGCGGCCCATCTCCGTCTGTTTGGAACGCACCATTTTTTTTGCAGAAAATTTTGCATGAATTTTGGAGAAAGAATGTACTCTTTTTGTGCTAATTTTAGGTGATTCTTTGCGTTGTAAAATGGGTGCCATCTCTGCTGGATTTCTACGGCGTTTTTTCCTTTGTTAAAAAGGAATTTGTCTTATGTTTTGCACACCATTGATAAAGTAGGAGATCAAGGTTTTATAATATCTGCAACTCTGCAGCCGGACCTTGTAGCACATGTGGTTGAGATGGATGGATCACGTGATATGATTCTGTTTAAAAAGATTCCTGCGCAGTAATATTATTTGTGGATAAGCGGTGGATCCATGTTGGTACTGTATACATACGGTCCCAGCGGCTGGCACAAGATCACTATTTATTAAAATTGAATCGTGCCAAAGCCCGGGTTCTTACAAATACAAAGCTGTCATAAACAACACAGACGAATTGTACTGAATCGAGTGATCCAGCTCTACTGTTTTCTCCACAAAATGGAACTACCCATTGCTGATACAGAGAGATGCTGCCACGACTTGAAAACTGACAGCATAGTCTCGGTGGTACATGCATGCACGTACAAGAATTACAAGGTTCTATCAGCTACCGTCTAAACAATAGAGGAATCATGGAAGAAACAACCACTACTACCTAGTATACACACGCTCAGTATGTATTCTGGGGGTTGAATCGCCTCCTCGCGTCGCGCTTGTAGTAAGGTGTATCATCGACGGTCTTCCTCACATACTCCATGAAAGGCTGAGGTGTACGAGGTGAGAACTGGCCATTTGCTGGCGACGCGGGATCAGGCACTGCTGCTGCTGGTGTGGGCGCTGCGTGCCTAGATGGTGCCTGCGTGATCGGTTTCTCCAGCATCTTTATGAAGAGCGCAACCGTAGCTACTGCTACAACAATGCATGTGAGGATAACAGCCAATGTGGTTAAGCCTGACGATGATGATGGCTCAGTTCTGTCTCCTGTAACATAGCCAACTTCAACTTCCTCAGTTTGGCCTGTACAGATGAGGGGACGGGACGACAATAAGCGAGTTAGTGATCACAGAGCAATCACTATTGGTCAGTGAAACTTAACTCAAATTATGCTATTTAAGGAGAATTGTCCATCCAGATGTCAGGTCAACTTGGTATGAAACATAGCTTTTACCAATCGACAAAAAAGGTGATTCAGGAATCAGGATGATGGTCAAACCAATAGATGCTAATTTTAGATAGTCAGTCAGCTTATTACAAGGATTTGGCAAAGAAGCCAGAACGACGTACCAGTGGCTGGAAGAATTATAGTGACCTTGTCAGAGAAAGGTTGCCTTTTAAGTGCTTCAACCTGGAAAACGGATGGCAGTCAGTATACATTTACCAGCATTAAGCATTGATAAAAAAAAATGCTGCCTTGTCAGCTGTGACTCACCCGGTAGACAACTTGAGTAGGAGCACCCATGTTCTCATTTGTATCAACAAGACTAACTGACATTAAATCCTTAGCACTCCAGAATAACTCAACATCTAGGGCAGGATAATACAACTTGAGCATTAGAAACAAACACAGCCAAACTGCCAAAGGTCTAAGTTCACAGAAATAATAGGCTTTCTCATACCAGTATTCCCACCAACAGTGATGATGCTATGATTGCAGCTTGGAGTCAAATTTAACTGCATGAGATAGCCAACTAAATTTCAGTTGGAATACAGACGTGCATGTGTGAGAGACGGAGGGAGTGAGAGGTTGGCTACCTTTCCAGGTTCTTTAATGTAAAATCCTTTGACGAACAGGGCATGTGCAGATCCTGTCACCTTTGGATCCTCTTTTAGATTTGCACGAACTGCAATGTGTAAAAATCCTTCCTTCACGTTCAACTTAACAGGCAACAGCTGTGCAGGTGAATACGGATGAAAAAGGCAGTAGGATTTCTTTGCCGCACGGTCACTCCATGGCTCAACAAATCTAAGGAGAAAGAAAAGTGAGATTTTGATGTACCCTAAAAAATAAGGAGGTAAAGGTAGTTGCATTCCCATTAGGGGAAACATACCCAACAAAAGAAGGTTCAACCTTGCAATCAAATGGGACATTAATCTGATTCACAGAGGACTCGGTGCTGTGCCCAGCTGAATCACTTCTTTCAATAAGGGAATAAAAAGTTAGTCTCCATGGAAGATAAGTAAAGCAAAGAGTATCCAAATGTAAACCACAAAAAATAATTTAATGCGTTCTTTTCAGACTGGAGGTAGTAGCAGTAAATACATTTTTATATGCTTCTCCGCCCTCTCACTCTCTCTAATGTACTGATAATTTTATTTGCTGTAGTATGATCTGTTGCATGTTCTGTGGGACCTCTTTTGTATATATATGTCTAGAACCTCTAGTTTCAGATCACATTGCAGCAGCGAGCCAGCCAATGCATGAATCTGGAAGTATCAAAAGCAGCATTGTGGGCTTAGGGCCCTTTTTTTGTAATAATAATACTCTGGATTACAAAATGCCAGTTTAATATGCTTACAGTGTGCACTGTAAATCTGTAATAGCCTAATGTTACAGTATTTCCAATATAGCCTAACATAAGTTCATATCTATTCACAATGCAAGGACAAACACCAGGACCATTTACCCGTAGTATTAGAGTAGCTTTGACTTTGACTAGATATTAATCAACAAAGATGTAGAAGGAATGTTATGATATGTACAGACCTTAATCTTACAGAGAATTTGTATCCACCAGGTGGGGCAGCAGCATTGGTCAGCGTCTCCGAAGGAGCATCAACAACTATCTGGTTCACCTTGAGCACAGTGACAGTTGTTTGCAGCTTCAGTTTTGGGCCTTTGAAGATCACTGTATAGAAAGACAAAACTTATCAAAGTAAGTATTGGGAAAGAATGTTGTCGAAGTTCAATAGTGCATTTTACTTGTCAAATATAGATTTCTAGTTCCATACCTTCTACTATACCTTCACCACGTGCCTGCGCTTCACCAGTTATTTGATTAACATGCATAACATTTTCATTGCTACTTAACCACTGACCAGATCCACGGACATCCATGCCTACAACAATAGGCCATGGTTATGAAAAGAAAAAGGGTAAAAAATACAGATCGTCACTACCAGCTAGGTACTTCATGCAGGATATTAAGCTACATATCTTTTACTCTCTTTTCTCTGGTGAGGTCTTTTGCTTTTATTAAACATGTATTAACTGCAAACTTCCTGTTGCTGGCCTATCTATCACCTACTATGTTACCAACCTTTGCCCATTTATAGGTTTTCCAAAAGACAAGAACATAGTGCTAACTAGAATGGCAAAACCACAAAAAAGGTTAAGCATGCTGAAATGATGGATCAGAGGAAACATCCAATACAAAACTAAAAATAATGGAAACAGCTGCTAGTAAGAAAATGGCTTCAGTGAACATACGGTCCCCGATAATAGTAAAGTTCAGGTGCTGGCCGGAATGAATCACCACATCCCTAGGGTACATTTGTGCACCAACAGATACCTAACAGAGCGAAAAATGTTAGTCAAAAGATGATGGCACTTCAATGTGTACATCCCATCAAAAGAAAACAACATAACTGCATTTTGTTTTGTATGTTGTTTTGCAAGTTCGATGGAACCGTTTCCCGCACACACACACACACAAGTTCCACCTGAAGAATACTTACTCTTGAGCTTGGGGCATGCAAGGTAAACAGTCTCAATAATTATGATATGTAGTTAGATAGCAGAATAACCCAACTTCTATTCAAGTTTAAACAGCTATAAATGCATAAAGTATCAAACGTACTAACTGTAGAATAGTAACAAAGAATTTTACCATCATGAAATCTGATTTTCTGGAAGGATGGCTGATGTGGAACCTTATAAGAGCTGTCCCATGACTTCTCGCCTTCAAAAAGGAACAAAAGATAAAGCAGTCTGCATAAATGACCAACGAGAAATATGCTCGAACTTGATCTCCTATTCTTATCCCAATATTCCTGAATTAGCAGAACTTTACAAGTAAGAAACCCTTATAGGTTGACTGGGTTTTTTTTCCTTCCTATTTTTTGTTATGTTGAAAGGTAAGATGTAAAAGCGGTATCCCCTGTTAAAAGAAATCCTTAAAGCCTCCCATAAAATAAAATAAAAAACTTAAATCTTGAGTTTAGGCAAGCAACACATACCTGCAGCACAAAACGTTGATGGGTACCATATGTACCATTGCCATCTTTTGGCATGAAAATGGACACAACATCAGGATAATTTGTCTCAATCTTTACAGGTGCTATTCCAAGTGCTTCACTGAAGATATAACCTGGTATAAGGGGGGAAACAGATTAAAAATGAGACTAATATATCAAAGAAGAAATGAAGCATTTGATACTGGTAAAATTGTTATTGATTTACCTAATTCATCAGCATATTTTACATCCAGTTCAACTTTATCATTTACAGAAAGATAGGCTATCTGGATCGATGATTCTGCAGCAGCTACCCGTACTTGTGCAACCTGAACAATAATGATCACAGCATCAGGCTCAAGGACAGTCTGATTGTTTACTAAAATGCATAGAAATGTAGAGAAAGGGCGATTATTAATCCCACGGTATCAGCAACAGTTATAAAACACCTGGCACACAATGACAGTTCAAATTTTAAAAAGTGAACTCCTTGGACGTGATCTAACTTTGGGCTTCCTTTGGCATTGCAGTGGCTATAAACAACCTCTATTTTAGAGCCAGCACAGAAATATTTACTAGAGTTGGTAAAGATTTCCTGCAAATATTTGATTCCACAGCAGAGGGAAACACAACACAGCATTGACAAACTGGACACTAATGTCGTAACAGGACAAGTAGGGGTCTCATGTTCCTCAGTCATAAGAGGAACCTACACAAGACCCAATTCTATCCTTACTTTCACAAATGACCTTTATTTCCTAAGTGACTTCGATCATACCCAGGGTAATACTGAAAATGTGATTCAGAAGAATGATGGAAACAGCAAAACTCCAAAATAGAGATCTTGATAGCTAATTAGCTATACTTAGTAATATGTGATTAATAGCCTAAATAAACTAATAGAAGTCTCAGCATCCAACCTCAGCAACCCGTAGACATGATGCTATTTCTGTTCTGCCAGTTGAGTGATCTTTTGCCTGAATACAATCAATTGCATTGCTTTCACCAGTCCTAATTTTACTTCCATCAACAATGTTATCATTTTGCATAGCAGGATCACTCCTACCACTGCTCCTTAGCAGAGAATATCCAATAGTACTCTCCAGGTCATGTGAGTCCGGTTCTCCAAATGAATTAACTGATCTAGGCAAAAGGTCTGTAGTAGTATAAAAGGGCGGTAATAGCCATGTTATAGGAAGTCCACGTGCGAGGGGTGGATCTGGCACGACCAGAATTGTCTTGGAGGCATCGTAAGATACAGATCCCGAACTGCCATATAGCAAGAAATCACAAGTAACTGAAACAGAAATTTTGGTTTTCCCTGCAGATCTGTCACAAGAAAAATCACATTAGGGCTCACTTGTTGCTATCAGATTTACTATGTGAGAACATTCTTTTATGTGTTCAAAACAATATAATTTAGAAACACTCGTACAATAGATTTATAAGTTTTTGCCAGATGTTGCAACTTTGAAAATTGGCACAACAATTTTTTCTACAACAACGATCAGTTCCCTTTAATATGAAGATTGGGTAACCCAAAAAATAACTCCTCACCAGGTTTAAAAAGGTTAGGGAACTGAAGTATACACTCTACACATGAGCAGTCCATTGACAATTCAATATATTGTTCAAGCAGTACCTTCCAATCACATGATTGATAAAAGCATTGCTACTGCCATTGGATAACCATGGATAGTTTTTCCTTTCCGAATATAGGGCTTGATCGAGTCTGTTTTGCCAAGATCTAGCTGATTGGAATATCACCACCTATGGTAGAACAGTTTGTTAGTGCATGGTGCTTAACAACTTTATTACAAGGGAACAAGAAGATATTCTGACCTTCTGTCCGCTATCATCCAAGTGTAACTTTGACAAGTTTCATAGAAGGAAAATGGATCTCCCTGAGCAGCACATGTAATGTTAGATAAAAGTGATAACATTTGTGACACTGCAAACCGAGACTAAGCGCACCTTAGGCAGAGAAGGGTAGATTGGCATGCTACAGCCAACACAAAGACGGTCACTTTGAGTACTCAATATCATAGCCACTGGGATACCCACTTCAACTCTTCCAAAAGCTTCACAGATGACAGTGCCTCCATCTGTCAAAACAGCTGCACGTACAGTCTAATGGTGCAATAGCTCAGTACACTGAATATTTAACTGATTTAAACACAGAAGTTGATGAAAGTTTCACACATCAAGAGCTATATAGAATGCTTCAAAGCAAGGCGCTAAATATGAATGACTAAAATATTATAATGTAAGTTCTAAGTTGTAACAATGACAACGAAAAAAACACACATGCATGTAGTACAGTAAAAAATGACTCAGGCTATGACTTACAGAGTTTCCTACAGTCTTCGCAGACAGCTTTCCAGTAGCAGTTTGAACTTCCACATTTTCAATGTTCAGACTTGTGTACTCAATGGAAACTCCAATCTTTGGACCACCTTTAACAGAAAGCTGAACAGAAGGAAGAAAACACTCAGGACCCATTTTGTTCTCATCATAAGTACAGCTAAAATGATACTGATGGCAACTGCAAATGCCAGCAGTGTAGTGCATGTTTGGAACATAGGAATTTCACAGGGAACAGTTCAATTCCCGGTTTCTCGCAGGAATTGGGGGGAAATCCCACATTCCAGACAGGGCCTTGACCATCGCCCAGATGAACAATAAAGTCATGAGGGAATGCAAATAACTACACATAGCTGACATTAAATTTTAGAAAGAGGACCAAGGTAATGATTACCACAAAAGAAGCACCCGGTGTGAGGTAGATGTATTCAGGATGTATTTGCAGTGGTTTGTACACTTCCACATTTACAACCTGACTCAAAACTCTTTGTCCAGAGTGTTGCTTAACACTGACCTGTAGATTGGAGACATAATGAGGGCTGCCAGCCAATAAGCATCTGAAACCAACAATATATCCGTTGTCAACTTACATAAAGAGATGTCGTGCCAGTTTTTGCAGCTTTAGTTGAAAATTTTGGTCCACCCAGCGACTCTCTTGGATTAATAAGCTCCAGAATCTCGTCACCAATATGCACCTCAATTCCCCATGTATTTGTACTGCAAAGAAGAAGTTGGTCAACTGGAAAGACATAGGTGACAGTGATAACAATGAAATGGACGGAAGGCCAGAAGGAGGGGGAAAAGCACATTTGGTTGACATGTTACAAAAGTTTGAAAAGGGAAAAAAGGATCATAGAAACACATCACAATTGCAATGATAGGATTGGACCAACAAGATAACTTAAGATTTAAGATATTTGATCTGGTGCAGTTGATTGAATACAAGCTTTTCATTGCAAAGACAAAGAGGATACCTAGTAAGACTAATAAGAACTAAAAAATGTGTTTGCTCGACAAATAGTAAAGGCAACTAGATATTACCATCAAAAGTGTCCAAATGGGAAGAATGTCAAAACTTCACAACCAAAGAATACAAGGATTAACACTAACAAATACAAACAATGGGGAAAATTTTAAAAGTACAAGTGTATAGTGGCACGAGCAAGGACCTGAGAATCTCCAAAGACTTGTCCATCTTGGGTACCAGCTGAAATTTGAAAATCTTTTGTGGTTCCTTCCTAGAAACAACACAAGATAACAATGGAAATAAACCCCAACGATTTAGCATCTGAAGAAAATAAAATTGCAACAAAGAAAGCATATGACTGTACCATAATGTTGATGTGCTCTTCCGACATTATCTGAATCCAGTCAACATTTGCAACTCTAACCTGAAATATCACATAACAACACATGCAAGGTATTGTCAATTTGAAATACATTGGACAAAAAACAGAAGATTAATACACCTGCATTGCTGAGAAATAATTTGATGAGAGTTAATGTGCGCATTAATGACAGCAGGTATATACCACAAGTTTGTTATGCCAAGAGAACTGCTAAATGAAAGTGATGGGCATAACAGGGTGTGGACATGGCTCCAGGGAGGTTGCTGGCCCTTATGACCAAAATAAACATGGCAAGCAATACATACAAAATGCACTTAGTTGACATAAGCAAAACAAAATATTGGGAAAATGGGAAGAAAGGTGGCAAAGGAACATACCAGAGAATTAGTTGTTACTCTAGGAGAAAGGCCAATGTCCTGGATTGTCACAGCAGCACTGCCTAAGCCTCTAGCAGCAAGAATCAACTGAGAACATAGGGCCTTTCCTGGATGTTGAACTATTTGCACCACATGTGTGTCATTGGTAGAGGCATCTAGGAAGCATGTACCACCGCTGACAGCTAAGTTTTCCTGCAGCACAAATACAATAGACCATAAATAACAAAATGTAATTTGATAATTTGTCTGATCATGCAAAGGATTTAGAATTGCCATTACATACCTGTGCTTCAGGATGGGAAACTAACAAGACATACTCTGGAGTGACTCTTAAGGAAGAAACAATCTGAGCAATCCAAAAATGAGTAAGATAAAAGCTTTAGCAAAATCAGGGGAAAATAATTTGCAAATCAAAACGAAATCTAGTATGATTACCTGTAACTGAATAGCATCTGTGAGATTATCATGTGGACTTTGAAGAAACATGTGTTCTTCCTCACGGGTTTGGCTAGCAATTCTGGAAGAAAGCCAACAACTGTAGCACGGGCAGTGCACTGGAAGTTCAAATATTGAAAATGGTTAAAATTAAATTGTACAACCAGTTTTAACTTTTAAGCCACAAAAGGACATATAGTTCTTGATTTATATGTATATATATATATATATACAAACAATATATATATATACATATACACACACATACATACATACACACACAATCCGCAAACCACTATACCATTTAGAGTGTTGGTATACAGCCATAGCCCATAGATAGCGTGGCTCATACAATCATAGTATCGCTCATATATAGAAGTGAATTGCCTCAACAAAATATGAGTGCTATGCAAATTAAAGATAATGACAAGCATCTAGTTGATGTTAACAAATCAAAGTTCAAACAATTGTGTGGCCTATGGGAGAGTGTCGTGTGAACCGTACTAACCAGTCCTGTCGAATTCTGTAGGACAAGAAACCTCTCCCAAGATGACTGATCTAACGTTTCAGCATCTTCGTCTTGACGCAAGTAAGCAAGTCCCTCACATTCAGTGACTTCCCATCTCAGGCAAAGAGAAGACGAATTGGCAAAAAATCTTCCATTTCCATGTACACCAGCAGCAGCTAGACGTATGCTTCTTCCATTTGAGATTACAACAGGAGATGCTTGCAGTCTATTAGGGGTACGGTCAGCTTTCCTTGCCGCTTCCAAAATATCAAGTCGGTTTTCTGTCGAAGTGTCAAAAATGGAAAATTATCACATTTAGAAAGCTTTATAGAATGCAGACAGTAAAAGATTTTCATCACGGACATATTGTAATATATGAATCATACTGGATTATCAATAAGAAGAACATGATAGTACCATTTTCATTTGCAATCAATGTTATTGCTGATGGTAAGTCACAAACAACAGTGAACTCCGATTTGGCTACAGCAGGCACAGGATGATCTTTCCCAATCATGTTTCCACGTGAGAACAGCAGTTTCTGAGGAAAAGGTACAATAAATTGAACATATTCAGCTAGGAAGCAATGCGTTAGAATTGAATCAATTGATAGCAGCATGTAGTGTGTCATTGGAAATGCATGCGAACATAACTTTTCCATGAATAAATTGAATTTGAAAGTTTAAACATCCATTCAAAGTACTTACAAAGTTCCCTTTGCTCTGGCAAGATACTCGGTACAGGCCACTAGATATCTTTTGCACAGCAGTAGAACCAATAATATAATCTTTCGGTTCACCAACAACATCAACGGTTTCGACAAAATCAACCACTTTGTCCCACTGTTCAGGCCCTCCAAAGAGAAACACATCCATGGTTGATCCAGGAACCAAATACAGCTCTTTGGGAGAGTTGTTATCCATATTCTGAATTCCACTCTGTAATCTCGATAAGTCAACCCAGTAACCACCAAACTGGTTTCCATTGCCTGCTTGAAGTACGACAAGAGGATAATATGCAGATACTTTTGAAGTGGCCTTCAGAAAAATAGGTTCATTAAAAGTCTCAAAATAGGACTCCGGCTCAAAGGAAAACGTTGCAACTATTGTGGCTCGACCAGCAGCAGATGCATTTAGAGATATAAAGGCACAAGGATTGCCATATTGTGCCCAAGAACCAGCATAATGTTTTAAGGCCTCAATGCTTGAAGCCTCAGCTGTGTCAACAACTTCAAAAGTTTGATTCTCAGATAGTAGATTCCACCTTATAAAAGCATTAAAATAATTACACCGCGAGTATGAGTGTCCTGCAAAGAGAAACATCAAAATAGCTATTAGCAAGAACAAGATAGCTTGAGAAACAAAAAAATCAATTAATTAGCGCTCGGTTACAAAATAGCCAGCCCATGTGATGTCATCACCATTAGATGTTTTTAATGTCACAGCAGCATGAAGTTGTGTTCCAACAGCCACCTCCACAGGAAAGATTGGCAATATAGCCAGTGCTGAAGGAGTGGATACTTCAATGATGACCTGCATTGTCAAGCAAACAGAATGAGCTAACAAAAGTAAGCAAAAAAACTTGTGCAGATGGAAGATTAAGGTCGTTCAGATGTAAGTTCACTCATAAAAGAAAAGAAAGAAAAAACCGGACCCTCATTAGCATGAAATAGAATGCAACCCAATTAAGCTACAAGTAGGATACAAAATAATCAATTAGAAAATATGTATATTAAGTGATTGGACCACATGAGTGCATGAGAGTGTGGTGGTGCATGAGCTACTGCAAATACATGCTGACATATAAAAGATAGATCCAACAGCTTTGTTGCGTCCACATATGGCAACTCAACATAGGTGCATTGACTGCTAGATAAGATGCAAATTTCATATTGGACACAATCAGATTTAATTTGCATATCTTGTAATTTGAAATTTGTTACCCAAAAGAATAGGCTTCAGGTGAAAACTTCTGAAAGAGAAACAGTGCATATGTTATTAGATTAAACATCAGGAATATAGCCATGAGGAACGTTACCAATATGCATTCCTGACATAATGCTTTTTTACATCAACTATACACCCAACAATAAATTTTTGTTTCCGTCTTTCATTAGCTACAGGTTAGCAGTATGTTTGCATAGAAGCAACAATTTCCATCCTATTAACAAATGATTCTTTTAATCTATTCTACTATCAAGATGGCATTTCAGTTAACAACCCTTCACCCAGGCAGGTGCGTTATAAAGAAAGCAAGGAAAAAGAAGGCAAAACACATTCTTTCAGAATTTCAAACTATTAGTTTAGTTCAAGAGTATATATCTCACAGATCCCACATAGCTTAGTACTTGTGGAAAATGAAATAATTGATAATTTCTCGTGAGATCATGGCATCACTCTACAAATGCAAATTGTGCATCAAAGTTCAGCTTACATCTTTAAAGCAGATAGAGTACAAACCAGTAGTTCATGAGAGATCAAAAGGAGATTAGATATTCACATACCTCATCAAAATTCAGGAAATCAAAAGCAGAAACTACTTTGATGACAGCTTGACCAGCCTTTTTCGCCCGCACAATATGGGAGCCAGACACAGAAGCAACACTTTCATCAGAGGAAAATAACTTGTAGTCCTCCACCGTCTTACCACAACCTTCAGTTGAATGCAAGAAAATATCAATCAAAACAATTTACAAACCAAAAGTGGGCTAAGAATATTAAGATATCACAACAATCAACCTCCAACTGCCTTCAGTTCGACTTCCTGATAAACTCCAGGAACCCAGGGTAGGAGAATAATATTGGAGTTCTCCACTCCTTCATCCCAGGTTGCCTTCACTTTACTGCATACATTAACTTCTTGCAGCAACTTGAGAACCTAGAATGGAATGTCTCAATCAGGCAGTCAGAAACTTGATGGCTTACTGGTGAACTGCCAACAGCCCAACACCATTCTAATGATCTTTACATACAAGTAAGCACCACCCGAAAAGAAAGCTGGCAATAGCAAGCACATGCACAGAATGTACCTTTGCTGATCCAGATGCCTCTGTTCGGTAAGTTAACGAGGCAACTAAATTTCCTTTTCCCTGGGAAACGGGACTTAGCAATCTAGAAGCTTGCACTTCATAGGAACCTACAGTGTTGTCGGGAACCCGTGATAAGTTCCAGAATTCCACTGTGCTGCTCTCCAATTTAAGCTCGTTTTCCTACCAACAGAAAAATGAGGGTATTAAATAAACAGAAGAAGATTCCATGTAGTATCTGGAAAACATCACATTCATTACCAAACTGCTAAAAGTCATTATAGCAGTTGAGTTTCATTTGCTCACCATAAGGGAAGTGTTGTTTCTTCTCCATAGATACCTTTCTTATGTTATAATATTAATAAGTGAAAGAAGCTGCATATATGCAGAAGCATGTACGGAAGGATGCATGAGTACCTTACATGTCTTCATGTATCATGACAAAATGAACAGGATTTAAAGACATGAATAATGTAGACGGTTTTAAACTTTATGTACAAGGGTGGATAAAGCATGTGCTGGTCACATCATGCAAATATTGATGTGAATATGTGTTATGCAGGTACAAACATGCATGGCTGCATGAGTACCTTACATGTGTTCATGTATCATGACAAAATGAACAGGATTTAAAGACATGAATAATGTAGACGGTTTTAAACTTTATGTACAAGGGTGGATAAAGCATGTGCTGGTCACATCATGCAAATATTGATGTGAATATGTGTTATGCAGGTACAAACATGCATGGCTGCATTTATCAGCATGAACAGTGAACTCATTACAGAAAATGCATCTTGAGGTTGGCACTTCAGGCTTGACCGTGTAATTTAAATGCTCTTGTATTGGCATATACATAATAAATAGTGCAACAAAGTACTTCATGTGTAATTGTCTGTACAATTGCATTATGCTTAAGCAGTGTTATATTGATTTTCTGTACGAAAAAAGGCAAGTCATACAAACAAATAATATTTCTCTGGCATCACGTGCCACATAATTACTTCACAGAATATTAGAAGCATGTAAATACACTTTTAAAGCCATCTGTAAATTAGCCATTGCAAGAATTTTGCAAGAATGTTCATTCAGATCTAATCATCATATGTGCATTATCCATGTGTTCAATAGTAAGTAATAAACAAAGACAGCAACGAATCAAATATGTTAGATGAATAGTACCTCTGTAATAAATATCTCTCTAGCATCAAATCCCTCTGCAAAAGCTTTCGCGAGAACAATGTACTTTTGTCCAGGAAAAACATACCACACTTCTGAGGATGGAATATTTGTTATCCCATGAAGATGAGTAGAATCGTCCATAACAGGAACTAGATAAAGGAAAAGTGTCCGTGGAACAACAACATGTAGAGATGATACTTGTTGATGGCCAGAAACCCTTGTGTCTTCAACAACAACATCAGTAAATCCCAGACTTAAAGCATGTAAGACACCCAAGGAACTATCCACTTGGGCCACGGAAGAATTCTTCACATGCCAATGATGATATTGTGATGGTAGATTTACCACTAATGAAAAAGTAGAAAGGGAGGCGGTCTGTTAGCTTTCAGCAGCAGACATCCAATAAAAAATGTTTGGGCAGAAAAATCCTAAAAAATGAGATTTTACAAGTATGCCACTAAACCAAATTGCAGCATGTAAACAGGGATTTTAATGCAAACATCTAAACCATCTTTTTCGTTTTTCATGCTCCTGAATAAGAATTCAGCGTGATTATATGTAAAGTGTAGCATAACTTGTTAAATTTTATTTTATTTTTTGATAAAAGGGAATTGAACCCCGATTTCATTCACGAAAACCCAGTTACATGGACTAGCATAACTTGTTAATTGTGGTTCTCTTCTGATCTGTTTTAATATATGACATGACACCATAGTTCACTTTCCTGATTAAAATGAAACTGGTTAAGGTTTAATTTCTATATCCAGAGAATCGGATGCCTAATGATAACAAGACTCAATATGGTAGAGAGTACCTTGGGCAATTTTTTGTCGAAAAAACCTTGAGTTTGAAATTTACCAAAACACCAACAGTTACAAGGACTGGTGAAGGGGGCTCTAGCGACATAGCTTCAGCAACAGTCAAGGTGATCATGTCATTCACATGCTCAAACTGTGGTTCAAATAACTGAGCACTAACCACCTCTTGGCCAATCCCAATACCCTTCACCACAAAGAAATCTGAACCAAGATTCTGCCAAAAATATTACAACAGAGTTCAGAACATGCATCTTTATATCTAACTGAAAATTGGTAAAGTGAATGTGATAACAAGATCATGTGACAAAAAATATACTCATACCCTGTCTTCAAGCTCAAACCGTTCATTCATATCACCACAAAAGCCACTACAGTCACTTAAATGTGTTTCTTTCAGTGGAATATGAGCTAGATGATGGCTACTGTTATCAAGTAACGTCGGGGTAAGCTGCCATAAAAACTGCAATCCCACCAATGATGAAAACACATTCTCTGAATCAAAAGGAGAACAAAATAAGTAAGTCAAAAATCAGCACTATAAAACTATTACAGGAAGTAATCTGATGGGGGAAAAAGGCTAAAGAAACTATGTTATTGATTATTCCACTAGCAGGTTTTTAGACCAAGGAAAAGAACCAGTAACAGTTGTCTCAGGAGAAACTCAACCATAGTGGAGAATCATTAATCTCAATAATACTAATTTGCGCACATTCAAATTACATGACCAAAAAAGAATATCCAAATACACAGTGGTACTTTAATCACATAAAACTGACTCATAGAATATTTAGAATGATCCAGCAAATGTTTCTAAGAACACAGATGCTCCATCAGCACCGCACAAGCTAATTTGACTAATGCAAAAGCAGTGTCGCTGTTTAAAAGTACTTTTAATGAGAAATGAGGAGGGCAATGGCTCTTGCTATTCCAATAGTTCCTCTATATCAGATACATATGATGATTGTTCTCTACAAATATGAAAAGAGTAATATCAATAACCTTCATCATCAAAGGCATGAACACGCAATGTGGCAATTTCATCCAGGTCAATTTTAACAGCATGATGGAAAATCCTGATCCGAGAAATTTTGTCGACAAAAACTTTGCAGTGTATCGTGATTCCACTGATAATGTCAGTGGCATAGACAGAAGTCTCCTTCCGGCCACTGTAAGGGGCGATGGATGCCAAACGAGCACTAGTCGAGCATTTGCTGCTGTCATTGTACTCTGGTTTAACCGAAATAATATCGTAATGATCCAATGACCTGTAAAGTGTAAACATAAAACAAAGCACACATTAGCCTCCTCGGACTTGAAATGAGAAAATAGCAATGTCCATATAAAGGATTAGTGCATGGTCCTAAAACAGTCTCCAATCATGAAATATCATTCTACAACTAGCTACATATACATATACAAAGAATAATGGTACACCAGCTCAATTAATACCTCATTAAGTCTATTGTTTCTTTTTTTTAACATTTATCCAAATCATATGCAAATGACATAGAAACTCCAAACAAGTAGCAAACAACCATATTATCTCTTAAATGAATGCATAACCCAAATTCTGTGCAAATGATATAGAAGCTTCAAACGATGTAGCACAACCACCTCACAGGTGAGTAAAATCTGCGGATCGCGTGAACCAACTAGAAATGAGACAATTGAAAACTAAGGTATACATGGCATTTTCCTAGTCTGCGGTCACTAAATAAATCAAAGGTATATGACAGAAGACAGCAAGAGAGTCCAGTTAACTTTCCGGTTAAGAGATACAAAAAACCAGTCACTAGAAGCATACTACGGTTCTACATCAAGTAATACCATTGCTTCACCACGATCACATCGATTCACACTCAAAAGCAAGCAAGAGCATCGAACAAATCACGCCCGCGAAAACCACCGCTAATCACAAACCGCGGCAAAAACCACGCTACAGGTCCACCCCAGCTAACAAAAGCAGCGAGGCACACCGCACGACGTCACACTACAATGAGCGATCAAGCAAGCAAGCAAGCACCACGCGACTTCAAGGGAAAAACAAAATGCGAGGAGGAAGACGGAAGCATACCAGGAGAAGCAGCCGTCCCCGCCGATGAGGCGGTACTCGACGGGCTTGGTCATGCGCGGGGGAAGGAGCACGCTCAGGTCCGCCATGTGGGGCCCGGCGGCCGGGGTAGCAGCGGCGGGTGGCGAGACGCACAGCGCTGCAACCGCCAGCGCGGCGAACGCAGCGGCGACGGCCCGCAGCGCGGCCATCGCCCGCGGCGCGAAGCTTCTGGAAGGCTCTGGAGCGAGCTCGGCCGCTAAACCCTAGGAGAGGAGGAGAAGGGTTCAAGAGGAGAGGGAGCAAGCGCAGGAGCAGGCGAAAGGTCGCGGAAAGGAAGCCGAAAAAGTTGGCTGCTTCACGGCCGGTGTCTGTCTCCACCGTCCTGGGCCTCAGCGTTCGTGGGCCCGGCCCAAATAGGCCCGCCTCTTCTAATGTCCAGTACAAAACAGAATCTCTCGAAACCATAACCATTTGCAGCATTTTATTGAGATACCCCAGAAGTAATAGTGTTAGCAGAAATATTTGCACGGTGATACATGCACGTACACGCACCAGACACTTCCGTCTGTTACACTGGTTGTGTCCATACTAGTCCTTTGTACTTCTGTTACCTGAACTCAGGTAACGTTTTTATACATATATGTGTATAAACACACCTACTCAATGAATGAACACATCATTTGAGTCATTTTACGCTTTCATGCTATCAGAGCTCCAGTGCTCTTGAGACCTTCTCCTTCCACTTACCTCCCGTCCCTACTCACATAGTCATGAGTGACACTCACTCCAGCGTCCACAACTCCACTGTAGGTGCATTGGGCAGCAGCGTTGCTCCCGCTCTAGGATCGGCACCATGGGCGCAACCTCCAATCCCTCCACTTCGGCGACATCCAAAGGCACCTCCGGCGCTATTCCTCCTGGCGCCTGCCTGCCGCCGTCTTTCTCCGCGGCGGCCCACGCCATGCACGCCGTTAACATCAAGGGATTGATCCCCTACACCCTCAACGTACAAGCGAATAACTACTCTAAGTGGCGCATGTTGTTTGAAACCGTATTGGGCAAGTACGGGCTGCATCACCACCTCGACCTTGCTGCCAAGCCGGACCACGACGACGGCGACTGGATGCGAGAAGACTTTACCGTTCTGATGTGGATCTATGCCACCATCGAGGAACTCTTCGATATGGTCATGGCACCACGCAGCACGGCCTTTGCCGTGTGGGCGCTGATTGAGGGGCTCGTCCGTGACAACAAACGCACGCACACCATCCACCTCGAGGCTGACTTTCGTGGCCTTGTCCATGGCAACATGAACGTCACGACGTACTGCCACTGCCTCAAGGCTCTCTTCGACGCGCTGGTTGATGTAGACCAGTCGGTGTCAGACGAGATGCTCGTGCTCCAACTGATTCGGGGTCTCAACCATAGGGACGATCCTCCCGATGCAGCAGCCATTCCTGAGTTTCCTACAAGCTCGATCCCTGCTCCTCCTTGAAGAAACGGTGCAGAACACCACAGCATGCAACGCCGCAGCCTCAGCCCTGGTTGCGGCTGGTGCCACGCCGCCCTCTGGCTTCAACACTTGCGGCTCAGCAACAGCCACAACAGCCGCAACGAGCATGGTGAGTACTCCACTGATCGAGCGCCCTGACAAGGGCAAGGGCAAGCAAAGTAGCGGCGGAGGTGGCCGCGGTCGCAGTGGTCACGGCAACGGCAATGGTGCCCGTGGTGGTGGTCGCGATGGCTTCCACGCTCCACCGGCGTCGTGGGCTCCCTCGCCGTACCGTGGCCTCAGCAGTGGCGCAGCACCTGGCCGGTGCCTACAGGAGGCCCCGGCGTCTTAGGTACGCGTCCACCACATGCACCCGCTCGAGCCTACCAGGCGATGCATATGCCAGCACGGCCACAACAATCCTTCGCCAGTCCATCTTGGGACACCAATGGCCGCTCTGAACAACATTGCTGGCCACCACCCATCCACCAGTAATGGAGAATGGTATATGGACACCGGCGTGTCCTCCCACATCACTAGTGATCATGGTAACATTTTCAAGTCTTACTCTCCATTACGGCATAATTCTCAGCATATCATTGTTGGCAATGGATCTCATCTTCCCATAGTTGCATCTGGATCCACCTCTTTATCTCCCTCTTCCACCTTCTCTTTACAGAACGTTTTATGCTCTCCTAGTCTAATAAAAATTTGATATTTGTTCACAAATTCACTAAAGATAATGATTGTTCAATTGAATTTGACTCATCCGGCTTTTCTGTGAAGGATCGTCGCAGCAAGAAAACAGGTCCAATAGCACGGGAGGTCTAAATCCTTTCCACGGAAATAAAGCCTCTGTCCCTGATGTCGTCACCTTCCTCACCAGCGTTGAGTTGTGGCATCAGCGTTTAGGGCATCCTGGACATGAGTCCATATCACATTTAGTTTCCCGTGATTTTATTTCATGTACTAAAGCCAGCAAACCCTCACCTTTGTGAGAGGCATGCCAACTTGGTCGACATATCCGGCTTCGTTTTTTCTGTTCAATTTCTGTTACTCCTATGTGATTTCAAATACCTTCCAACGATTCTACCACAGGGTTCTTAACCAATTTCATCTCTGTATGCGAAGTGCTTCTATGCTCTTCCAAAAGTTTTTGCATAGATCTCAAAGCATCCATGGGTGAATAGCAAAAGGGCATATTAGTCAAATTAGTTTGGACCCGAAGCCCATGTTTAGCCCGGTCCAGACCCGCTCGCTGGTTCTCTTCTCCACGACTCACCTCATGGGATTTGGACCCAAACTAATTTGTCAAATATACCCTTTTGCTATTCACCCATAGATGCTTTAAGATCTATGCAAAAAACTTTTAGAAAAGCATAGAAGCACTTCTCTGGCTTTCCATGGTTTCCTGTTGAGTAGGTAAGTAGCAGCATGCAAGGCTTCTACCCAGTACGTAGATGGCATATGTGCATGAAAAAGGAGAGTGCGAAGAATGTCACTAATGGTGCACATTCAGCATTCCCATTATGTTGAGACGTGTGTGGACAGGAGAGACAAAGAGTGATGCCATGGGAAGCAGAGAAGTTGCGTATGTTAGTATTTTCGAACCCCCCCCCCGATTGTCGCACTAAACAAATTGAATAGAGGAGAAGTACCGTGCACTATATGGCTTAGATCACACCTATGACAATCTACGGGTGTTTGGTTGTTTTTGTTACCCAAATTTGTCTTCCATTGCCACACATAAATTATCTCCCCGATCTTCTTGCATTTTGCTAGGGTATCCCTAAGAACATAAAAGGGTATCATTGCTTAGATATTGCTACCTGTAAAATCATTATCTCACGTCGCGTTGTTTTTGACGAGAGATCTTTTCCCTTTGCTACACAACCTCCCAATCCTAACCATACCATAGTTACAATAGCCCCTACTGAATCCTTTCTTGATTTATTGCCCATCTCCCGCTCTGCGGCTGCCCTTGTGATCCGTTGCACCAAAGCCCGGCCACTCCGATTCTATCGAATCCCACACCGGACATGCGTTCACTGGCTAGCACTGGAGATCACGCACCTGCCTATAGCACCACGTCACTTGTACCACACTGCACGCGGAGCTCCCACACCAGCACATCCCCCTCACCATCTCCTAGTTCAGTGCCTGCACCAATTTTTAATGTGATGCAAACAGAGCCAAGTCTGGTATTTTTCTACCAAGCAAAATCTTCAACCTTTCTTCTTCGTCATCTAGCTTGTCCCATTCCAACCAGTTATCGTTCTGCTCTCAAGTATCCACATTGGTACAATGCTATGCTTGATGAATATAATGCCTTAATGCAGAATAATACTTGGTCTCTTGTTCCGGCCGTGTCCTCCAGGGGTTAATGTGGTGACAAGAAAATGGATTTTTCGGCACAAGTTCAACCCCGATGGCACTCTTGCTTGATACAAGGTGAGATGGGTTGTGCACGGCTTCTCCCAATAGTACGGGGTTTATTATGCGGAGACTTTTAGCCCCGTAGTCAAGCTGGTGACAATTCATGTGGTGCTCTCGCTTGCGGCCTCTCATTCTTGGCCCATTCATCAATTGGACGTCAGAGATGCGTTTCTTCACAGTAATCTCTTCGAAACAGTCTTTTGCCGACAACCCTCTGGTTTTGTTGATTCTTTCAAACCCACGCATATTTGTCGTCTTAACAAATCTTTATATGGGCTTAAACAAGCACCACGTACTTGGTTTCATCGATTTGCTAATTTTCTCCTTACTCTTGGCTTTCATAATTCAGCTTCCGACAACTCTCTTTTCATTTTAAAGAAGGGTTCCGACATTGCATATCTTCTTTTTTATGTTGATGATATTATTCTCACTGCCAACTCTCACAATCTTCTATCTCAGATCATTTCTTCCTCGCGACATGAATTTGCCATGACCGATCTGGGAACCCTTAAGCACTTTGTTGGCATTTTCGTCACATCCAATGAGCATGGCCTCTTTCTTTCTCAAAAACAATATGCCAAGGATGTCATTGCACGAGCCAACATGTCCAATTGCAATGCTTGCTCCACGCCCGCCAATACACGCAGCAAGCTCTCCGCTACATGGGGTCCACGGGTCACTTATGCCACTGAATGCCGCAGCAAGCTCAATATCTCACCTTCACTAGGCCAGATATTTCCTACGCTGTCCAACAAGTTTGCTTATTTATGCATGACCCACGTGAACCACACCTCCACCTCATCAAATGCATCTTGCGCTATGTTGAGGGTACTCTTGACTACGGTCTCCAGCTATACAAACAATCTTCTTCTGATCTTATAGCCTAATCCGACACCGATTGGGCTGGTTGTCCCGATACAAGGAAATCCACGTCTAGTTACTATGTATTTCTTGGTAACAATCTTGTCTCCCGGTCCTCTAAAAGACAACCTACAATCTCTCGTTCTTCCGCTGAAGCTGAAGACCGTGGTGTTGCTAATGCCGTTGCTGAGGCTGTATGATTATGCCAACTTCTTCTTGAACTACACCAGCCGCCTTTCCCAGTCCATTGTTGTCTTCTATGATAATGTTAGCGCCATGTATCTTCCAACTAACCTCGTGCAACACCAGCGACCTAAACACATCGAAATTGATCTTCATTTCGTACGTGAAACATGTTGCTCTTGGCGAGGTTAAGGTGCTGCACGTGCCATTGTCCGCCCAGTTCGCAGACGTGCTCACCAAAGGCTTGCCGGGTCCACTGTTCAAAGAGTTCAGATGCAGCCTGCACACATCGTCGCGCCGAATGGTACATGCTAAGAGGGGTGTTAGCAGAAATATTTGCATGGTGATGCATGCACGCACATGCATGTTTGCTTGTCATGCTAATCCGATGATCACGTCACCATGATTAACGGCCTAGTTGCTTATGACATCTCTAATAGTAGAGAAGGCAACCTTCTCTTATGCTTTCCACGTCATCTA
Organism: Stipa capillata; assembly: GCA_019208055.1. Lineage (NCBI taxonomy): Eukaryota > Viridiplantae > Streptophyta > Magnoliopsida > Poales > Poaceae > Stipa > Stipa capillata. Next base: position 9,036 of record JAGXJF010003678.1, on the reverse strand, counting down.
AAGATAACAATAAAAACATGTTATACAATGGGTTATCTCTTGATGCTATCTCTAGCAATTAATGCATGCATGAATATATGATCAAAATTAAACTAAAAATATGGGTTTAAGAGAAGACATATTGTACAATGGAGAAAATAGTGATCTCTTAGATGTGAATAGATCATCCCTTCACCAAGGGAAGAGGGAAGGCAATCTTCTCTTTTTTTTCTCCCTCTCCTTCAACTCAACAAAAATCCTATATGACACCTCTAAGGGAAGTTTGACATCACCCTATTGGAGATGCCCTTAGCCAACGACACTTACCATACCACATCTAACGCCATGAACTCCCGTCTGTTACCCTCCAGTAATCGTGGCTGCGTCCACGCTAGTCCTTTTACCTGAACTCTCGTGTAACATTTGTGTACATATGTCTATACAAACACACCTACTCAATGAATGAACGCATCCCTTGAGTCATTTTACACTTTCAAATAGTAATTTAATTGTCATACAAATTGGTTCAAATAGGAAGAATGGCTTCTCACCAGAGCCTGGATAACAAGCAACTTCCAGAGCCTGGATAACAAGCAACTTCTAAGATATGTTGCCTCACCAAGTCATCAGAGGTCATCCACAGGATTAAAAGAATACTACATGTAAACCACCGGAATATGTTTTTTATTTTTTTCTAAAGGAGAAATCAATATAGGACCAGTGAGCTTCTTTTTTTTTACATTTATAATTGGTATTTACATTTGGCGGATAAAAAAATGTTCTAGGTTATGCCAGTACACAAGCGAATATGTAGCTTTCCTGGATAGCACAAGTAAAATAACAAATGCAATTCACCACTACCGATGCTGTCTTGGAACATTCCTTGCTGCATGTCATGTTCATATACACGACATCTCCGTGTTTTCTTGCACCATGGAGGATCACTGTGCTGTGAGAATGTGGATGGGCTCTTCATGAGCTGCAGGAGTTGTTCATCTCTGCAGATAGATCGCCGTCCCAATCAAAACGATCCATAGAGTAACAATCACCCAGGCGCTCTTACTCCATTCATTTGGCCGTCGTAAGAAAGAAAAGTCACCAAAGATGTTCGTCGAAGGTTGAGCTTTGCTGCTGGCGGCCACCATCTTCCTTTTCTTGTCCTCTTGCTCCTGGATTTTGTCACTCCATGTTCCAGCGTACCTAATTAACATGATGACACACATCATGTTAGATTAATCTAGCAAAACGAATTGCCATACACTTTTGCTCGTATAAAATGGAAGGATGCATTCTCTTTGGTAAGTTGTAAGTAACAACGTACGGAAGTAGCTATCATGCAAAACTTCATTGCAGCGGATGTTGATGCTCGCAAAGTGTTGTATGTCATAGTTCTGATGGTAACTCTCTCCGGTTATAGTGTTGAAATTAGGAGTAGAAAAGGTAAGTAGTTCCAGGATGTATGGTTAGCTACAAAATGAGCTCAATCGAAATTAGCAGCCATTTTTGTATGCTCAGTAGCCTGAATTATTTGTGTATGCCCAGTTAATTTCTTCAATGTTTGGCCAGAAGGCATTATCCAACTCAAAACAGTCACACATGCGGAGAAATCAAAGTACCTAGCTGTCAGGCATAGAGATGGTGAAAGCAAATGATACAGTGTCAGATAGATAACTCACCAATCCCAGCTTGATCCAATTTGTGGTATTGTGACCACCTCATCATTGGAGATCTTCAACTTGGGTGCCTCCAAAATGTACCGGAGTTCAGCTGCCTGCCGCCTGATGTTAATCATTGGATGGGTGTTCTCCAACTCTTTGTACAATGCAATGCAATCCTTGTGCCGCCTATTGGCATCATATGCCATTGCAAGCCAAATTTGAATCTGGAAGAGATCAGAAAGTAGATATATCACTAAGACACCTACAGAATCTTCCATCATAGTTTACAACCATGATCAAGGGATGTCATCAAAATAAGTGAACTGGTCCAGGTGACACCTTGTGCTGTTTTTTTTGTGTGATCATAGAGTACGATGCTAGCTTGGTCAAATATATCACAAATTTCAATCCCGTGCTCACTATGAATAATAATTAATATTGCCAGATTTTCACTTAGGTTAAGATACAGCTAAGGTTGTGGTAACAAGCTGACAGTGACATATATCAACTACTACTAAGTCCATTTACAGCACACTTAGCCAGAGGGCAATCAAAATGCCTGTAAACTATACCTAATAACCATGTGCTTTCGGCATCCATATCCACAAAATTGAAAAAACTCCAATATCATGAACCCAACTGTATGAATCTTTCTACTTCCCACAAAGTAACCAACTCTATGCTCAAGCTCAATTTTAATCATTTCCACCCATTTAAATGTTTTCCTCCGATCACTTTACTACTAAACATATGTTCAGAGAAGTTACAAAGAGATGTGTAAACTTAAATTCATGGTCTTGAAGGATTCATATATGCAATGATTTGTGGAGCTTTCTACCATAACTTGGGAGCCGTGAACCTTAGGTCAGTCCCTCATATCTGACATGTGGGCAAAAAATAAAAGTTCCATTCACCCACGGCTCCAGCTCTTGTTTCTTATCAGTAGAATTGGTTTCGTGCTTCCTCAACTCGCAAAAACGACCATTTACCATCATACAACTAAGGTTGTAATAACAGGCTGGCACACACACCACATGCACCTGATTCCGCTACAGCGCTACATCATGTACAACATAGGTGACACAAGGCACTCGCAGTTCTAGCGAGTTACTTAGCAATAGCATCCATATTCTTTCTAGCACGAATTATTCATGGTCATTCGGCATACCAGTGAGCTGACGACAGGAAACCTCAGACGCATGGATACAACAATAACATGACATGAGCGTATATACTACCTCGCCACCAAGGAGCGAGGAGGGGCGTATGATAGTGAGCGCAGCCTCCAAGAACTCAATGGAGCGGCCATACATCCCTTTCCCATACGCCCTTTGCCCCAAATCAAACATTTGCTTCGCCGTCGCCCTCCTTTCGGCCTGCTCCTTTGCCACCTGCAAACCCTCCCAACAGAAATCAATCTCCTTTCCCAAATTCTGCAAATAGCTAATTCTAGAATAATGTAGGCAAGATAACATAGTAACCAACTAGTAAGCTAGTTAAAACATCATGGGTATTGCTAGCTAGTAATGTGTAGCCAGTATGACATGACATGGTTTGCTCCCCGTTCTTCCTGTTTGGGTGTGCAGTGTAAGTGTGTGGCTGTACATGAACATGTGGTGCTAGGCAAATGACGATGCTACTAGTTAACTATAGTTAAAGAGGACACGCTAAGTAGTATTAGAGTGGTTATGACGGGGATTAGGACCTTCTCGAGCTCGCGGCGGACGCGCTCGCGCTTCTCCTCCTCGGACTCCTCGACGGCGGAGGCCTGGCTCTGCAGCTCCTCCGCCGTGCGCTCCAGCTCCTCCATGTCCTCCGCTTCCTTCAACTGCCGCGTCATCTCCGCCTCCCGCTCCCTCCTCGCCTCATCTTCCGACGGCTCCTCCCCGCCGCCGCCCCCGGAAGCAGAGGCGGCGAACCTGGCCGGCACGTAGCCGCCGCGCCGGGCGCGGCCGCGGTCGCGGGAGAGGCAACCACCGTGTGGGGGCAGTGGCCTGGGGGCCCAGCTGCAGAGGTGGAGGCGCGGCCGGCAGACGGAGAGGTGGGCCCGCGGGGCGGCGGGGGAGTCGCCGAGGAGGAGGCCGGCGGCCATCGCCGCAGGAGGAGGAGAAGGAAAAATGCTAGAAAAGTAAAAATTCCTGGATTTTTTTTATGCGTCAGTTAAATAGCTTGGGCACGGCACCGCTATGAATGACAGGTGGGCCCAAACTATGGAGATATTTTTCCCGTGGAGGAGGAAATGGTGCGGAGGAGAGGAGGATGGGTGGTGCTGACAGTTGGAAGGTGTAGCCATCTCCAACCGTTGCTGCTCTCTTTGCTTTGGGTCTGAGCATTCTATTCACTCGTAGAACAACACGACAACATGACTCAAAGTTACAATACCTGTGAAGAAATTCATTTGCGATACAATTTTTTGGTTAAAAAAGAGACTATAATTTATCCCGCTCATCTTTCAAAACTTTAGCCAAGCATGTCTTTAAACACGACATGTCCTTGGTGATTAGCTTATGGTGTCATGAAAAGAAGCCGCTGCATGAATCTAGGGTTTAATAGATCATGTCTTTATGTGGTGACTAGTCCGATGTCTTTTTGTATTCGGAGCAAATTGCAACAATATGATTTAGAATGAAATATTATTATGAATGAATTTTTCAAAACACATGGTATATTTTAAACCATCGTGAAAACTCTGTATTTAAGCATACATTCACAAAGTTAGTATTCACCTTTGCGTATTGTCGTCCTTACAAGGTGGGCCCATCAGTTTGCGTCTAGCCTTTGCTTAATTTGCAGCTTAAAAAATATCAAACTTAACCAAAAAAAACTATGATATTTGAGGGATGAAATTTATATTATTTAGAAAAACAATAAATTATTCTTGTATTTTTATCAATTCTTATCGATAACTGGAGTTAAAAACAGAGTCTGTATCAAAATTCAAGGATTTAACTAGACTTTTTCCTTCCAGAAATTCATGTTGCCAGTCACTTCATGGGCCACGTTGGCAAAACAATTCACGTCATAGTCCACGTTAGCTAAATTACCCTCAAAACTGTCTTGGTATTTAAAATGATCTGGTATTGAAAGTTGAGTCACATAAATTAGGTCATTGTTGACAGTTCCACTTGGATCTGGACCTGGTACTAAATCACCCTCAATACTGGCGCAAAATGAACTTTTTCCTTTCGGTTGATACTTTTATCTTTATTTACTCTACAAATATTGGAGTCAGTGGGAATAGCTCTTAAGCTAGGTGTGATCTCGGCCCTCGATATTATACATCTTTAATGTAAAGTTATATATAAATTTTAAAATGTGTAACTATCTAATTAATAGTCAGATAGAGAATCAATCTAATTAATAGTCAGATAGAGAATCAATCGTTGATTTAGAAATAATAATTTTTTCATCGATTACACTCCTTTAATTACAATGTTAATTAATACGTAGGGCGTCGAAACTAAACTAGTACGTGTGTAGATCGTATGTAACTAGCATCACGATAGGTAGATGCCGTAACTACTTTGACGTGAGATGTGACTAAAGAAGATAGGAGTTGCTTCTGGTTATCAACTCTGAATTTTGCCGAGTAGGCAAGTACATGTCGTTTCCTTTTGCATCCTCCGTCCCTCTTTATAAGGCACGCGCGTTTTTCGAGATTGAACTTTGACCATTAATTAGACCAATAATATATGAGTCATGTTACTTTAAAATTATACCATTTGAAACTTCTTTTGAATACGAATTCAATGGTATAATTTTCGTGACATATAAACTATATTTTATTAGTCTAATTAATGGTCAAAGTTTAATCTCGAAAAACGCGCGTGTCTTATAAAGAGGGACGGAGGGAGTATTTGACTGGAGTCTGAATCTGGTGCCATCCAAAATTCAGAGCATTTTTTGCAAGAAAAGCTCTAATGGAGTTGAAAGCCGTGTGTTTTCGGCCTTGTAGGCCCAGAGAGGATAAACGGGTAGTCCGTGTTGTTTCCCCTGTCTCTCCGCTCGACACCGAAGATCCAAACTCCTCTCCTCCTCCCGGCTGCTGCTTTCAGCTTGCGCCATCCGATCCGAGAGCAACCAAACCAGAGCGCGCGAGAGATCTCGCCTGAGTCCGGCCACGCCGCGCATCGGGAGCCTCCGCCTTCTCTTCTCGCACCGGTAATCCCACGTTCCTTCTGTGTTTGGCCAGCACACCAATATATTAATTTTGGCTGCTTTGTTTCTCGGCACTAGTTCCCGATTAGTACATGCAATATATGTTCAGTTCATAGAATCGCTGATTTTGATCAACACAAATAGTAGTAGCCGAAGCGATTTGCCCCCTTGCTCCTGTCCCCTTGAATCGCTTCACGGTCAGCACTCAGCAGGGCTTTTATTTGTTCAGCAATTCAGCATGCAACTTAGGGCGTTCCCTGGAATAAATAAAGCCATAGGCTTCTTCTTTTAGAAGACTTGTGAATCTGTGGGGTTCGAGGTGAAATGTATACTATGCAATGTTGTAATTCTTGGAAATGTTAGGATCTTTGATAATTTGATGCTTCAGTAGCTACTGCCTAAGGGTGAAATGGAATTTTATACTAGAATTTTCTGAAAGAAAAAAAAGAAGAATTTCTACTGCTATGGTATGCAGTGCGCTCCTTGTCTTTACTCTTTACTGGGACACTGTGCTTTGTGCTAATCCCCTCGATGATTTACAATTCGGAACAAATATTGCTTGGTTTCTCTTCTAGAACAGAGATCATTGCTTGCTATTCCAGGAAGGATCTCCTCCTGCCGGTTGATTTCAGAGGTCCTGTGAGGCTGTGACCGAAGTTTTGATGATGGCTGCGACAAATCGGCTAGTCCATGCATCTGCTGAGAAGCCCTTGTTTTCCTTTGGTGTCATTGCTGATGTCCAGTACGCCGACATCCCAGATGGCAGATCATTCCTTGGCGTCCCACGCTACTACCGTCACAGCATCAGTGTCCTCCAAAGGGCTGTCAGTACATGGAACAAGCAAGGCAATATCAGGTTCTCGGTCAACTTTGGCGACATCATCGATGGATTCTGCCCAAAGGATAAATCGTTGTGGGCAGTGCAGAAGGTGCTTGACGAGTTTGAGAAATTCGATGGCCCAACCTACCACATGTTTGGCAACCATTGCCTCTACAACCTTCCTCGCAGCAGCCTAGTATCTTTGCTGAAGATGCCAACCGATTCTGATCGTGCATACTATGACTTCTCACCATGTCCTGAGTACAGATTTGTTGTTCTGGATGCTTATGACTTCAGTGCCCTTGGCTGGCCTCGCGACCATCCAGTGACTGCCGAAGCAATGAAGTTCCTGGACGAAAAGAACCCAAACACCGAGAAGAAACAGCCCTGAGGGTCTGGTCGGCGTCGACAGGCGGTTCGTGATGTTCAATGGTGCGGTTGGCAAGGAGCAGCTATCCTGGCTCGATGATGTTCTCCATGGTGCATCGGAGCACCGGCAAAATGTCATCTTATGCAGTCATCTCCCAATGGACCCCGGCGCAGCTTCCCCGGAAGCTCTCATGTGGAACTATGATGAGGTGATGGCCATTGTTCGCCGGTACAACTGTGTCAAGGCCTGCTTTGCCGGGCACGACCACAAGGGCGGCTACTCCGTGGACTCCCACGGCGTGCACCATCGCACTCTCGAGGCTGCGTTGGAGTGTCCTCCTGGCACCAGTGCATTTGGGCACATCGAAGCATATCCTGACAGGCTATTGCTTGTAGGCTCTGATGGAATGGCTGATACTGAAATGCGTTTTGAGTCCTTGGAGTGAGCTGTGTTGCAGAGTAAAAAATTCACGTGACTTCATTGTTTTGACCTTTGACGATGTTATTCAGAGAAAATTCATGTGACTTCGATGTCTGACGACATTATTACATGTAAATAACATTGATACCGGCGGAAAATATTAATGGAATTGTTGTAATGCTTAGTTCCCTCTTTGGGAACTGCTGAATGGAGCATATTGTTACATTCTGATATCTTTATTGGCAGGTATACTTTACAAGTTTGTTGTCTTCCATTCGATTTGTATCTGTGATGAAGTGACTAACTCTATGAAGCTGGTCAAATTCGACACACGTTCTCTAATTATTTCTGAATCTTACTGTAAATTAGACAATGCAATGCTATTTTACACGGTATCATGAGTTCATGATCCGTGATGAGTATTCTTTTGGACAATATCATGAGCAGAGAGTTTTCGATGCCGACCCCTTTTCCTGTATTTCCTTTTGAAGAGTCGTGTGTGCGTACGGTGTACCTACACGTTAGAGGTTTGGATGTTTGTACCACATTCATGATTTTTGTAGTTATTTGGAGTCTTCATAACCCCGCCTTCTTATCCGAACATAATGTGTGACCTATGATTAGCTTGATCTTTTAGTAGTAAATTTTATTTGTATTCCCTCTATCTATGAATTTAGGTTCTTTTTTACTTCTTTTGCATAGTCCAATGCAAGTCTTTGACTACGATTTTAATTACAATATGCTATAAAAATAAGAAATAAAGGCATAATATGAACAAACTTTCAAGAAAAATCCAATGTGATGAATTTTCATATAGTCAAGCCACATACTTTTACATAGATGACGAAGAATTATTAGAAATTGACATAGGGGGTACCATTTTCCGTGTCCGTACACAATTTTAGTACCAATTTAGTCACAAGCTGTAGAGATGTAGAACATATCTTTTCTTATCTTCAATTGATTGTGAGTTTTCGAAAATAGAAATTAGACTTGCTCTCTCAGATTACAATTTTCACACTTTATTTTCAATACCTAGCCAATTCTCACAGGATATTTAGGCCTCTTTTAGACAGTTTTGGCTTGTGCATAAACGGGTTTAAGCTTAACTATACTTAGAAACTCCAGTGTGGGAAAGTCCTGATAAGCTCTCATTCCTCTTCTAAATAACTTCTAAGATTTGAGCTTATGACCAGAGGTGGATCGTAGAAAGCTTGTAATTTCCTTTGAGTTATTTGATTGTTGTTTAAATGATAATAACGTTATTCTTGTTAATATTTTTATGTAGTTTAGCAAAAAATGAATTATTAAAACAGGAAAAAATGAATAAAAACTATTTAGCTGCCTTAAACAAAAAAGGCACATAGAAACATTCGGTTCACAATCATATAGGTTTATGTTTGACAAGTTAAACTATCGGTTTTTTGTCCAACCAAAAAAGATACAAAGTACGAATAACATCGCGTCATGTAGATATTCGCTCTCACGCTACCAAGCCCGCATCAATTCCATCGCGTATTCGTCCCATAGTACCATCATCTACGGTGCAGCATTTTCCACCCCAATTTAGAGGTGGCCTGTTGTCGGCGTAGAGACGCCTCTAGCGGTGGTCCGGTTGGACCCCCTTTGGG